>JZKD02S2105771.1:540846-591309 GCA_000966675.3 Picea glauca
TATATATATATATATATATATATATATATATATATATATATATATATTAGATTTTATCAATTGCAACAAAACATATTTCTTCTATATGTATAACCAGACTCTTTTTTTTTTGTCTTTTCCATTTGCAGGTTAGGTAGAAGATGAATGGAAAAAGGGATGTGTGGGGTCTTGTTTCCCCGCTACACTCACTCTTTTCTTTAGGGTTTCTAGATAGTTCTCTTTGTGGGGTTTATGTATCATTTCTAGGCTATCTTTGGTTGTTGAAGGGTTGTAAATATAGGGTTTTAGTGGTCATTTTTGGTTAATTCTGGGTAGGTGGGTAAGCCCTTGGCCCTATATTGTGAACTGCAGCTCTGATACCAAGTGTAAGAACCTCGTTTAACAAAGCCTAAATTTTTTTGTAAATTTAAACATTAATATTATTCATCATAAGCAATAAGCCATTTCATTCAACATATAAGCAACATAAGTTTAAATTTATGAACAACAATCTAATAAACTACATAACAGAATAAAGATAGCTTTGGTTGATGTTATTATCCCAATATCTGGCTGTCCTCCCTGCTTCTTTGCCCAAAACTTTGCTTGATGCTCTGACCTAACCCTGTCCAAAACCGACTAACCACCCAGCTAGCTAGGAGAAGCCTTTCCAGCTCACTAGCTCTAGGATTCCATGAGGATTCCTGGCCCCCGAGCCCAAAACTCCTAGAAACCTGGTGCCCCCTGGAACAATTCACCCAAACTCCAAACCAGGAAATATCCCTCAGAAAATACAGTCCTCTCCTGGCTCCTCTCCCAAATTTTCATAATCCATTCTTGAAGGCCTCTGCCCAATCATATCTCCCCCTTCCCATTCACCACTTCCTACCTTCAATTAATGCCACCCACCTTATCCCTCCATTTAATACCTTATCCCTCCATTCAATACCTTATCCCTCCATTCAATGCCCTTTCCCTTCATACGTAAAGTTTTCTAATAAGTTATTAAGCCTTTAATTTGTTATCCAAACATTAATGTGTTAATTAATCAATTAACTAATTAATCAACATACATTAAACAATAAATAATTAATTAATATTATTAATAAATAATCATTACTTAGCTAATACATATTAGGAAAGTTAATTATTTAATTAACTATACTTCATAAACCTTATGCAACTATTTAACTAGGGTTTTTACATTAGACACCTGACTTGAGCATGCTTAAGTTGAGGAGAATACATCATAGAGGTTGGTTGTGGAATCAGATACATATGTTGAGAAGAATTGGAGCATAGTAACCATCTTGTAATACATGTTGAGGAGAGTTGGAAACAAAAGGAAACGTGGTACATTTTTTAAGGAGGAATGCCTTGCATGAGGAATGTTAAACAACAAGTGACCATGGAAGAGGGATTGTTGGAATAAAAGTTTTTTATATAGCGCACCATATTGGAGGAGGAGAATTAAGCCCAAGGAGGATCATGCTTTGAGGGTGCACCACCTTGGGGTTTTGTAAATCCCTAGTATGACATTTGGAATCCATGTATTGTATAGTGCTCCATTTGGGTTTCCTTGTTGGTTATTTGTATGGACCTATGTGCATGTTTTATGGTGGCTTCCCTCAACTATTATATATAAAGGGAGGAGAGAGGATTTTTTATAACTTACCACATTGTACTCTTTACTTTATATTTGTAATTTACTTGGAGAAGTATTCTAGGGAGAAATACTTAGATTTTATGATGCAAACCTTATTACAAGAAATGAATAAGATATATAGCACTTGGATTTTCTTGGATAGATTACTCTTTTGATATGAAATAAGACTTGAGTGTTTGTGCTATGCAAGAAAACCCTAGAGGAGAACATAATGTTAAAGGATATGATGGTTTGTCTTATAGAGGTCATAACTCTTGATGTGAAGCAAGAGGAGGTAGTTTTAGGTTTCAAACCCCAGAGAAAACATGAAGAGAAGAGATAACACCTTGAATGGTATGGAAAAGTTGTTATTTGATGCATGGAGGCCACAAAAAGATCATTGAGAGCCTAGCTTGATGAGTCTTGATCTTGGTCTGAAGAAGAATTGTTTATTGTATTTTTTAAATTCCATGGAGTTCTTGGTGCTCATGTTCATGCAAGAGTAAAAGATATAGAGTTTGAGGAGTCAAACACTAGGATATCCATGTAGACTTGGATTCTATCACTAGAGTTGTCTTTTGATCCATGTACATGTGTAATGTAAGGTTTCTAGGGTTTATAAAAGCTAAGGAATAAAGAGTTCTAGTGTGGATACCTTGAGCATGGTGAGATGCTTTGCTTAGAGGAATTGGATATTGATGTGATGCCATGGTTGATGGATCTAATTGGTGAGATAAATTTCTTGGGAAATCAGTCTTCATGTGATGTAACAATGTACTTGGATGTGCACTTGTGTAATGCAATTGATGAAGAAAACAACTTTGATTGGGAGTGATTCCTAGCTAAAAGGAGTTGGCGGCTAGGTGTTTCTTATGGTTAGGAGAGTTTTCTTGTACCATATTGAGATAAGTTCTACAAATCATGTGTTCTTTGAAATTTGAATTGGAATTTATGTTATTTTCATGATTAGAAAGATCGTAATGTTGGTTATGCATGTTGATTTGACATAACATTGTGTTGAAATCCTTAATTCATTTAACACATATTTTGAAGATAAAGGAGAAGATTCACTGCTATTATAATATGTTGTAATAAAGTATTTTCAAATATGTTATATGCTTGAGAAGTGTTCCCTAAGAGATGAAACATTGTTTCATTTAAGTACATTTGTGAGAGTGATGTTAATAAATTTGAGTGATGCAGCCTTAAATATTTATTAAAAAATACAATTTTGGAATACAATGATTGTTGTCCCCTATTTCTATTTTATTGCATCTCATAAATCTTAATATATTTAGCAATGGGTCATAGTGATATTGTGCATGCACGTACAAAAATAATATGTTGAGAATTGTACATTAATCTTGGATTCAGATATTATATACACATTAAGAAAAAAACTCAAAATATTGAAATACGAACACATTGTAGTAGTTAGATATTGATTTTTTTGGAATAAAAATTGACACATTTGCAATTGAAATTGACACTTTTGTATTTTGTAATTCACATTTTTTGAATTGAAAACCCAAATTTTGGAATAAAGAGTTGCACTTTTTGGGTTAGAAATTATTCAACGGTCGCACTTTGAAAGTCACACTTTTGAAAACCAATATTGTCATCTTTAGAACCCGATTTACGCTTTTGAAAGAATTATATTGACACTTTCATAATTAAAATTTGCATATTTTTAGTCAATATTTTACCTTATTAATCCAAATTTTAATGAAATAGGAGTTGACAACAAGAAATTTGGTAGGTTGGCCTTAGAGAACAAATACCTATAAAGTTTGAGTGGTATAATAGGAAACCCAATCGTGATTATGTTTTCTCATCTTTCCTTAGAATATTTTGGGGAACCAAAGCTTCACATTAGAGAGGTGTAATCCATTAGAGGTGCAATCCAAGTGTATCCCAAAATATTTTAAATAGTCAAATGAGTAATTATTTGGTTATGTTGTATTTAAAAACCTTTGTTATTTTCTATGCCTAAATCCTAATTTTCATGCCTTATTTATTTTTAAAATGAAAAATATATACCTATGGAGATATTTGGATGCAAAGGTGTGAAAAAGGTTGAGTGGAAACCTTACCTTTAAATATCTTATGATGCATATGAATCTCTTTACATGTCTTATTAGGCATATGAAGAAATGTATGTAGACCCATGAGCATGTAAAGGAATGGTATACTTAAAGGAAAAACAACATTCCTAGGCTAATGACATGTAGATGTATGATGCAAAGTATTGTATTGGAGTACTTGGGGAAAGACTACCTTCGAAAGAAATGAAAAACCAATGATTTCTAAAACATAGTTATTATCTTTGCACCCTGTAATTCACACTAGAAAAGGTGAGAAACATGTCAAGGCTAATGGCACATAGATGTATGATGCAAAGTATTAGATTGGAGTGCTTAGGGGATCTAATAACTTCGTAAGAAAAAACAATCATTTCTAAAACGGAGTTAAAACATTGGTTGTGTTTGATCTTACAATGGAATGGAATGGAATGACATGTTAAAATTTAGGGGATTTGAGGATTGGTGGTCCGAACAAATGTGATGATGATTGAGAATATAAATCACTAAATAATTGATGCAACACGGCCACCCGAAACGTCCGCTTCCACCAGGACCTTCTTTTCCCTAGGCCTGAAGAGATAAATTGCTCCTCAAATCCCTTATCGGGACCTTTCTATACCCACAGGATGCTTCTTCGACGACCTCCCTTTTCCTTATCGGGAAATTGGAACTTCCGAGTTCGTGGATCACTCCATTCTTTTGCTTCCCTGACTCTCGATATTGTAGTCAATGCTGACCGTGTCCCACCTTATCGGGACTTTCGGCTGTCGGGAAATCGGCACTTACGGTGTCATGAGAATCTGCTTCCGTAATTCTCTAATCCCCGATTTGTGATGCCACCTGTCCTCTGCTCACGGCAAGGCTTTACCTTCCGACACCTGTCTTCCACTACAGGCCTTGACCCTGTCGGGAAATCGCGTATCGGAGTATCGCAATTTTCATGGTCGAAGTTCACGGCACTTACAAATACCTAAACTCTGATCTATTAACACCTATCCTCCACTCAACACATTAACTATGTGGTTATCCCATTTCGGGATATCATGACTTACCCAATCGTGAGTCTCTCGTCACCGAGAACTCCGAAATGCCAAACCCCGATGCACGTGTGGGCACTCTCCTACACGTCACACATCCTCATCGCACTATCGGGTATCGCGGGATCGCGATTTCTAATGCAACAGTTCTGTTATATGCGGGAACCCCGAAATGCTGAACCCCGACTCCTCGGGATCTCTCGCCACGTGTTCCCACTGAAATCAACGGCTTTGATCCTCTCAGGAAATCGCGGATCGCGATTTCATTCCACAAGAGTTTCTCAACCACAGAAACCCCGATTTTCTGATGAGTGAAATCCTGATGACTCCCGGGCTCCTCCCCTGCACGCTAAGGCTTAACCCGTGCACAACTTTCCCATATCTGAGGGTTTTTGGGATTTCGTTGTTTCCCTCGGCAAGTCCTGACCGTCGATTTATCCTACTTGAGATTTTATCTGAAATGGCGAGGAATTTATTCTCCAAATTTACCCTTCTAACCTGCGCCTGCAAACCCTTATTTATCCTTCTTCGTTCAAACCTCTGCGCTCCCTTTCAATGATATTACAAAGGTGCAGAACCTCCTGATCTTTTCCACTCTGATTCATTCAGATGGATTCGTGCGCACTCCTTGCACTCGACGTTCAACTACCTCTCAAGAGTTGAATCATCTCGACTCTGTGCACCTTCTGCAACAACAGTCTTCAAACTCCTCTGCTCAGATTAACAACTGAGACTTCTTCTTCCACCTGTGCACTCCTTGCATGGCTTCCACAACCCAAATCAACTTCTGGGTGAATGAGACCAAAAGTTAAATACTGAGCCTTCATCGACGCACTCCTTGTGGATGAATTCGACTGTACTCTTTGCAGGAAACTCCTGGCTCAGATAGAGAAACAATTGAAACTCATTCTCTCTCCCTTTCAGACTTCAATTGAAACATGAAATCACATGCACAACATATATACAACAGATTCATAACCAGAAAATAAACATTCATGAGCACAAGCACAATACCCAGAGAATAGACACATAACCATGGATTTGAATCAAAGCTTTCTTCTATTAATTCAATATTTGTACATGGATGTTCTCTACACAGTTCTCTGCTTACTCTTCTCTTCTCCTAAATGCTGCTAATGTTACATGATACAATGAGGGTGTCTATATCCGTTTCCCCTCTTGGACTCTAAAACTGTCTAATCTAGAAATAAAAATCTATCTACCTGCATTAACTAGATCAAATGCCTTCTTATCTACTTCATACAAGAGCGTATGGATCGAGGTCTGATACAATACAAAAGGCTCTCCTTCATAAAGGATTCATTTAACACTTGCGCTACAATCCCAAATCACTTTCAAAATTTTGGGTTTGTTTTCCCAGCTAAATTTTCGCTTGATGTGTTGGCTCGCTTGCTGAGTTGGCGATGCTCCTGCATCATACTCGTCGGCTAGAAAGATTTCATGGGCTCCTACCCATGAGCTCCTGCACAGTCTGTCCATGCTTTTGAATGACTGCTTCTATCTCCTAGCTGGCATCTTCTACTGGATGGTTTTCCCATTTCACCAGATACTTGAAGTATTGCTTCCGTCTGGTTCTTTTGCTAACTCTTTTGTCAAGTATACACTCCATCTGTGGCCTATCTGCAATCGACATTTGTTTCTGCCACTGAATCTCTAGATGTTCATCACTTCCATCTCCCGCTTCCTTAGCCTTATAGGGATATAAGTCTGAAACATTGAATGTCAGAGATATTCCGATCTCATCCGGCAATTCAATCTCATATGTGTTTTCTTCGAATTTCTTCAGGACTCTGCATGGCCCAATTTTCTTCATTTTTAGCTTGTTGTATGTTCCCCTTGCGAACCTTTCTTTCCTTAGATGTGCCAGAACAAGATCTCCAACTTCGAATTGAAGCTGTCTCCTATGCTAATCCGCTCTGCGTTTATATTCCTCGTTTGATTCCAGCAATCGCTGCTTCACCCTACTGTGAAGTTCTTCCATCGCCTCTGTGAATTCTTCAGTGCTTTCACTCTTTGTCATCATCTATTCTGAATCCCTTAGCTCATATACTCCTCTCGTCTTCCTGCCATATACAATCTCAAATGGACTTTTACCTGTGCTTTTATTCACTGAATTGTTGTAAGCAAACTCTGCCTGTGGCAACTTGTTATCCCAGCTGTTGTGGTGGTCTGTCACTAGGCTTCTGAGTAAATCTCCCATACTTTGATTCACTACCTCTGTTTTCCCATCAATCTAAGGATGATAGGAAGAACTAAACATTAATTTAGTTCCCATCTTCTTCCAGAGTGTCCTCTAGAAATTTCCAATGAATTTTCTATCCCTGTCTGATACTATGCTTCTGGGTAACCCATGAAGTCTAACAATCTCCTTGAATAACAAGTTTTCCATATGAGTTGCATCGCTGGTCTTCTGGCATGGAATAAAATGTGCCATTTTAGAAAACCTATCAACCACTACAAATATTGAATCATGTCCTCTTTGCGTCCTCGACAATCCTAGTATGAAATCCATGTTGATTTCATCCCACGGCCTTTCTAGTATGGGTAAGGATTGGTAGAATCCCACATTCTGCTTCCTTCCCTTCGAATGCTGGCAAATTTTGCACCTGTCAATGAACTTCCTGATATCTCTTTGCATCTTTGGCCAGAAGTATGCTTCTCTCAGCTTTGTAAATGTATTTTTGTGACCAAAATGTCCTGCAAATCCACCACTATCCTTTTCTTTTAGCAAATTCTCCCTCATGGAGCAATTTGGAATGCATAATTGATTGCCTCTAAACAACATTCCATTTTGGATCATGTAATCCATCCATGGGCTTCTATCTCTGTGAACTGGATTCTGAGTTGCCTTGTATGCCTCTGCAAAATCAACATCACTTGCATACATGTCCTTAAGGTTTTCAAAACCCAATGTTTTGACTCGAAACTCCTGCAGCAACAAACACTTCCTGCTCAAAGCATAAACCACTTTGTTAGCAGTCCCTGAAATGTGTTTAATTACAAATGTAAAATTTTGCATATACTCTACCCATTTAGCATGTTTCTGATTTAGCTTCTCCTGCTGAGTCACAAACTATAATGTATGATTATCACTATACAATACAAACTCTTTTGGGATCAAGTAATGCCTCCACTTCTTCAATGCCTGTATGATAGCATAAAATTCTTTATCATACGTTGAGTACTTCACTTTTTCCTCATCCAACTTCTCACTGAAATATCCAATTGGTATGTCCTCCTGGCTCAAGACCGCTCCTATGGAAAAGCCACTTGCATCACATTTAACCTGGAAAACTTTCAAAAAATCTGGCAACACCAAAACTGGTTGTTCGATGATCTTTTGCTTCAACAAATTGAAGCTTTTCTCTGTCACTTCAGTCCAATGAAAAGATTTATGTCTTTTCTTGACTGTGTCCATCATTGCTGCGCTAAGTCCACTGAAATTCCTAATGAATATTCGGTAGAAACTTGCCAATCCGTGGAAACATCTCACCTCGAAAACATTTCTCGGTGATGGCCAATTTTTAATTACCTCCACTTTACCTGGATCCATCTTCAATTCATTTTCAAATATGACAAATCCCAAGTAAATGAGTTCTTTCTTCATAAATGAAGACTTCCTCATGTTAATCAACAGCTTCTATTGTTGTAGCTTCTTCATCACTGCAGCTAAGTGCTTCAGATGCTCTTCTTTTGTTTTGTTGAAAATCAATATGTCATCTAGATAAACAATGACAAACGTACCAATGAATTCTTTCAGCACTTCATTCATCAGCCTCATGAATGTACTTGGTGCATTCGTCAAACCAAACGGCATGACTAGCCATTCATACAACTCTTCATTGGTTTTGAAGGCTATCTTCCACTCATCGCCTTTTCTCATGCGAATCTGATGATATCCGCTTTTCAAATCTATCTTTGAAAAATATTTTGCCCCACTCAGGCAATCCATTAGATCATCCATCCGCGGCAATGGAAACCTATAGCTGATGGTTATCTTGTTAATGGATCTGGAATCAGTGCACATTCTCCATCCTCCATCTTTCTTCGGACTTAGTACCATTGGAACGACACACGGACTTAAAATTTACCTGACCAGTCCTTTATCCAATAATTCCTGCACCTGCCTTTTGACTTCTTCATTTTTCTGCAGCGTCAACCTGTACATTGCTTTGCTCGGCAAACTGGCCCTTGGTATGAGGTCTATATGATGGCTCACACTCCCCATTGGTGGCAATGAATGAGGTAATTCGTCTACCACATTATCAATGAACTCTTCCAACAGTTCATGAATTTCCTCCGGCAGATCATCCACTCTTGTGATGGTCAAAACAACTTTCGGTTTCCTGACCACAAAGAATTGTGGATCTTCCTTCTTCTTTACTTCTGCTAGAAGTTATTTCCCACTCATGAGAAGTATCCTATTGTTCACTTCCGGTTTCACCTCCTTATCTTTTATTGGAAGTAACATATGTGTTCTCCCATTCTTCTCTAAAGTATAAGTATTTATCTTCCCATCATGAATTACATTTTTTTCATATTGCCAAGGTATGCCTAGCAATAAGTGACACACATCCATAGGAATAACATCACAGAGTATTTTATCATTATATCCTCCTATCTTGATGTCCACTAAGCACTGTTTAGTGACACTCACCTAATGTCCCTTCTATAGCCATGATACTTTATATGGACTCGGGTGATCATTCATCTCCAGTTCTAGTTTCTCCACCATCTCGGTTGAAACGAGATTGTCGGTGCTTCAGCTATCAACAATGACCTTGCACTTCCTGTCTTTGGTCTTGCATGCAGTTCCGAACAGTCTGCTTCTCTGAGCTGTGTCCTCCACCTCCCTCTTGGGTGTTAAGAGAACTTTATGCATCATCAGTGACCTTTTGTCTTCTGTGTCTTCTGCTTCAGTACCTCTCCTTTGTGCCTCAACGATGTGAGATTCACCTCCATCCTTCTTTCTATCTAGATAGTCAACTGCCTTGTGTCCATTCTTCCCACATGTGTAGCATGTGATGATTCCTCCTCTGCCTCTTGCTCTACCTCTGGTACAAGGAAAAGTATTAACATTAGCATATCCGCCGCTCTGTTCTGTCTACTGCCTTTGTTATTCAGCATGCTGGCCTCGCTGAGAACTTCATCCTCGTTCCATTCTGGTCTAACGCTTCTTCCAGTCATCCTTAGATTTATGGAACCTATCTTGAGAAACTGATTTTCCTCTCAGCTGGCTCTTACCTCTGCCCCACTGTGCTGGCTTACGACTTAGCTTCTCTTCATCCTTCAGCACCATCTGATACGCATCCTCAACCATTCTGATAGTTGTCATACTCATCTCATCTTGGATATTGTATCTTAAGCCATTCATATACCTAGCTACCTTTTCATCATCACTCTCCCAATGACCTACTCTGATATTGAGCTTGTAAAATTCTTTGGTATACTCCTTTACCGTCATCAACTTCAGTCTAAGGTTCTGCATTCTCCTGAACAGGGTGATCTGATAATTCCTTGGGATGAACTTTGCCTTCATCTTCGCAATCATTCGATCCTAGATTTTGATCTTTTGCTTTCCTTTGGAATGTCTATCAGCCTGAAGCTCGTCCCACCATAATGTTGCATGTCCTTTCAATTTTGTGACAGCATGCCTTACCTTTTTATCCTCTTCGATATCCTCATAATCGAAGTAGGTGTCAAGAGCTCTAATCTAGTCCAACAACTCTTCTGCATCCAGACTTCCTTCATAGACTGGAATGTTCATTTCTGTCTTTGAACTCATCCGAGCGATAGCCTTGATTAACCGCTCATTGGATGCATCTTTTGCTGCAACTTCTTCTTGTTGTTCAGCTTCATCTTCGCCCTCAGAGTCGCTCAGATCTCCAGCATTTGCGGTGCATCTCTGCGCTGCTTCCATATCTTCCAATCTCACTCTGAGATCATGTATCTGCCTCTCCATATTTGGATTTACTGCTGGCCTACCTCTTCTTCTCACATCCCTGTCCTCTGGATCAGGCGATTGTCTTTCCCTTCTCGGCGGCATGGAAAATTACTCTTTTCCCTCTATCTAAAGTATACAAACAGAGACTCGCTCTGATACCACTTGATGCAACACGACCACCCGGCACGTCTGCTTCAGCCAAGACCTTCTTTTCCCTAGGCCCGAAGAGAAAAATTGCTCCTCAAACCCCTTATCGGGACCTTTCTATACCCACAGGATGCTTCTTTGATGACCTCCCTTTGCCTTATCGGGAAATCGGAACTTCCGAGGTCACGGATCACTCCATTCTTGTGCTTCCCCGACTCTCGATATTCTAGTCAATGCTGACCGTGTCCCACCGTATCGGGACTTTCGACTGTCGGGAAATAAGCACTTACGGTGTCATGAGAATCTACTTCCATAATTCTCTGATCCCCAATCTACGATGCCACCTGTCCTCTGTTCACGGTAAGGCTTGACCTTCCGACACCTGTCTTCCACTACAGGCCTTGACCCTGTCGGGAAATCACGTATCGGAGTATCGTGATTTCCATGGTCGAAGTTCACGGGACTTACAAATACCTGAAATCCGATCTATTAACACCTTTCCTCCACTCAACACATCAACTGCGTGGTTATCGCGTTTCAGGATATCGCGACTTACCCAGTCGTGAGTCTCTCGTCACCGAGAACTCCGAAATGCTGAACCCCGATGCACATGTGGGCGCTCTCCTCCACGTCACCCCTCCTCGTCGCGCTATCGGATATCACGGGATCGCGATTTCTTATGCAACATTTTCGTTATATGCGGGAAACCTGAAATGCCAAACCCCAACTCCTCGGGATCTCGCGCCACGTGTTCCCACTGAAATCAATAGCTCCGATCCTCTCGGGAAATCACGGATCACGATTTCGTTCCACAAGAGTTTCTCAACCACAGAAACCTCGATTTTCCGATGATTCAAATATCGATGAATCTCGATCTCTTCCCCTACACGCTAAGGATTAACCTGTGTGCAACTTTCCCAGATCTGAGGGTTGTCAGGATTTCGCTATTTCCCTCGGCGAGTCCTGACCGTCGATTTCTCCTCCTTGAGATTTTATCTGAAATGGCTAAGAATTTCTTCTCCAGATTTACCCTTCTAACCTGTGCCTGCAAACCCTGCTTGATCCTTCTTCGTTCAAACCTCTGCGCTCCCTTTCAACGATATTACAAAGGTGCTGAACCTCCTAAGCTTTTCCACTATGATTCTTTCAGATGGATTCATGTGCACTCCTTGCACTCGACGTTCAACTACTTCTCAAGAGTTGAATCCTCTCGACTCTATGCACCTTCTGCAACAACAATCTTCAACCTCCTCTGCTCATATTAACAACTGAGACTTCTTCTTCCACCTGCGCACTCCTTGCATCACAACCCAAATAAAATTTTGGGTGAATGAGAGAAAAAGTTAACTACTGATCCTTCATCGACACACTCCTTGCGGATGAATTCGACTGCACTCTTTGTAGGAACCTCCTGGATCAAATAGAGAAATAATTGAAACTCATTCTCTCTCCCTTTCAGACTTCAATTGAAACATGAAATCACATGCACAACATATATAAAGCAAATGCATAACCAAAAAACAAACATTCATGAGCACAAGCACAATACCCAGAGAATAGACACATAACCATGGATTTGAATCAAAGATTTCTTCTATTAATTCAATATCTGTACATGGATGTTCTCTACACAGTTCTCTACTTTCTCTTCTCTTCTCCTGAATGTTTCTAATGTTACAATGATACAATGAGGGTGTCTATATCTGTTTCCCCTCTTGGACTCTAAAACTGTCTAATCTAGAAATAAAAATCTATCTACCTGCATTAACTAGATTAAATGCCTTCTTATCTACTTCAGACAAGAGCGTATGACTCGAGGTCTGATACAATACAAAAGGTGCTCCTTCATAAAGGATTCATTTAATACTTGTGCTACAATCCCAAAGCACTTTCAAAATTTTGGGTTTGTTTTCCCAGCTAAATTTTCGCTTGATGTGCTCGCTCGCTTGTTGAGTTGGCGATGCTCCTGCATCATACTCATCGGCTAGAAAGATTTCATGGCCTCCTGCCCATGAGATCTTGTACAGTCTATCCATTCTTGTGAATGACTACTTCTATCTCCCAGATGGCATCTTCTACTGGATGGTTTTCCCATTTCACCAGATACTCGAAGTATTGCTTCCGTCTGGTTCTTTTGCTAACTCTTTTTTCAAGTATACACTCCATCTGTGGCCTATCTGCAATCGACATCTCCTTCTGCCACTGAATCTCTGGATGTTCATCACTTCCATTTCCCGCTTCCTCAACCTTATAGGGATATAAGTATGAAACATTGAATGTCGGAGATATTCCAATCTCATCCGACAATTCAATCTCATATGTGTTTTCTCCCAATTTCTTCAGGACTCTGCATGGCCCAATTTTCTTCATTTTTACCTTGTTGTATGTTCCCCTTGGGAACCTTTCTTTCCTTAGATGTGCCAGAACTAGATATCCAACTTAGAATTGAAGCTGTCACCTATGCTTATTTGCTCTGTCTTTATATTCCTGGTTTGATTCTAGCAATCGCTCCTTCACCCTGCTGTCAAGTTATTCCATCGCCTCTGCGAATTCTTTAGCACTTGCACTCTTTTTCATCATATGTTTTGAATACCTCAGCTCAGATACTCCTCTCGGCTTCCTGCCATATACAATCTCAAATGGACTTTTACCTGTGCTTATGTTCACTGAATCGTTGTAAGCAAACTCTGCCTGTGGCAACACGTTATCCCAACTGCTGTGGTGCTCTTTCACTAGGCTTCTGAGTAAATCTCCCAAAATTCGATTCACTACCTCTGTTTTCCCATCAGTTTGAGGATGATAGGCAGAACTAAACATCAAGTTAGTTCCCATCTTCTTCTAGTGTGTCCTCCATAAATGTCCAATGAATTTTGTATCCCTTTCTGATACTATGCTTTTGGGTAACCCATGAAGTCTAACAATCTCCTTGAAGAACAAGTTTGCGATATGATTTGCATCACTGGTCTTCTAGCATGGAATAAAATGTGTCATTTTACAAAACCTGTCAACCACTACAAAGATCGAATCATGTCCTCTTTTCATCCTCAACAATCCCAGTACGAAATCCATGCTGATTTCATCCCACATCCTTTCTAGTATGGGTAAGGATTGGTAGAATCCCACATTCTGCTTCCTACCCTTCGAATGCTGGCAAATTCTGCACCTGTCAACGAAATTCTTGACATCTGTTCGCATCTTCGGCTAGAAGCATGCTTCGCTCAGCTTTGCAAATGTCTTGTCGTGACCAAAATGTCCTACCAATCCACCACTGTCCTTTTCTTTTAGCAAATTCTCCCTCATGGAGAAATTTGGAATGCATAATTGATTACCTCTAAACAACAGTCCATTTTGGATCATGTAATCCATCCACGGGCTTCTGTCTCTACGAACTGGATTCTCAGCTGCCTCGTATGCCTCTCCAAAATCAACATCACTTGCATACATGTCCTTAAGGTTTTCAAAACCCAATGTTTTGACTCGAAACTCCCGCAGCAACAAACACTTCATGCTCAAAGCATCAACCACTTTGTTAGCAGTCCCTGAAATGTGTTTAATTACAAATGTAAAATTCTGCATATACTCTACACATTTAGCATGTTTATGATTCAACTTCTCCTGCTGAGCCACAAACTGTAATGCATGATTATCACTATACAATACAAACTCCTTTGGGATCAAGTAATGCCTCCACTTCTTCAACGCCTGTATGATAGCATAAAATTCTTTATCATACGTTGAGTAATTCACTTTTGCCTCATCCAGCTTCTCGCTGAAATATGCAATTGGTCTGTCCTCCTGGCTCAAGACCGCTCCTATGGCAAAGCCACTTGCATCACATTTCACCTGGAAAACTTTCGAAAAATATGACAACACCAAAACTGGTTGTTCGGTGATCTTTCGCTTCAACATATTAAAGATTTTCTCTATTGCTTCAGTCCAATGAAAAGATTTATGTCTTTTCTTGACCGTGTCCATAATTGTTGCGCTAAGTCCACTGAAATTCCTAATGAATTTTCGGTAGAAACTTGCCAATCCGTGGAAACATCTCACCTCGAAAACATTTCTCGGTGATGGCCAATTTTTAATTACCTCCACTTTACTTGGATCCATCTTCAATTCATTTTCCGATATGACAAACCCTAAGTAAATGAGTTCTTTCTTCATAAATGAAGACTTCCTCATGTTAATCAACAACTTCTCTTGCTAAAGCTTCTTCATCACTGCAGCTAAATGCTTCAAATGCTCTTCTTTTGTTTTGTTGAAAATCAATATGTCATCTAGATAAACAATGACAAACTTACCAATGAATTCTTTCAGCACTTCATTCATCAGCCTCATGAATGTACTTGGTGCATTCGTCAAACCAAATGGCATCACTAGCCATTCATACAACTCTTCATTGGTTTTGAAGGCTGTCTTCCACTCATCGCCTTTTCTCATGTGAATCTGATGATATCCGCTTTTCAAATCTATCTTTGAAAAATATTTTGCCCTACTTAGGCAATCCATCAGATCATCCATCCGCAAAAATGGAAACCTATAGCTGATGGTTATCTTGTTAATGGCTCTAGAATCAGTGCACATTCTCCATCCTCCATATTTCTTCGGACTTAGTACCGTTGGAATGACACACAGACTTAAACTTTCCCTGACCAGTCCTTTATCCAATAATTCCTGCACCTGCCTTTTGACTTCTTCATTTTCCTGCGGCGTCAACCTGTACGCTGCTTTGTTCGGAAAACTGGCCCCTGGTATGAGGTCTATATGATGGCTCATGCTCCTCATCGGCAACAACGAATGAGGTAATTCGTCTACCACAATATCAGCGAACTCTTCCAACAGTTCCTAAATTTCCTCGGGCAGATCATCCATTCTTGTGCTGGTCAAAACAACTTTCGGTTTCCTAACCACGAAGAATTGTGGATCTTCCTTATTCTTTACTTCTGCCAGAAGTTCTTTCCCACTCATGAGAAGTATCCTGTTGTTCACTTCCGGTTTCACCTCCTTATCTTTTATCGGAAGTAACATATGTGTTCTCCTGTTCTTCTCTAAAGTATACGTATTCATCTTCCCATCATGAATTATGTTTCTGTCATATTGCCAAGGTCTGCCTAGCAATAAGTGACACACATCCATAGGAATAACATCACAGAGTATTTTATCATTATATCCTCCTATCTTGATGTCCACTAAGAACTGTTTAGTGACACTCACCTGATGTCCCTTCTATAGCCATGATACTTTATATGGACTCGAGTGATCATTCGTCTCCAGTTCTAGTTTCTCCACCATCTCGGTTGAAATGAGATTGTTGGTGCTTCCACTGTCAACAATGACCTTACACTTCCTGTCTTTGTTCTTGCATGCAGTTATGAAAAGTTTGCTTCTCTGAGCTGTGTCCTCCACCTCCCTCTCGGGTGTTAAGATAAATTTACGCATCATCAGTGACCTTCCGTCTTCTGCGTATTCTGCTTCAGTAACTCGCCTTTGTGCCTTTGTGATGTGAGCTTCACCTCCATCTTTCTTTCTATCTAGACAGTCAACTACCTTGTGTCCATTCTTCCCACATGTGTAGCATGTGATGATTCCTCCTCTGCCTCTTCCTCTACCTCTGGTACAAGGAAAAGTATTAACATCAGCATATCCTCCACTCTGTTCTGTCTGCTGCCTTTGTTGTTCAGCGTGCTAGCCTTGCTGAGAACTTACACCTCTTTCCATTATGTTCTGAGGCTTCTTCCAGTCATCCCTAGATTTCTGGAACCTATCTTGAGCAATTGATTTTTCTCTCGGCTGGCTCTTACCTCTGCCCCGCTGTGCTGGCTTATGGCTTAGCTTCTCTTCAGCCTTCAGTGCCATCTGATACGCATCCTCAACTGTTCTGACGATTGTCATACTCATATCATCTTGGATATAGTATCTTAAGCCATTCATATACCTAGCTACATTTTCATCATCACTCTCCCGATGACCTGCTCTGATATTGAGCTTGTAAAATTCTTCGGTATACTCCTTTACTGTCATCAACTTCTGTCTCAGGTTCTGCATTCTCCTGAACAGGGTGATCTGATAATCTCTTGGGATGAACTTTGCCTTCATCTTCGCAATCATTCGATCCCAGCTTTTGATCTTTTTCTTGCCTTTGGAACGTCTATCAGCCTGAAGCTCATCCCACCATAATGTTGTGTGTCCTTTCAATTTCGTGAAAGCATGCCTTACCTTTTTATCCTCTTCGATACCCTCATAATCGAAGTAGATGTCAAGAGCTATAATCCAGTCCAACAACTCTTCTGCAACCAGACTTCCTTCATAGACTGGAATGTTCATTTTTGTCTTTGAACTCATCCGAGCGATAGCCTTGATTAACCGCTCATTGGCTGCATCTTCGGCTGCAACTTCTCCTTGTTGTTCAGCTTCATCTTCTCCCTCAGAGTCGCTTAGATCTCCAGCATTCGCTGTGCGTCTCTACGCTGCTTCCATATCTTTGAATCTCGCTCTGAGATCGCATATCTTCCTCTCCATCTATGGATTTCCTGCTGGCCTACCTCTTCTTCGCACATCCCTATCCTATGGATTAGGCGATTGTCTTTCCCTTCTCGGTGGCATGGTGAATTCCTCTTTTCCCTCTATCTGAAGTATACAAATAGAGACTCGCTCTAATACCACTTAATGCAACATGACCACTCGATATGTCTGCTTCCGCCAGGACCTTCTTTTCCCTAGGCCCGAAGAGATAAATTGCTCCTCAAATCCCTTATCGGGACCTTTTCTATACTCACAGGATGCTTCTTCGACGACCTCCCTTTCCCTTATCAGGAAATCGGAACTTTCGACGTCGCGGATCACTCCATTCTTCTGCTTCCCCAACTCCCGATATTCTAGTCAATGCTGACCGTTTCCCACCGTATCGGGACTTTTGGCTATCAGGAAATCGGCACTTACGGTGTCGTGAGAATATGCTTACGTAATTCTCCGATCCTCGATCTGTGATGCCACCTGTCCTCTGCTCACGGCAAGGCTTGACCTTCTGACACCTGTCTTCCACTACAGGCCTTGACCCTGTCGGGAAATCGCGTATCGGAGTATCGCGATTTCCGTGGTCGAAGTTCATGGGACTTAAAAATACCCGAACTCCAATCTATTAACACCTGTCGTCCACTCAACACATTAACTGCGTGTTTATCGCATTTCAGGATATCGTGACTTACCCAGTCATGAGTCTCTCGTCACCGAGAACTCCGAAATGCTGAACCCTGATGCACGTGTGGGTACTCTCCTCCACGTCACCCCTCCTCATTGCGCTATCGGGTATCGCGGGATCACGATTTCTAATGCAACAGTTTAATTATATGAGGGAACCCCGAAATGCCGAACCCCGAATCCTCGGGATCTCGCGCCACGTGTTCTCGCCAAAATCAATGGCTCCGATCCTCTCAAGAAATCGCAGATCGTGATTTCATTCCACAAGAGATTCTCAACCACAGAAACCCTGATTTTCCGATGAGTCAAATATCGATGACTCCTGGGCTCCTCCCCTGCACGCTAAGTCTTAACCCATGCGCAACTTTCCCAGATCTGAGGGTTGTCGAAATTTCGTTGTTTCCCTCGGTGAGTCCTGACCGTCGATTTCTCCTCCTTGAGATTTTATCTGAAATGGCTAAGAATTTATTCTCCAGATTTACCCTTCTAACCTGCACCTGCAAACCCTGCTTGATCCTTCTTCATTCAAACCTTCACGCTCCCTTTCAACAATATTATAAAGGTTTTGAACCTCCTGAGCTTTTACACTCTGATTCTTTTAGATGGATTCGTGCGCACTCCTCGCACTCGACGTTCAACTACTTATCAAGAGTTGAATCCTCTCGAATCTGTGCACCTTCTGCAATAGCAGTCTTCAATCTCCTCTGCTCAGATTAACAATTGAGACTTCTTCTTCTGCCTACGCACTCCTTGCACGGCTTTCACAACCCAAATCAACTTCTGGGCGAATGAGAGAAAAATTTAACTACTGAGCCTTCATCGATGCACTCCTTGCAGATGAATTCAATTGCACTCTTTGTAGGAACCTCCTAGCTCAGATAGAGAAACAATTGAAACTCATTCTCTCTCCCTTTCAGACTTCAATTGAAACATGAAATCACATGCACATCATATATAAAGCAAATGCATAACTAGAAAATAAACATTCATGAGCACAAGCACAATACCCAGAGAATAGACACATAACCATGGATTTGAATCAAAGATTTCTTCTATTAATTCAATATCTGTACATGGATGTTCTCTACACAGTTCTCTGCTTGTTCTTCTCTTCTCCTAAATGTTGCTAATGTTACAATGATACAATGAGGGTGTCTATATCCGTTTCCCCTCTCGAAGTCTAAAACTGTCTAATCTAGAAATAAAAATCTATCTACCTGCATTAACTAGATTAAATTCCTTCTAATCTACTTCAGACAAGAGCGTATGGCTCGAGGTCTGATACAATACAAAAGACGCTCCTTCATAAAGGATTCATTTAAGACTTGCGCTACAATCCCAAATCACTTTCAAAATTTAGGGTTTGTTTTCCCAGCTAAATTTTTGCTTGATGTGTTGGCTCGCTTGTTGAGTTGGCGATGCTCCTGCATCAATAATTAAAGGAGAAAATACTTAAAAATATTTATATACATAAAAAAAATATTGTAATATTAAAAGTTATGAAGAAAATTTAAGAGAACTTTTAATAAAGAAAACTATTAAATTAAGTTACTCTTCAAATAAATCTTTATAAATTAGGGTGGAATATTCTTGGATATATAATGAATATTAGATTAGTGATGGTATTTTCAATATTAACTTTTATATAATTTAAGAGGATTGTAACTTTCTCTCTAACAAACCAATTATGATAAATAATTTTTTATATATTTTTTATAAATGAAATAATAATAATTGTTTTTGAAAGTAGTTATCTAAGAGATCCAATTGTAGTTAGGGTGATATCTTCTTAGGAGTATAGATTGTCACTTTATTATAATATACATATTTCAAAATAGGGGTCGACTTGACAGTTTGACTTTATTTTACAATAAAGGCCACAATGGGGCCAAATTTACAAGTACAATGTAATAATATTTTTTTTATGGTTTTTTCATGATAAAATGCGATAGGAGAATATCTTCCTCAATTACACATTATTCAACACTCCCTCTTAGCTAGGAAGGTATTATTTGGGAATAATCTTCTTTTGCATGTCTATACACTTCGTCCATTGTCTTGTTTATTTTCATGAATCTGTATATCATAAGAAGTTATTTACTTTCACCACTCTTTCGTACTAGGGTAACATACCAACCTGTGCTGGGGTAGCATACCAACCTATGTTGGAGTACCAACCTGTGTTGGGGTAGCATACCATCCTACATTGGAGTACCAACCTGCGATAGGTAGCATACTAGCCTGTGTTGGAGTATCATCCTGTGTTGGGGTAGCATACCAACCTGTGTTGGTGTACCAACCTACACTGGGGTAGAATACCAGCCTGCATTGGGGTACCAACCTGTGTTGGGGTAGTAGAATAGTCTGTGTTGGGGTACCAACCTACGCTAGGGTAGCATACCATCCTGTGTTGTATTACCAACCTTCTATAGGGTAGCATACTAGCCTGTGTTGAAGTAACAACCTATGCTTGGGTAGCATGTCAGTCTGCGTTGGAGTACAAACCTACACTCAGGTAGCATACGATCATGTGTTAGGGTACCAACATGTGTTGGGGTAGCATACCAACATGCATTAGAGTACCAACCTGTGTTGGAGTAGCTTCTACTACTAGGGATCTCATCACTTCCCTCTATTGGGGATCCCATCTTACTACTAGAGAAAACAATCACTTCTCACTAGTGGAAAAGTCTTTGTGGACCACTACAAGCTTGTCTCTGATATAATCAAAATTGACTCTATATGGGGGCTTGGTTAATACATCTGCCACATGTTTGTCGATATAAATATACTGTATATTTATTGCTCCCTTCTTTACCATGTCCAGGACATAGTGGTAATTGATCTCAATGTGTTTTTACATGTCATGAAACACAGGGTTCTCTGACAACTTCATACAACTCTGGCTATAACATACAATATTGTAATTCACCTTTAATTCAAGATCTAATAGCCTTGCAAGCAACATTCTAAACCACACTTCTTCTTTACTAGATGAGCATGCTACAATATATTCTTCTTCAGGTGTACTGAGTGCCACGTCATTTTTATTCCTGATGAACCATGCAATCATATGTGATCCTAGACTAAAGAAACACCCAGATGTACTTTTTTGATATACTACACTACCAACCCAATCTGAATCAACATATCCATGTTGGCTTATCTCTCGATCTGAGAAATATATGAGAGTATAAAAAATTGTACCCTTTAGGTATCTCAATACGTGTTTTTCTACAACTAGGTGAACATGTCTCAGATCAACCATATACGGAATCAAGGTGTTCACCAAGAAACATGTATCTAGTCTTTTGTTTTTCAAATACATTAGTGATTCAATCATCTGTCTATACAAGGTAACATCCATTGTTTATGAAGATTTATCACTTAGAAGCTTCAGATTTCTCAACATGGGCATAGGCATGGCCTTGCAATCCATCATATCGAACATCTTCATAATATCTACAACATATTTTCCTTGGTTTAGGAAAATCTCATTTTTCCTTTTCCATACCTCTAGACCTAGGAGGTAGTGCATTATTCCTCGATATTTCATTTTGAGTTATGAGGCAAGCTTCCTCTTTCTTTCAATGATGAGCTTCTCTTTTCCTGTCAAAAAAAGGTCATATTCTCCATCCTCAACCTTGTATTAAAGGTTGGGATCTTCTTTACTCTTGCTAAATCCCAAACTCATCAAGAAGTTATCCCTCTTAAGCCGAGCTTCCCCATAGAATTCCTTGAATTCATATGATGTGAATTCTACACCATCGTTTGAACTCAAGACCTTAATATTCTTTTAAAAAATATTTTCTATGAGGGTCTTCAATTCCTTAAATTTTCTAAACACTTCACCTTTTGAATTCAAGAAATAAATCGAACATTTGCATGAAAAATCATCAATGAAGGAGAAATAGTATACATACCCATTGGATGAAGATGTGGACATAGGTCCACATACGTGTTAGTGTATAATGCCCAATACGCTTTTGGCCTTTCTTTTACTACTTGGAAATGGGCTCTTCATGTTCTTGCCTTCTGCACATCCCTTGCATATGCCCTCATGGTTCACCTGGATCTTTGATAGTCCTATAACCATATTGTTCATGATCAATAATTCCCTATAGTTTATATGATCAAGTATTTTGTTCCACAACTCACTTGGGATTACGTTATTGTGAACCACAGTTGTCTCTAAGTATCCTTTCAATTTGTATAAGCCTCCCTCTTGGACACCAATCACAATTGCATCATTGAAATATTTTCCTTTTGGCCACATTAGAACTTCTCCATCGACAAATGAAATTTTGAAACCCTTCTCTTCTAGAGATGAATTAGAAAGGAAATTTTGCCTCAACCCAGGTACGAATAAAACATATTTTATCTTCATTAATTTTCTAGAATCTAATTTGAAATAATCTTATGCTATGCCTTTGATAGGATATTGATAATCATCTCCAAGTTTCACCTTATGAGGTTAGTCCTTCTTGATCAAGTTTGACAGAGAGTACTAGTATCATGTCATGTACTTAGAAGAATCACTATCAATGAGCCAAATGTCACTACCATGAGTGGCAGTTCCTATAATGAAATTAAAATATATGGTTCATTATAATTTTATCCCTCTGGATATTTATATATTATGATATCATTCTCTTGCAAAATGTATTTCCACACTTGGAGGTCATTGGATCATTCAAGCTTTCCATCAAGCCTAAAACTCATAGTCATCCTGCCGAGAACAAGTAAACAACAAAAAAAATTTCAAGATATGGATCTAGGCCTTACAAGAGAGTTTTTTTTAGCCAAGATTAATTTATGTCACACGGGCTGTAACAGTTACAACCAAACGTTGAGATCTAGGGTTTAAGAGGAAACCCTAATTTTTCAAATTTCAAATTTTTTAATTATGTTCTAGGGAAGTGAATCACCTTTCCTAGGAGAGTTCCTAGGTGATCTTAGATTTACCAATATCCTCCAAAAAGAGTTAAAACATTGATCTTAGGGTTTATGTAAAAATCCTAATTTTGCAACATCTCCAACACTAAAAACTAGATCTTGGAGAGGGTGTGTTGAGGTTATGAAAGACTTCATAAACTATGGATTGGTCTCTTTCAGGCCCACTATGATACCATGTTAAAAATTTACTTATGCAACTAAGAGTTACAATTCATCTTTTCTTATTACAATTATTTAGGACATTAACTGCATATACAGGATCACTAAAGAGAGAAAATCACAGAAACAAGATAGACACAAATATTATCTTGGGAAACCCTCTAGGGGAAGAAAACCCAACAACTTCTTCTAAATATATTCTTTAACCAAGAGCAATGCCAACACAAAAAACAAATAGACCTTTTTTGTGTCTCCCTCTCTCCAAAACTTGCACACCTTTTCTCTCTCTCGTTCTTGAGTGGGATGAGTATATAAATGAGTCATCTATCCTCTCTATTTATACACAAATGTATTTCCCTTTTAAATACCAAGGTCGACTTGGCAATTTTCACTTAATTACATTTTACATTTTCCACAATAGGGGCCGACTTGACAGTTTGACTTTATTTTACAATAAAGGCCACAATGGGGCCGACTTTACAAATACAACAAAATAATACATTTTTTATGGTTTTTGCGTGATCAAATACAATATGAGAATATCTTCTGCAACTACACATTCTATCATTAATTTTATCTTTCTTTTATATAATTATTATAATTTTCATTTAACATACAACATTATAATTTTAGAAGTTAATGTTAACGTCACACCCATATAGACATATTTTTATTTAACACATCTCCTTTCAATTTTATTAATGATTTTATTTTATAGAATAAATAATAATTGGTTGACAATTTCTTTCAAGGAATTTTGTTGCCTTATATTATAACAAGAGGTTGTCATTATTTTTTTGTTTAGTATAATTTTATTGCTATTATAAATATATATTAAGTAATTTTAATGATTAATGCCCCACCACTTCCCCTGCAACATGAGTTTTAGGAACATAGGCTAATGCAATTTTGGTATTGGTATAAGAATCTTCAAGATGCTGGCATGCAATGTTGTAATTGAAACTTATGCATGAGTTCAAATCTATGCACCAAAAAACTTACATCACCATTGCAGTGGCACTTGTTTTTTGTATGGGGTTAAAGTACATAATATTAAAAAGTACATGATCTCACTAGATATCTCTTTTGTATTTCTTTCTTATATGATCATCTTTAAAACAACATTTTTTGTCTTGGAACAAGTCTTCCTCATACATAAGAAAGTTTAGAGTCACCCATAACTAATAGTTAGTGATGATTGATGTTAAGTCACCCATTCGAAACCTGCGAGGAAAAAAAATCCAACCATGTTAAGGGTTGGTGTGGCTCAGGCTGGGTACAATAGCCAGGTGATTTTGAGAGCTTAGATGCCCCTGAGTCACAGTTTCTCAAGCCACATGATATTCCCACAGTTCACGGACAAACTAGCAAACAAAAAACAATAGTTAGTGATGATTTTCCTTTAGATAAATTTATAGTTAACAAGTTTATAAGAATAAGTCAACTCACTTTGAATTCACATTAGTGTTTTTCTTGACATTAAAATGAAGTATATGGATGTCCATAAAAGATGTCCTCTCTCTGTGCAAGGAGTCCCATGATAAGTCTATGCTAGGTACTGAGCATAAAAATATTAACATGTACCGGGTATATGGATGTCCATAAAAGATAAGTCTATGATATGTATTGAGTATATGGATGTCCATAAAAGCTAAAGTTGTCCTCTCTATGTGCAACCAGTGCCATGATAAGTTTATGATAGGTACTGAGCATAAAAATTAACTGGTGTTGCGAGCAGTGCCATGATAATTGTTTTATAGGTACTTAGCATAAAATTACTTAAGAACTAGTGTTGACAAGTACATGCAGTTAGTTGTGAAATGGGTATTCTGGAGATGCAAATAACTACATAGATTAGCTAAACTATATCTTGTGATAAACTATGCAAAACTTTTCAGTTGCAAATATTCTTGTGTTGTAGCATCTGCAGACTTAATTTTCTTCAAATGTACTCGTCGGTTTTTAGTTTATACGGTAATGATAAATTGAATGTCAAAGTATTTAACTATACTCTTTTGCATATCTTATATATTCAAAATATATCATTAACAATAGCAGGAGAGAAAACAAACATTAATTACAATTTAAAACAGAGTATCAAAATTATTAGATGTATTAATTTTTATGTAAAACAAGAAGACATTATTCTCCTACAAAGTGTAACTTTTGAACCTTGTTTCTAGTTGTAGATTATTAGCAAAATAAAATATTAAGAGTAAAAATAGATTATACCAATATTTAGAGAGGAAATGACACTTTATAATAGTAATTGGTATTTGTAAAAAGTTTTTAAAGGGATCAAGTTTGAACAACAAATTAAGAAAGTTGTGTGTGTGTGTGTGTGTGTGTAGATTCATTTTAACCACTAATCCAAGAGGGATCAAATTTCACAAACTTCTCCTCAAGTTGTGCAATCTATAAGAGGTGAAACCCTTGATATTTGAACAATATATGTGCTTGATAGATTCGGGGTTAAAATGGATATACCCTGGTGCATACTCTAAGCGTTCTACTTTTTTTACTCTTTTTCAGAGATTTTTAAATCGGGAGAGGATGTAATATACAAGATATAAAAGTATGCAGAACAGAAATGAAATGCTAGAAATGGAAGAATAATAGTAATATAACCAAAACAATCACAACAATAACACTGAAACCATATAAAAATAACAACAGGAATAACACTTTGATTCTGAGAGAAATTTTTGAGGGGGAAACCTCCAGTCAAGCATAGATCTATTACAATAATATCTAAGCTAGGGTTCTCATACCCTCGACTCCTATTAATACTAAATATGTCTATCAAAAGAATCACCTAGAGGAAGATCCTTCTAGAAGCGGAAGCTTCTATTAGGTCTTCTTACATTCAACTTATTCTATTTTATTGCAAGGCCTTATTAATATTGACCTTTATTACATTTGAATATATTGTTCTACCTATGTGCGGGTTAGGACCCTAACATGTCCTCCCCCTTAAAAACAACCTTGTCCTCAAGGCTTGAGATGTGGAAATTGCCGCAGAATGGTAGTTGGTTCACAAGTGGCATTTGTTGGAGTTGTATCTTTCCACTAGACTAACACTTCCTTGATGGTTCTCTGACGTAGGCGATGCTCACGTTGTTTCAAAACATCTTGTGGTTGTAGCGAAATGGATCCTTCTTCGGCTAACTAGGGAAGGTTGGTTTGAATTTGGCACTTAGTTCCAATCACCTTCTTTAAGCATGAAACACGAAAAATAGGATGTAGCTTCGAATGAATAGGAAAATCTAACTGATAGGCCACCCCACATGCTTGAGAATAGTATAAGGACTATAAAATTTGGGCGCTAGCTTCTGACAATGCTCGACCTTGAGGGAATTTTTCTTGTAAGGTTGCAGTCAAAGAAACACTTGATCCCCTTCTACAAATTGATGTTCAGAGTGACCTTGATCTTCTTTTTGCTTCATGCAATTTTGTGCCATGACCAAATTCTCTTTGAGGGTACAGAGAATAGCCTCTCGAACTATAAGTGTTTGGTCAACCGCCTGGACCTTTGAGACACCAGGTAAGTATGTGAGAACTGAAGGTTGCTTCTATCCATATACCACTTCAAAAGGAGTCATGCATGTAGTTGTATGGTATGAAGTGTTGTACCACCATTCGGCTAGGGGTAACCATTAAGCCCACTGATTTTTCTTTTTCAAGGAAAAACACCTCAAATATGTTTCTAAACACTTTTTGACAACTTATGTTTGACCATAAGTATGGGGATGATAATTTGTGATGATATGCAATTGGGTGCCTTGTAGCTTGAACATTTATTTCCAAAAATTGCTTGTGAAATTTGGATCGCGATCAGAAACAATAGAATGTGGCATGCCATGAAGCTTGAAGAATTGATACATGAAAATTTGAGCCACCATGGATGTTGTAAATGGGTGTTGAAGAGTGCATAAATTATCATACTTGGAAAGGCGATCAACAACCACCATGATGACTGATTTATTTCCTGATTTGGGTAAGCCTATAATAAAATCCATAAAGATATCCCTCAAAATAGCAAGTGGAATCGGAAGCGGTTGTAATGTGCCCAAAGATTTGAATGTTTCTCCCTTTTCTCATTGACACACATCACACTTAGAGACAAAATTATGAATTTCCTATTTCATACCATCCCAGAAAAGAGAACATTTGACCATGTCATAGGTTTTGGTGAACCCAGAGTGCCTCGTTGTGGGTGTAGCATGAAGCTCAGAAAGTACTGTGGATTTAATCTTTGATTGTTTACTTAAATACAAATGGCCTTTGTATCGAATCTCATCATGGAGACAAGAGTACCCTTGGGAAGTTGGAGAATTGGACTACAATTGTTGGATCAGATGAAAAATTTTGGTATCTTGTAGCCATTCTCGACAAAGGGCTTGGAGCCAATCTGGTACAATGAAGGAAAGAGAAAAAAGGGATCCTTCATCTTCATATTTTTGGGAAAGTGCATCCACAACCACATTGTCTTTTCCTTTCTTGTAAATGATATCATAATCATATCCAAAGAGCTTAGTCACCCATTTTTGTTGCTCTGGGGAGGAAATGCGTTGTTCCAGAAAATACATGAGGCTTTGATGGAATGTCTTAATTTGGAAGCGTTTCCCCAATAGATAAGGGAACCACAGATCAATGACATGTAGAATAGCCAACATTTCCTTTTCATAGATTGATTTGCCCAGATTTATTTCAGATAATTGCTTGCTAGTAAAGGCCAAAGGTCGACCCTCTTGCATAAGGACAACACCAATTCATTTCCCTGAAGCATCACATTCCAAGACAAAGGTCTTTGT
The DNA here is from genome assembly GCA_000966675.3 of Picea glauca. Classification (NCBI taxonomy): domain Eukaryota; kingdom Viridiplantae; phylum Streptophyta; class Pinopsida; order Pinales; family Pinaceae; genus Picea; species Picea glauca. The sequence continues at coordinate 568,830 of JZKD02S2105771.1, forward strand.
GAAATCAAGAAGGGCCAAGACTGGAGTGGTGCACATGGCCATATTCAAGGTTTGAAAAGCTTGAGCAGAGGCTGGATTCCAAGTGAAAGAGTTATTTTTTAGGAGAGCAATGAGAGGTGTTCCAATCTTTCCATAATTCTTAACAAACTTGCAATAATAACTTGTTAAGCCCAAAAATCCACGCAAGATTTTGGGAGTCTTTGGGTGAGGCCATTCTTGCATAGCTTCAATATTTTTTGGATCCACCCTGATGCCATCCTTTCCAAAAATATGACCCAAGTATTCTACTTCTGAGGCGCCAAAAGCACATTTATACTGTTTCAGGAAAAGTTGGTGCTAAGAGAGTAGATGGAGAACTCGATCCACATGAGAAAGATGGTCTATCTAGGTTTTTTTATAGATGAGGATATCATCAAAGAAAACTAAGATAAAATGATGGAGAAAAGGACATAAGACATGATTCATGAGTCTTTGGAAGGTGGAGGGGGAATTACACAAGCCAAAGGGCATGACCAAAAACTCATAGTGGCCCTCATGAGTTCTAAAGGAAGTCTTGGGAATGCCTACCTCTTTCATACATATCTGGTGGTAGCCCAAATGAAGATCAAGTTTAGTAAAGAATTGGGCACCACTCAATTCATCTAGGAAGTCATCAATGACAAGAATGGGAAATTTGTCTTTAATGGTAAGTTTGTTGAGGGCACGGAAGACAGGACACATTTGCCAAGAAACTTATTTCTTCCAGATCATGACCATAGGAGAAGAGTAGGGGCTCGTACTAGGGCAGATAACACCTGCATTAAGGAGTTCCTGGACCATTTTCTCAATTTCATTTTTTGGGAGAAGGGATGACGATACGGACAGATATTGGGAGGAAGGCTTCTGGGTACAAGGGGAATGGAATGATAATGAACACCATGGGAAGGAGGGAGTCCCTGGGGAGTGGAAAAGACCACTTGATCTCTAGAAAGGATGGCTTGGAGGTCATGTAGCACCGAGGGTGTCTCTGTTTCTTGTATGGCATGGAGTTGGGAAATAACACCAAAATGACCTTTTTCGAGCATCTTTTCCATGCGATGGGAACTAATGATCTCAGGTGAACCGATGGTGATGCCTTGGAACTTATATTGGTGGCCCTCTTGGTCAAATTGCATGGTTAATTCATTAAAATCTATGGAATGGGACCCAAAGTCCTTAGCCAGTCTGCACCAAATACAATGTCACAACTGCCCATGTCGATAGCAAACATATGAGATTTCAGGTGGTAGTCACCAATTTGGAGATGGGAATTTTGAGAATGCCCTCCACATTTCATGGAGCCACCATTGGCAATCATGATTTGGAAATTATTGATGGCATAGATGTAGAAATGATTTTCTTGGGCAATGTGACAATGAATAAAATTATGGGTGCTTCCATTATCAACTAGAATGATGACCTTATGATGCTTGATGTAACTGATTATCTTGAGGGTTTGGGGAGAGGAGAATCCAGTGAGAGAATTGAGGGAAATGACAAGTTCTACTTCGGAAGGGTCTGAGGGAGGGGTTATGTCAGTGGTTTCAGGTGACTCAGACACAAGGGGAGTTTCAACATCCTCTTCTGAAATATCCTCGAAAATGGCCATAAAAAGATTTTGTTCCTTACACTTGTGACCCAGGAAATATTTTTCATCACAATTATAACAAAGTTCTTTGAATTGGCATTCAACCATTTCATCCCTGGTCAATTTTTGGATCTTTAGTGGAGCGGAGGGAGTAGTGGGATTTACTGGTTTAGGGCGATGGATAAAGGGGGGTTTATGGTTTTGAGAAGATACAATACGTTGTTCTTCTTTACCTCTTTTATTAGCCTCCACCCAACTCTAAGGCCGAGCCATGAGGACATGGGCCTGAATATCATCCTTGAGGCCACTGATAAAACAGTCTCGAAAAAAAGGCATCAGACATGCCCTATGTCCGAAAATCCAGGCGCTAAAAGGTAGCTATAAAGTCTTCCACTGTTCTTGATTGTTTCAACTTTTTCAAACATCCCAAATGGTTGGTGTCAGTGTCAAAGTGTTCATAAAGATCTTCCACAAAGTGTGTCCAAGGAGTATACCCTTGATGAGAATTTTTTCTCCATTGCCACCATTGCCAACGTTCTTGATCTAGATGGAGAAAACCATACTAGAGTTTCTCCAAGTCATATGTAATGTCCTATAAAGAGAAATAATGTTCCATTTGGGTTACCCAACCAGTGGGGTCCGAGCCATAAAATTTGATCACATCCACCCGAGGAAGGTGTAGGTCACGTTGAAAGTGATGGTGTTGAAAGTTGTGGGAATGAGAGGAATGTTCACCTTCAGTATGTGGAGGTGAGTCAAAGGAAGGGTTATCTGTAGGGATATGCAACTTGGTGTAGAGTGTCGAAAAGACAGATTCAAGTTGGGTGGTCAGGTCTTGTTTGATTTCCTCCATTGAGGAATGCATGGTTGTATTGATGGTGGCAACATTGGCACTGAGTTGTTTTACTTCTTGTTGGGTCTCAGTGAGACTAGAATGCAAGGTATTCAAGCAAGCTTCCAAGTCTTGGCTACGGGTATGGGCCATGAGGATGAGGGAACCAAAAAGGGGCGAGTGGGATCAAATTTTTTTATGAAAAATGATATGTATGAATGTGATAAGGGAGATGAGATGAATCCAATGGAATAGGTCTCAAATAATGGTGAAAAAATTTCCAGATTTTTTTTATTTTTTATATACCTATGGAGTTATACTTCAGACTGAAGAATACTGTAGTGATGAAATGCCCAAATTCTTAACCAAAAAGAAATGTGTAGTTACTTGGCAACCCGAACATAGTTGCATGACAAAAGATCTTTTTTTCTTTAATTTGTTTATGTTTATGTACCCAAGGGTTAGGTATTCAAGGGTTCTACAAACAAGGGTTTGCCCTGTGCTATATCTCTCTAATATACGTGTGAGGTCCAACAGTAGTACTCAGCCCAATATCTCAGAGGACTAACTAAGGAAGATAGACCATACCCTTAGTCATACTACCCGACTACCCAGGTACTAGAGAGTATCTTCCCAAGTGGTGTTCTTGGTGGCACTATAGAAGTTAGGCGGATGATCGATTTATCTAAAGAGAGCTTCATGAAATCTAGGTTGATCCATACACAGGTGTTTTCTGATGTGATACCACTCGAAGGGGTACCAACAGGGGTTACAAGAGTGGCCAACATATGTGTGCTTAAGAACCACTTGTATTTCCTGCATGTATGAATCCCTCAACCACGGGTTTATGCACGTAACAAAAGATCTATGTGGCTTAAATACACTGGAATACGTCTCTACCCTGAAAAAAAAATTACCCATAATTTCTACCAAGGAAAGTGCTCTGATACCACTTGTAATATACCAGATATAAAAAGTATACAGAACATAAATGAAATGCTATAAATGGCAGAATAACAGTAATATAACCAGAACAATCACCACATTAACACTGAAATGATATAAGAATAACAACAGAAATAACACTTTGATTCTGAGAGCAATGTTCATGGGCCTCTTCGAGGGGGAAACCACTTGTATTTCCTACATGTATGAATTTGAATATGGTTATACTCCGAGAACTTGTCCATGAAGGACAATACTTCATGACAAATACATTCATCAATATCTTAGGCAATGAATGTCTTAGAGAATTCATCTTTGGGGAAGGCCTAGTTGAGGTCATAAAAGTTAGTATGAGCCATGTTATTTCATTTCTTCTTATTGAAGGGGACAATACAGGATGCCCAATATGTGCAATTGATGTGGTAAACTCCACTAATTGTCTGCAATTTGCCAATTTCTTCATTAACGGTTGGGAACTTTTGGGGGTGAATAGGTTGTTGTTTCTATCAAATATGTTGTGCATAAGGCTATATTTCAATGTAGTTTTCGATACTACTATGGTCCATGAATAATATTGTAACAACCCCATCGTTATGACTACAAGTGACACAAGTTTGTTTCCAGCAGGAAGGCAACAAAGGAAAATAGGTAAATGACACAACTTGGTAAACTGTTGAGTGGTAAACTATAGAAACATTGTCCATGAGTTATATGTTATGGTTTTTGTTAAGGGTATGATATGGCTGAAATTGATAATGATAAAATAAAATCACATTGCAAAAACAATCGCTGGAATAACAACTGTGTTTTAAAGGAAAATCGTGGAGTCCAACATGATATGGTGATGTCATCATATCTCTGTCAACGATCAAGTTGTTGTCCTATGGCAAGTTATTGATACATGTATTTCTAAAATGTAGTGATAAATAAATGGATAAAGTTGTTGACGTTGTTGGGTAAAGAAGGAGGGATCCACCCAAAAAATCATGGTGTAGAATCATTGTATTCTACCAAGAAAATCGTGACAGAGAGGCTAGGTGATATGCCAAGTAAAACACAAAATTTTCATCAAACGCTGACATAAATAAAGTGCATATGTATATATACCATCTCACAACCATATTATGAAAGAAAAACATAGACTTACCCACCAAAAACATAGACATAAATTACACACCCATTTATTAATTAATTTGCTTTCAATATCAATGAGTTCGCTGTCAATTTCTATTCAAGATAATATCGTTGTCTGTATTAGGGGTTGGACCACTCGTTGTCTAATACACTGTTGTCTTATAATCAAGGGAACAACTATATTGCTAACTATTAAAAGTAAAATAGCTATCATAAACTTGTTATGTGAGATTGTTGACAATGTATCAAATGCAGTCAAAATCAATGTATTAATGTATCAATGTATTAGAATAAATATATCAAATCACAATCCAAATCATTGTTGATGCATCGATGTGTCAAAATTGTTGTCAATGTGCCAAGGTATCAATCAAGGTATCCAAATTGCAGTTTAAAGTCATTGTCAAAGGTATCAATGTATCAATGCATCAAATCGTTGTCAATGTGTGTTGTCTAGAAAATGCCGTCATAAAATTGCTCAATTAAAAAGGTCGCTATCAATAAATATAAATCACAGTCACTAAATGTAAGTCATAGTAAATCGCAGTCACTAAGTAAGTTACAGTCAATCTGTTAATGAAATTACAGTGAATAAGTAGAAAGAAATCACAGTCAACATGTAAATCATTGTCATACCAATTTCGTTGTCCATTTTTAATTCTATGTCTAACAATGATATGATGTTCATTAATACAGGAATTTCTATGTAACATGCCATAAAAATGCCCAGGAATAAAGTCGTGGTCAACAATAAAATTTAAGAGGATTTGCTGAGTGAATTTATGGGTAGGATGGAGATAATATCTAGAACCGAAAACACAGACATAAGTGGTTTAATGCATAGATATACATTCACTTGGGAAAACGAAGAGGGTAACCCTTCAGAAGAGAATCAATCAAGGAGGAAAAATCAATCACAAGAAGGTGCAAGACCGATCTCTCAGCCATGAATCAATCAACGCAAAAAAATTAATCACAAGAAGGTGCAAGACCAATCACTCAGCCATGAATCAATCAACATGGGTAGACAGTTGGGCATAAACATCCTTCGCTCATCATCCACACACAGAAACACAGGGCATTAGGATCTATAGGTCTATGTACACCGAAGTGACAACCATCGATCCAGCTCCTCATTGACTGCTCAGGTGTGGATTGATGATCTAGAGATGAGGACGAAATATAAAGCACAACCACTTCAATTAATCAATAAAACAATCATAACAGTCATAGCAATAAAGGATCGGTGGAAAAGCAGATCAAATCGATGCATCGAGTGTAAAGATATGATGATTTTAAGTTCTCGATTAAAGATTCTAAGTAAAACACTTTTCTTCACACATTAAAAGTACAGAAATGAAATCGTAAGATCAATAGTAATCTACCACGCAAAATAAAATCATGCGTACCATAGTCCAAGGTGATAGCTTTGATTTGCCATCCTGCATGCTCCATGCAGCTCCTGCTTTTCAACTAATGTGACTTCACCAGTACCTCCCAGGCAACTCTAGGGGTACTCTTCTTCCCCCTTATCCCCTCGAGCCGCAAAGGAGCCACACACACTAACCAAAGAACAACTAGCTCCCATCTCGCCTCGCAAGGCCGAGCTACCACTCGTCACCAAGTTAGGTATCCCAACTCCCACAAGATAAGTCAGTCAAGTCAAAAATGTTGCAGTGTAATGTTACACATCAAGCAGAGATCCATAATCCTCCTCCTCCATTATTTATATATATTTTCTAAGTGATTTCTTTCCCAAATTGACATTTAATTTAATTTTCGATAAATTAATTCAGAAAAATCCTCCCATGTACACATGTCACCCATCCTCTTAGTTGCACGAGAAATTAATTTTATTAATTAATTATTTAATCCTATTTCCCTCACCCACCTAAAAGCATTCCTAGAATCGCTCCTAGGTGTCCCCATATACCCTTATACATTTTAATGACTTACACCCTTACTAAATTCCTAGTTGAGTTCAATTTAGAAAGTTCTTAAAGGCATGATTCCTTACTAAGTTACTCATTCTTCTTTTTTCCTTATGTTTCCCCCTTTTTCCTTTAGTTTTCCAATTCTTTTTAAGTTTCCCTCTTTCTCCCTTAGTTTCCCAATTCTTTTTAAGTTTCCCTCTTTCTCCCTTAGTTTCCCAATTCTTTTTAAGTTTCCCTCTTTTCCCTTTTTATCTAAAACTCAAATTAGCAAGTGTAGAAAATTACCTTTTTCCCTTTTTCTTTTTAATTAATAAAATTTAATTAGCATATGTAACAAAACAATCATTTCCCTTTTTAAATTTTAATCCCTCAATATAATTTGATTTTAATAAATTATTTGAATTTCTTACCCCCTTTTCCTCACATGTTCAATCATGATTAATATTATTTTTTTTTTTACCACAAGTATCACTTAGACCTATATTTTAATTTTCGAGGCTAGGCGACATTTTATTGGGGAAGTTTTTTTTAAATCTTTCTTATCACATTGTTCAATCTAAGGACATGTAGATTTATTCACTTATTAGTTAACAATGTGACGTGCCCTTCAATATGCACTAAGTACTACAAGGTTGCCACTCACCTCATCCTCTTTCCCTTGAGCGACGTGCCCTTCAGGATGCACTACGTTCTCCAAGGGTGCCACCTGCCTCCTTTTGTTTTCTTATGTGACGTGCCCTTCAGGACACACTATACTCTCCAAGGGTTCCACCTGCCTCTTGAATGACTTAGTAGACATCAAAAACCCCTAGAGTCAATACTCTGCCAGGTGATCTTGTGGGGGACTAAGGGACTCTAAGGAATAAGGCCCCTGTCTTGTTGTGTGCCCCTTAGAATCATCGTGAGTGACTGTTGTAATCTTCCCTCATGGAATCATCAGTATTGTCGAACTAGGTAATCATTAATCTACAAGTTGAGCCACGACGAGAGTGCTACTAGGTCATGGGAAGGTTGTTGTCCACACCTCTCCCTCAACATCTCTGGTTGTCGTGCGTGACCCCTCTACTCCACATGTGAGTCTGATCGAAAAGCTATCGTCAACCTGCATCATCAAAAAATCATGTAAGAAATAAAAATAAGTCATCATAACATCTAATCAGATGTGCATATGTCATATCAACAATAATCAAACCCTAATGGTCCACTCCCTGACTTGATCCAGAGTCGAAGGGGTTTCATCGATGCCTCTGCATCCTTGAGGTCCACAGTCCTGCACACTCAAGAGAATCAAGTCAATAGCACATGTCTATGTAAATACATGAAATAACATATGATAATATCTAGAATGCCTCATAATCATAATCAAACAAACAATAGTATAATAATATGGATCGCTTGCAAGCAAGTGTCCTCAAGAATAAGTTCGCTCGGTGCGTGCAAAAAGTAGGATGTTACAAATATTTCCATTTACAACCATGAAAACACTTCACATAATTCTTGAAATTAGAATTTGTAAGCAACAACTTTCTTAGGGGTGCATGCTACTCCAAGAAAAATGTTTTTTTCTAACACTTGCTTTGGTGGAAATGTCTATGGTGTTGATTTTGGAAATATTAGACAAATTCGCCTCCTTAAATGAACCTAGTGCATGAATAGGGTGTTTTCAAAAATACATGTGTCCATGAATAGTGAAATCTTTGACCTTGAAAATTTATTAGTTGGATATAATGATATTGATCCTTAAAAGTAAATATGATCAATGTTGAAAATTGTCCCAAGTATAGTGAAACATTTGACCTTGAAAACATATTGGTTGGATATAATGATATTGATCATTAAAAGTAAATATGATCCATGTTTCAAATCATCCCAAGTAACATCGAGGGTATTTATGGCGTCTAGGATATATTTATAAAAATGAATGATATGTGTGCTATTAAGGATCTATTGGAACCATCTCATTAGGTATGGGGGTGGATGGATTTATATTTTGACTAGTGCCAACTTCATAGGTGAGAGAATGAATTTAATATGAAATTGAACTAATGGAGGATTAAATGGTGAATGTTGAAGAATTAGAGGATTAGGTAGATCAAATATCTTGTTTTCCAAGATACAAGTTGTGTATAGTGATATGTCTACATCACTTAAGCACAATCAATCATATCTCAACATACAAACAAGTGTAATAAATAAAAATATTTACGTACACAACATGTTGATCACCATATCATTGATAAAACGATAAGTACATATTATATAGCACCAATATGTAACCAAATCATTTGAAGTGAGCAATATTAATTAGACATAGATTGATTAGAGTACATAATGAACTCCTTAATTTATACCCTATTCAATGGACTAGTCAATTATTGTATTCTAACTATATGACCAATTAACCGATTATTCAACCACCCAATTGATCTCATATTTGACTCCTTATTCGACCTCTTAGTCAACCTCCTTTTCAACTACCAACTATCTACATGTGGAAATTTTGGCTCAGGTTAGAGTTTGAAAATTTCAATTATTAACTAAAGGTTTATGGGATATTAACCGTGTGATTTTTTATCCCTATAAGTATTATGAAAAAAAACAAAATAGTGGAAATGAAAAAATATTTCAACCCTTAACAACCCCAAGCCACTGGGTAATTCAAGTGAAAATATAACAACGTTCTCCGATAATATTTATCCCTCTAGGAAAATATTATCATCCATAACAGATCTATAAACACTTATGAGAGTTGTAAAAACCATAAAAACATTTSCATTTTATTCTTCAATTATAATATTAAATCACTTAACATATTCACCCTTAACATATGTTGAATTACAAATAATTATACTAGTGCTAGAAATTATGAACCATAAAGAAGATATATGGATGAAAAGCAAAGCTACAATTCACCCAAGTATTAGAAAACTAGAAACTTCACTACTATACATAAAGATGAATTTGAATTACATACCATAGGCTTGTCACAAGGATAGTACAATATTCTATGTTTGCAAACCCTTTCTAGGTAAAACCAAGAAAACCCTATCTCACATCAAGGAGATCCAACAATAATGCATCATAGAAGCATGGCCTCTAAGGTAAGACATATCCTCATCTTCTTCACTTAAATAAGTACAACCTATGGTTTCACATAAAAACCTTGATCTCCAAATATCCAAGGGATGAAACACTAACTCTAGTCTTCAATATGCTCCAATAAGCTCAAGAAAATTTTATTGACTCAAACAGTACATATGAAGATCCAAGAGAGAGAGGAGAAGCAATGAGTTTCTCTTTGTCACATCTCTACACAATAATGAATGAAAATGAATGAACCAATGAAGGCATCTCTCCTTTATCCATACATATGATTAATAAGGGAAGAAAACAATATATATGTGGTCCAATTCCCTTACAAGAAACCTATGATAATCACATGTAGGCTCACACATGTGGAACACTACACTCCAAAGGTACACATTTCAAGTTCCATGATGATGATATCCACAATAAAGTTTCCAAATATAAAGGTTCTAAAAATAATATTTATATCCTACTAAACCATATACTCCACTAAGTCCACTCTCCCCACATGAACAATGTTTCAACTTGGGTGTGGTAGAGCCAACTCCAAGCATAAATGAAAAAATTAAATATACCATATGATATCTAGGTCATAATTCCATCCTTAGGGATGAAAAACACTCCTTCTAAGTAGATTCTTATCTAACAAATAAAGTATATCCATGTTTCCATCACATAAAATGTCACCCAATGAAAATTAATGTAGGGTTTCCATGTCACGATAGGATATCTATGATCCTTGGCCTTTCATATACTGGAAACGTTCTAAATCGACCCTTCAGTTCCATTTGAAGGCTATAAATGGGCCAATTCCAGTTAATTCATATTGAGTCTACATCCCTTTGTCCTTTAATTCTGAACACAGTGTTCAGCCCCCAAGATCTTCCCTTATTTGATTGAGAACTTCATTGTCTCTCTTCTATGAGCTTGCCTTCAGTGGAGGATTGAAGTGGTGGAGGCCCAGCTGGAAGGAACTTAGTTTCTCAGTTCTGAACCATGCCGACACGGAAGTCTATAACATTTTCACTCATGTTGATCATATATTAATAGAAATACTATTTTCTCGTCCAATTGATATCTTGCAAATATTTGAATTATTATTCCATGGGCGTATTTGTCATTTTTATTAATAGATTATTTTATTGAATGTGCTATCATTTATTATCACCATATTCTTGATGTGCTTGATTGTTGAGGACTATTTGCAGGTATATTGCTTTGGGTCATGTTCTCAACGGTGGACTTCATCGAACATCTGGATGAGGTAGGCCTGTTATCTTGTCTTTCTAGCATATTTGTTTACATAGCATACTTGAGAATAGAGTTTATTTTTGCAGTCATTTCCATCTTTTGTGGTTTACCCTATCCATAGAGAGATTTGAAGAATTCCATTGAGTGTTTGTATCACTCCAACCCTACAAAAAATTATCCTTTAAGCAACAAGGGAAGAACAAATTGGCCCAAAAAATCTATGGACCCTTTCAAATTAACAAAAACATTAGCCAAGTAGCTTATAGATTGGAGTTTCCATAAAATTGTCGCATCCATAAAGTCTTCCACATTTCATGTCTCAAAAAAATGCTTGGGAAAGCTCAACCAGTGCAAACAAAAATAGTTGAATTCGATGACAAAAGAAAAATTATTTTATAACGAGAAGGTATTCTTGTCACGAAGAAAATTGTCACTTTATATAATTCACATTTGAGGTCCGACTTGACAACTTTCACTTTATTAGAATTTACATTTGCCAAAATAGAGGCCAACTTGACAGTTTGACTTTATTTTACAATAAATGCCACAACGGGGCCGAATTTACAAGTAAAACATAATAATATTATTTTTATGGTTTTTGCATGATCAAATACAATAGGAGAATATCTTCTACAGCCACACATTCTTCAACACTCCCTCTTAGATAGGAAGGTATTCTTCAAGAATAATATGCTTTTGCATGTCTATACACTTCGACCATTGTCTTGTTTATTTTCATGAATCTATATATCATAATAAGTTATGCACTTTCACCAGCCTTTCGTACTGGGGTAACATACCAACCTGTGTTACAGTACCAACCTGTGTTGGGATAACATACCATCCTTCCTTGGAGTACCAACCTATGTTGGGGTAACATACCATCCTACATTGGAGTACCAACCATTGTTGGGGTATCATACTAGCCTTTGTTGGAGTATCAACCTACGTTGGGGTAGTATACCAGCCTACGTTGGTGTACGGACCTACACTGGGGTAGAATACCAGCCTGCATTGGGGTACCAACCTGTGTTGGGGTAGAAGACCAGCCTGTGTTGGGGTACCAACCTGTGCTAAGGTAGCATACCAGCCTGTGTTAGATTACCAACCTGCATTAAGGTAACATACTAGCCTACGTTTAAGTACCAAACTAGGCATGGGTAGCATATCAATCTGCATTGGAGTACAAACCTACACTCAGGTAGCATATGAGCATGTGTTGGGGTACCAACATGTGTTGGGGTAGCATACCAGCGTGCATTGGAGTATGAACCTGCGCTAGAGTAGCTTCTACTACTAGGGATCTCATGACTTCCCTTTATTTAGGATCATATCTCACTACTGGAGTAAACAATCACTTCTCACTAGTGGAGAAGTCTTTCTGGACCACTACAAGCTTGTCTCTGAAATAATAAAAATTGACTCTCGATGGGGGTTTGGTTAATACATCTTCCACCTATTTTTCGATGGAAATTGTTAGCACTCTATAATTTTCCTAAGGCTGTGAGGCAGTCACAGAGGCAACATCAAAACCACTTCAAGTCTTGGATCTAGCCCTCCAAGACTCAGAGAGGGATCTCTCTGTCTGATATAGCTTTGTTTGAAGAGGTATTAGGATAGTTATGAAGAACATGGTTTGGGGTTTTAAATGGTTGTTTTGGAACAACAAGGAGGACCATTGGGCAAATGGGGTATGCACCTTAAATAAGGTGATTCACTCTCAGCTCTGGACAAAGTTCTTTCACAGGGCAAGGTAACGACAATATTGGATCGAATTGAGTTTTAATGGTATTGATTCGAGGAAGAAATAGGGGAGATAAAAGCCAGGCACAGGAGTAGCTAAGAATTCCTGAACTAAGCTTTAGCAGAAAACATAAAGATCATCAAAAGCTCAGAGGCATAATATCTGCTGATAAATTTTTCTTCTATTACTTTCCTTCTGATAATAAGAACTGAAAACAAGCATAATGATCACAGGAAAAAAATTAAACAGAGAAAAACACTACCAATATCACCACACAGGAATCCTATAAAAGAAAACATGTTCATTGCTGATTGCTCATCTCAAAATTACAGAGAAGAAAAATGTCTTCTGGTCATACATAACCCACGGTCCAGTCTAGGAACCTCACAAGTCGAACCATTTTACATTAAAATCATCTCAATAAATAAGATAGCTCATCCCAATAAGTTTCGAAAGTCAGTTTAACTGCTTAAGCCAAAAATAGCCACCGCTCCCACCAAATTTGGAGCTTTCTGCCATGAAAAACGGACCGGTTTTCTGCGAAAAAGGGGTCTGAACAGACATGATTTTCTCTTCAATGATGAAACCTGGGTGAAAACTGAAAGAATTTATTGTATATTGGCATGGACTGGACAAAACCCTCCTTCAGTTTCTCCAAATTCATCCCCAGTTGGCCGTAACATCTCCTGCAAGATCGGGACTGAAACGAAAAATAGAAAATCTGGAAAAATAGGCCTCGAAGATGTCTTTGATTCTCCCTGCTTGTAACTCCGCTGAAAAAACTGAGAATTTTTTTTGTTCTTCATCCTGTGATGAGAAAAAACCTCTCTCATATTTTTAAAATCTATTTTCGTTTGCCCAAAAATAGATCTGGAAGATGACATGGTAAAACAGGCAAAAATGAGGAAAAGGGCATAAATGGTTTTTCGTGAAACGCAAAATTTCGGACCCCCCCACCCCCTCTTGTTAAATTCCCGACGGTGGTGGGGAGGTCCGGAATTTTTATTGGCCATGGATTTAATTTGAAGTGACGCATGATTAAATTGATATGTATGAAGTTTAATATGGATTCCGGACCCCCCCCTCGTTAAAGTCCGGAAGGTGAGGGGGGGTCTGGAATAAATGCGGTGCATTGATTTATTTGTTTTTTATAGTGGATGGGGATGCGTTGTAAAATGTGGGCGGGAGTTTGGGTGGTAAGGTGAGTGGAGGGTGACGTATGGGGGGTGAGTGGAGTGTGAGGTGGGGTAGGTGGGAGTGACGTGAGGTAAGATGGGAATGGGTAGACTTAGGATTATATTTTTGTTTTGCTTTAGTTTTTTAATTGTTTTATTTAATATTTGTTTTTTATTATGTGTTTTTATGTGTCACGTTTTATGTGTTGTTTTGTATATATTTAATTTGTTTTTAAGATGATTTTTAAATGTTTTTTTTAATATTTTGTAGGTTTATTATAATATGTTTTGTTTTTTATATACATTTGTTTATTACATTTAATTATTACATTTTATTTTTTGTTTTTTAAGTTGTTTTATATTTTAATTGTTAATTTTTATGATTTGTTTTATTTAATTAAAACTAACCTAGTTACTAACTAATTACTAACCTAGATTTTTTAACTTAATTAATGATTGATTAATTAATAATTAATCAATTATTAAACTAGTTGTTTATTAATCAATTTTAACCTATATTAACTTTATTGTTATTCTTGTTTATCCTAAGTCTGTTTGTTTATGGACAGGTGAAGGTGGCGGGATAATGGAGGCTGACAAAAGACAAGGGGGAGAGAGCGCAGTGTGTATGAAGGATGCAACAGGGTGATGGGGGATTGGGATAAAAGAATGGAGGGAGGAAACGGGATCAACTGAGCCAAACTTCGTCATCACGAGAGAAATGCCAAATCAACAGTCGAAGAATCGAGTCGCCTATAATTATAGGACCCCAACATAGGCTCCACCTGGGGATGGCAGCTTCTTTCAGGAGGTGTCAAGAACCATAGACCTGAGAATCATGCAGACTGGTGCTTTTATCCATTGGGTTGATCCCAAAATCTTATTCTGCAACCTGTACCTGTTTTGGTCTTGCAACTGAAACCAAATCAACTGAACACTGCTGAAAAAGAAATGCTCAGAATGCTAAGCTTATTCACATTCTCCTACCTACCCTATGCTATTGATCATTTTGTAAAATAAAATAATACAAGAATGTTAATGAAGCCAATCAAGTAGCTTCTGAGACCAGTGTATTGCTTGACTGCTCGTTAGCACAGTGAAAAGTGCAGCTTGACCTTTTGCCCATCGACTCAAAATTGCAAAGTGAAAAAACTGCTGCCCAAAACATGATTGATCTTTATCATAGAGACCTCGACAATCTTGAAAAACAAAAGTAATGTCAGAGAAATATTGAGGCTTCACAGTGAGAAAATTCTCCATATAGGTAGCTACAGGATCAAGGTAGAAATGACATGTTCCTTGATTCTGGGATGACAGCTTTGGCATTGTATCTATGTTATCTTCATCCTCGTGCATTTCCTGACATGGCTGCAACCGCTCTGATGTGCTTTGTAATGTGACTTCAGCTGAGAACACCCCTGTAGCTGAATGTCCTATCATATCCATGTCATAACAACTTTTTATCTCATGACTGGTGAATGACGAATGATTATGACCACATAGGCCATCCAACCGATCAACTATTGGATCCTGAAAAGACTGACAAGACTGCTGCATTAACTCAATTGAAATTTCCTGACCTTCTATGAATTTATCCTTCAACACTTGTCCAAGAGCCTCCTTCAAAACTTGAAATGATTTAAAGCACAATGGTATAGAGTTATTTTGGATTAACTCATAATTTGTCTCAGGCTCTAAGCTTTCATCAAGAATTTGAAAATCAATGTAGGTCAAGGGCTGTGATTCTGGGTTTAAAATAGTCTCCATATCCTTAATAGCATCTTCAACTGATTGGTCAGAGAAATTTATGTCTTCACTATTTACAACTGACCTAGAGTTTCTTTTCAGAAATTGAAAAGATGAGAAACATAAGGGCAAAGTGTCTTCACTTACTCTAACATTTTATGCACATTCCTTATCGTCGTCATGACTGTTGTGTATGGGCTGATTGTCATACCTGAACGGTAAATCATCTTCTTCCTACCAATGACATGATGTTGATTGCTTTGAACAAACAACCTCTATTTCAGCTTCATGATCATCATCATACCGATCCCACTTGGGTGGACAATTCAAGTAAGGAATGTTGTCAAACATGCACATCATATCAGCCGGTTGCTCCTCTACAAGTTGAGATGGAGCATCATCTTTGACTGTGCCGTGAATTGAATACATGAACGAATCATTGTTCAAACCATGGTACCCAGGATGAGCAGAAAAATGTTTGGGGACTGTTACCGTGTCTTTCTCTGAAATCAATGGAACATGATGTCTTTGGACAATAAGCTCCTCTTTTATGTTAATCTTCTGCATCATCTTTTCCATGGCACTGGCCAAAATCTGCAGTTTAGCTTTTGATGATTTCAGCTACTCCATTTCTTTGTCCTTTAACTGTGACCTCTTGATAAACAAGTTGGTCTCCACATTAACTGCAACGCTCTACATTTCTTCAAGGCTTGTAGTGTTCCTTTCTCTTAACTGAAATGTCATCTCAGGATCGAAGGCATCTGGGTAATGCAAGTGAGCTGATCCTGGGGGTGGCCTTATATCAGTAGGTATTGCATGATATACCTTATTGAATCTGGCTGAAAACGGATGTATTGTCTCACCTGGCTTTCTTTTCAAGTGTTCATACTCTTCTAGGATAAGGAAAACATTTCCCCTGATCACCGACTTATCTAAGAACACTTGCATGAACTGATGAAAATTTCTGATGCTTGCAGCTGGCAGATTTCTAAACCAATTTTTAACTTTACCTTGCAAAGACAGTGCAAACATTATGATGCAGACATCATGATCTTCAACCTCATAAAGGTCAAGGAAATCCTCAAGGTTTTGAATATGTTTTTCAGCAGTGATCTTCCCATTTTCTCCATCAAACCTAGGTAGATTATTGATGTAATTGACAGGGAGGTCATGGAGAATAGGAGGCAAATCTAGAGGCTTGTATCAGTTTGGGACTTTTGCAAGCATATGAGATGAAGAAAGAGGATTACAACCATCCAAGGGTTTAGCAAGAATAGGAGACAAAGCATGAGGCTTATGTCTCACTAGGGTTTCTACAGGTGCATCTGGGATGTGCACAGGTGTATGAGCATGTACATAATCTACAGTTTGGGGTTTAATCTTTGGGGGCTCTTCAGGTTCAAAATGGTCATCCTGAATTTCAACAATATACTCTAGACTAGGATCATGATAAGAGACAAAGTAATTTCATATGAAACCAAATATGTCTTAAATGCAATTTGAGCTTGAGTACCTGGTCTTTCTAGGTTGTTTGTCCATGCTTCAGGTTCTTCCTCCAGTGGAGTCTTCAAATTGGCACTGTCTGGAGCTGATTGGAGTCACCGGGAGAATGATCTTAGCCTTCTTGTGTCTAGTCACTGTCCACCATCAGTGATCAGAGATGGAGCTTGAAGTGTACTACTGGGGAAAGTTTCCCAGTATGGTCGCCATTTTGTTAGCACTCTGTAATTTGCCTAAGGTTGTGAGGCAGTCACAGAGGCAACATCAAAACCACTTTGAGTCTTGGATCTATCCCTCCAAGACTCAGAGAGGGATCTCTCTGTCTAATATAGATTTGTTTGAAGAGGTATTAGGCTAGTTATGAAGAACATGGGTTGGGGTTTTAAATGGTTTTTTTGGAACAACAAGGAGGGCCATTGGGCAAATGGGGTCTGCACCTTAAACAAGGTGATTCACTCTCAGCTCTGGAAAAAGTTCTTTCACAGGGCAAGGTAGCGGAAATATTGGATCGAATTGAGTTTTAATGGTATTGATTTGAGGAAGAAATAGGGGAGATAAAATCCAGGCACAGGAGAAACTAAGAATTCCTAAACTAAGCTTTAGCAGAAAACATAAAGATCATCAAAAGCTCAGAGGCAGAGTATCTGCTGATAAATTTTTCTTCTATTACTTTCCTTCTGATAATAAGAACTGAAAACAAGCATAATGATCACAGGAAAAACATTAAACAGATAAAAGCACCACCAATATCACCACACATGAATCCTGTAAAAGAAAACATGTTCATTGCTAATTGCTCATCTCAAAATTACAGAGAAGAAAAAGGTCTTCTGGTCATACATAACCCACAGTCCATTCCAGGAACCTCACAGGTCAAACCCTTTTACATTAAAATCATCTCAATAAATAATATATCTCATCCCAATAAGTTTCAGAAGTCGGTTTAACTGCCTCGGCCAAAAATAGCCACCACTCCCACCAAATTTGGAGCTTTCTGCCATGAAAAACGGATCGGTTTTCTACGAAAAAGGGGTCCGAACAGACATTATTCTCTCTTCAATGATGACACCTGGGAGAAAATGGAAATATTTTATTGTATATGGGCATGTGCTGGACAAAACCCTCCTTCAATTTTGCCAAATTCGTCCCTAGCTGGCTGTAACAGCTTCTGCAAGATAGGGACTGAAACGGAAAATAGAAAATATGGAAAAATAGGCCTCGAATATGTCTTTGATTCTCCCTACTCGTCACTCCGCTGAAAGAACTGAGAGAGGTTTTTGTTCCTCAGCCCATTCTGAGAAAAAACCTCTCTCATATTTTTAAAATACGTCTTCGTTTGCCCAAAAATCGATCTGGAAGATGGCATGGTAAAACAGGAAAAAATGAGGCAAAAGGCATAAATGGTTTTTCGTGAAACGCAAAATTCTGGACCCCCCCCCTCGTTAAATTCCGGACGGTCGGGGGGGGTCCGGAATTTTTATTGGTCGTGCATTTAAGTTGAAGTGACACATGATTAAATTGATATGTATGAAGTTTAATATGGATTATGGACCCCTCCCCCCCTCGTTAAAGTCCGGAAGGTGAGGGGGGGTCCGGAATAAATGTGGTGCGTTGATTTATTTGTTTGTTATAGTGGATGGGGGCGCGTTGTAAAATGTGGGCGGGAGTTTGGGTGGTAAGGTGAGTGGAGGGTGACGTATGGGGGGTGAGTGGAGTGTGAGGTGGGGTAGGTGGGAGTGGCGTGAGGTAAGATGGGAATGGGTAGACTTAGGATTATATTTTTGTTTTGCTTTAGTTTTTTAATTGTTTTTTTTAATATTTGTTTTTTATTATGTGTTTTTATGTGTCACGTTTTATGTGTTGTTTTGTATATATTTAATTTGTTTTTTAAGATGTTTTTTAAATGTTTTTTTTAATATTTTGTAGGTTTATTATAATATGTTTTGTTTTTTAGATACATTTGTTTATTACATTTACTTATTGTATTTTATTTTTTGTTTTTTAAGTTGTTTTATATTTTAATTGTTAATTTTTATGATTTGTTTTATTTAATTAAAACTAAGCTAGTTACTAACTAATGACTAACCTAGATTTTTTAACTTAATTAATGATTGATTAATTAATAATTAATTAATAATTAATCAATTATTAAACTAGTTGTTTATTAATCAATTTTAACCTATATTAACTTTATTGCTATTCTTGTTTATCCTAAGTCTGTTTGCTTATGGACAGGTGAAGGTGGCAGGATAATGGAGGCTGACAAAAGACAAGGGGGAGAGGGCGCAGTGTGTATGAAGGATGCAACAGGGTGATGGGGGATTGAGCGAAAAGAATGGAGGGAGGAAACGGGATCAACCGAGCCAAACTTCATCATCATGAGAGAAACGCCAAATCAACAGTCGAAGAATCGAGTCGCCTATAATTATAGGACCCCAACAAAAATATAATCTATATTTAATGCTCCCTTATTTACCATGTCCTGGACATAGTGGTACTTGATCTCAATGTGTTTTTACTTGTCATGGAACACAGGGTTCTCTCACAACTTCATACAACTCTGGTTATCACATACAATGCAATTCGTCTTTAATTCAATGTAAGAAACTTTATAGGTCACGCTAATTCTTTGCTAGATGAGCACGTTGCATTATATTATGTTGTGGGCATACTAAGTGCCACATCAATTTTCTTCTCGATGAACCATGGAATCATAAGTGATGCTAGACTGAAGTAACACACAGATGTACTTTTTCGATCTACTACACTACCGACCCAATCTGAATTGGCATATCCATGTAGGATTGTCTCACGATATGAGACATATCTGAGAGTATAATCAATTGTAACCTTTAGGTATCTCAATACGTAAGCTATATCAACATCAACAATTGATTAAAACATGGTTTGATTCTAACTCTGCTTCTGATAGGAATTTTGAAGTATGTGATCTCGTCTTGAAGTGGGACAAACTGCATGAGGGAAAGGGAGAGCACACAAAATTTCAAAACCTATGGCTTGGGCCATTTTTAATTGCTGAAAAGTTGGGTCCCAATTCTTTTCGATTGCAGAATCTTGAGGGGCAGCTTGACACCTATCTAGTGAATGGTCAAGCCCTGAAAAGATACTTTGCTTGATAACAATCCTTGTATATTATGTACATATTTTGCTTTTGTGTTCTTTTTCGTTTGCTTTTTAGTTTTTTATTTTTCTTTGAATTTATCAGTTTGTGTTTTTCTTTGAAATACACACACCTATATACTGAGCTATTCAGACAAACAAAATAGAAAATTCCTTCGCTAAAATAACTGCTAAGAAAAAGGTATAAACATCAATGGTTTAATTCTGAAATTTATATCTGTGTTGGAAAAGTCTGTTGTTTGAAATAAGTTTACTGATTTCGATCTCTGAGTAAAAGCTCATCATGATCATCTATTATCTTTTTACGTTGTCCCTATTCCGTAAAGGAATGAATCAAAAGATGTCTCCCTGTGTTAGGAAGTTGTTTTTGTAAATAAAACATCTCTGGATCTAAATAAAGGACAGTTCTAAAAAAATTCTGATGATGTCTGAAAAAATATGTTAAAATATCATGATTTTCAGCGTCACCCACTCAACTATGTATCTATGAAAAAAAACAAAACAAAAAAAATTATTAATAAGAGTTGTGGGAAGTGCTTGTAAGCCCGCCGGGATACTGAACAGGTCTGCTGGCAGCGGGTAAATGCATGCATGATGCCAAGGAAAATTCACCAAGGTGCTGAACAGGCCCGCTGGCAGCGAAGCAATGTTGGGTATGTGAAAATTCATGAATAAGAAACCTCTTAACCTTAAAATGTCCTTTATTCTGATCCAGAACTTCTTGGCAGGATACAGATGTCATAGTGGGTTAAATGGAAACCCTGTCGAGGCTATTGACACCTGCTGGCAGCAGTGGCTATGCCAACAGTATTGGAGATTTTATCTTTAATATCGTGATTCGTTGGTCTTAAGACTGTTATCAGTTTTCATCTTTTAAAACACTGCTGGAATAGTTGGTTAACGATGTTGTTTATACGATTTTTTGGTTGTTATTTTTGAGTTGAAATTATCCTTGCTGTCCTAATATGAATTTGTTCCTTTTGGCACAGATAACTGCTTCTACCAGTGTGTCGCCATTGTTGGCAGCCAATTCACATTTTTTCACTGTCATATAAGCTTCCTACACCAATGTTTTGCAAACATCAATTTTTCGTCGCAATTTTCAAATAGACGACATTTTTATTTTCTGCAACATTTGTACTTTTACCTTCATTTTGTTTTCACGACTATAAGCGTGAAAACTTGGTCTTTCGAAGTCGCATTAAAATCACTACTTGAATTGTCCTTGTCTTTCTTGTTGATATTCCTATTGCGCTTGCCTTTTAATTATCATTATACAGTTGGAAAGATCCTTTGATCGATACTCATGCTTCGATTGATTTTGTGACTTGGTTTCATTGAATTTGTAATGCATTGGCATTTGGATTTATATGTTATTTGATCAATTTACTTTGCACATTGGTTTCATGAAAGTACATAGGTGTTATGGTTAAATCCTTTATATATATATTTTAATATGATACCTATGATCATGTTTTCAAAACCAATGGAATGTTGATTATATGAAGACCCATTGGCACATTGGTTAAACTCTTGATATAAGCTGTTACAATACATTGGCGCATGGATAAACATTTGATATTGGTCTCAATTTGAATGTTGATGATTTAAAAATTTGGCATAACGTTGATTGCGCGAGTTGGTTTATACACTTACTATTGGTTTCAGTGGTCAGCCAAGTGACATGATCGTTGAACTATACTATGATGGGCAGAACAACTATAAGTCGGCGGTTGTACTTTGGAAATAACTATTATGCATGGCAGAAATAAGCTCCACCACCTTCGCACGATGACATTAATGTCTATCCCTTATCCCTGTTTTACCTCTGTTCACTTGGGTAACCCTTCATGCACTCTACTCCTATGTATTCTATGACCCAAACCCTGGCTCATTCACCGTGTGCTAGGATCCATGGAACCAGTGGTGCGAATTGAGCCAAACGGTAGCCAAGCCTTGCTACTATTTGACAATGCCCGGAAAGACTTGGAGGATAATGGTTGGCTCACTTTCGTGCAGAGGTTTGAGGGTTTTAACTTAGTTGTGGCACAACAGTTCGCTCTGACTTTTGATGGTTGTAGAACCAAGGTGGGTGACATATAGTTGGAAGTCGATGAGAAGTTTATTAGTTCTGCTACAGGGTTACCTGCCACGGGCCAACGTTGCTTTAAAAATTCGAAAGTGGAAGAGGTGCCTTGGCCACTACTATTCGTCTCCCAAAAGGTCACATCTTGTGACAGAGGTATGCCCATATCCATGCTTAAAACACGATGGCATGACCTTTTCATAATAGTCAAACAGTTCGTGACCTGTGAAGGCTGATATGGGCTTGTGTTTCTCTACCACCTGTGTTTGTTAATGAATTTTATGGGACACCCGTTGATA
>JZKD02S2105771.1:591359-604558 GCA_000966675.3 Picea glauca
CTTGTGACAGAGGTATGCCCATATCCATGCTTAAAACACGATGGCATGACCTTTTCATAATAGTCAAACAGTTCGTGACCTGTGAAGGCTGATATAGGCTTGTGTTTCTCTACCACCTGTGTTTGTTAATGAATTTTATGGGACACCCGTTGATATGCCCTTTTACTTCCATCATAGCCTATATAAAATGTCGAAAAGGTTTAAAAGGCAGAAGGCCGACAGTAGCCTATTCCACCATGGACTAATTAAACTTATCATTGTTTATAACTTGAGTTTACACGGTGATAGCTGGAGAGATTTCGTCGCTCGAAATGGTTTTGATGATACAAACCCTGTCCAGGTTGACAAGCCTGTGGTAAATGAAACCAAGGTCAGGCCACCAGTGCCCTTCCATGTCCTACTTCCATATCCTAAGCCCTCGGTTGACCCTGATATTGACTTACCAGACGTTGTAGCAGAGAAGGTTGAGGCTATTACAAAGCCTGGGAGCAAAAGAGCCAAGGAAAACCCTACTGTTATTGCTAAGGGTAAAAAGAACGCTCGGCTTATTTCGAGGATGGCTAGAAATAAAACTAAACCCTCTGTCGAGCAGAAGCCCATAGTTCTTAGTGAGGATTCAGACTCTGACGTAGAACATTTCCTAGCCAGTGAGTACCCTTACTCACAGGGTTTATGCCCCGAGCCACCTTATGATTTTGTGACAAATCATCCCCCTTGCCTAAGAAATAATCCTAGCTACCCTAGGATCAAACTGCCTAACGAGACCCTTGGAAATGTAATCAAACCCTCACCTACACTTTCGAAGCCCACACAGCCTTCCTGTGACCAATGTGATTTGTGGTTGGAACGATACTACATCGACGTTCCCATACTCCAATCGAAAATCCAATTATTGGAAAATCAAGTTGCAGTATTGATCAATCAAAGAGACAAGATCTAACCAAATGATAGGAAGAAGAAGACAACTGGCTCCATCATTTTCAAGAATGTTGAATCAGCCACAGCCGTTGTCAACTCCAAATTTTCATGATCGAGTTGTCTGCTCGCTTTACAGGTATGATTTTCGATATCGTTTTAGCTTTGTGAATGACCAGGATTAATATACTGATTTGAATTGGGTCTTCGAATAGCTCTGTTTATATTTCTAAATGGTTCTATCATAATGTGTTCATCATGTATACGTTTTGCTTTGCTAAAAATAAATGAAATTTCCTCTTGGATACATGATTTGATTATTCCCAGTTTAGCCATTGATAGATTTTTATCGGATTTGAATGGTATTCATTTGGATTTGATTTGTTTGTTCGTTTGATTGAGTTAACGAAATTGATGGTTTGCTTTCAATTGAATTCGTTTTGTATCTACTCTGAATAGGAAGTTTTTCATGCTCAATTTAGAATACGATCATGTTTGGATTTGATTTTGTTATGGTTCATATGCTGTGATTGGAAAACGATTTCAATGAGTTTGGTTGTTACGATCTTTTAATATGCTGTCCTGTAATCTTCTAAAAACAAGAATACAACTCTGTTCGGTTTCAATTTGGAAAGAACTACTCTGTTTCGTATGAAAACAATGCTCTCATTTAAGCCTGTGCAAATGCGCCCGAATTGTGGAATGGTTTTGATTCATAATAACTATGTTAAAACCTCAATTGTTCGATTCGCTCTTATTCTGATTGGATTATCCCATATCTTGAGTTGGAAAAATGGTTTTATGAGTTGGATTCGTATTTTAATTGCTTCTCTGTTTGATTTGTAAAACGAATTGGTTGACCTAGGTTATCTCTATCAAATCCAATTATAATTCGTTTGAATGGAACGATTTTGATTAAAGTCAATCGATCTTGTTTGCCAAATTTGCAATAAAAAACGATTGGGTAATCCTTACGAATTATGTTACCAATTAATTGATCATGTTATGATTTTATTTGAGTTGATTTTTGTGCCAGTTTGAGTTAATCCACTCGTGGCATGAATCATTTGCTATGACATTACAGTTATAACGATTTGAAAATGACCTTGTTTGGATTCGATCATATCTCCTGTTGATAAGGCAACATAACAATTGCCTACGATTTGTTTTGATTATATCAGTTTCAAATTGATATCAAACGATTTCACAACTGTTGGATTATGATTCTGTTCGCTCGATTTTGTGGTAACAAAAGAAACAGAGTACGAGTATCTCTATAGTCATTCGATTGATCTTGATGATGTTTGATTTCGAATGGTATAACAGTTTCAAATTGAATGATTCGTTTTCAAATAGATATTGGATGTTAATTGAATTTAATTCTTTAAAATATTCTCAACCGATTTTAATGTTGATTCTGTGTCTTATTTAGACTAGCTACAAAATCGTGAGATTCTGTAGCTAGTCTATAGAATTAGATTTTGATCATTTCATTAATAAATGATCCTTCTAACTTGTCCATTTTTTTCCCTTTTCAGGTAAATTCGAATTGCATGGGATTTGTTGGACAGGCTAGGGGAATATTTGTGTGTTTTAGTTTTATTTTAAGCTCCTAGTTTAGTTAAACTTGGGATATTTTCCCAGATTTTATGTAAACAATTTTATAACTTCCACAGGGATGTTTTACCCTGTGGAAGCTGTTTAAATACTTATTATTTTTTGTAATAAGGGGAATCCTCACTTGTGGGAGAACCAGGCTATGGATTCCTAATACAAACTGAGACAGAAGTTGATGTTCTGCTACAGCTTTCGCTTTCATAATATCAATCTTTTGTTTCAAATTTATGCATGTCATTAGCAATTGATCATAGACTACTTTAGCTATCTTATGTATATTGCAGAATGATATGAATTAATTAATGTCTCAATCCATATCTGATTTTCTTTCATTACTTAAAAACTACAACAATTACTTGGTTCAGTTAATGAACGACATATTTCTCTTCTTCATCAATTGAATTATTTTGTATAAGTCTTTGCATACGGGTTTATCTAACTGTGGAGATTTATAAATCATATGATTGTTGTATTTTTTATGCCTTATTTATCGTGTAATTACATTGAAGAGCACTGTAGCTATCGGTTACGAGAAGCTCCTGGATTATTCGAT
The DNA here is from genome assembly GCA_000966675.3 of Picea glauca. NCBI lineage: Eukaryota > Viridiplantae > Streptophyta > Pinopsida > Pinales > Pinaceae > Picea > Picea glauca. The sequence continues at coordinate 594,445 of JZKD02S2105771.1, forward strand.
GTGGGTTTCCTCCCTCCGATCAGCTTAGAAAATCATCATACACAGGACAAATCTGGAGCATTCCTCCAAGTCAGTTTGTAATTTATTTTCATTAATTTGTTAGTATAATATTAGTATTTTAGTTAGATATATTTGTAGTTTAGGTTTGTAGTTAGAATTAGTATATTAGTTGTTTAGTTTAGTTAGTTTTTTTGTTTTATTTATGTTCGTAAAATTATAAAATCAACAAAAACATCTTTCTTTGTCTTAGGGCAGAATATAAATGTGTTTTCTAGGTTTTATTTAAATCTATAAATTGTAGATATTGTACATTTTGTGAATAAGTTATATTTCAGTTAGTAGTTAGATAGTTAATTAGTTAGAGTTAGTATAGTATTAGTTAGTAGATTGTATATATAGAATAGTTAGATTAGTTAGTTTGTTTAATAGTTAGTTTTAGTTAGATTAGTTTATTAGTTTGTTTTATTTATTTTTTTAGTTAGATTATTTTAGTTTGTTTTAATTGTTATTTTTAGTTAGATTAGTTATTGTAGATTAGTTTTCTTTTTGTTTTCTTAGGACCTTAGATCGGCTAACGGAGCCGCTAAATCCGTCAGGGTGGTTCATTCCAAATGGCTTGGGTTGTTAGACAACCCCGGACCGGTTCCACTCTCTCAGTTGACAGACGATAGATTTCGTCCATCAACAAAATGTTATAAAAATATAAATAAACTTTAAAGTATAAAAAATACAAATCTACCTTAAAATAAAATTTCAATTTATAGTTAACAAGTTTACAGAATAAATCACTCAATTTGAATTCACAATAGTGTTTTTCTTGACCTCAAAATGAAGTATATGGATGTCCATAAAAGTTTTCCTCTCTCTGTGCAAGCAGTCCCATGATAGGTATTGAGCATATGGATGCCCATATGTCTATGATAGGTACTAAGCATATGGATGTCCATAAAATCTAAATTTGTCTTCTTTATGTGCAAGTAGTGCCATGATAAGTTTATGATAAGTACTGAGCATAAACATTACTAAGAATTGGTGTTGCAAGAAGTTCCATGATAAGTTTCTAATAGGTATCGAGCATAAAATTACTTTGGAATTGGTGTTGACAAGTACATGAATTGGTGTTAACAAGTACATGTAGTTAGTTGTCAAATGGATATTCCGAAGATTCAAATAACTATAAACTATGCAAAACTTTTCCGTTGACAAATATTCTTGTGTTTAAGCATATGCAAACTTAATTTTCTTCAAATGTGTTTAAGCATATGCAAACTTAGTTTTCTCCAAATCTACTCGTCAGTTTTTAGTTTATATGATAATGATATTTTGAATGTCAAAGTATTCCATTATACTCTTTTGCATATCTTATATATTCACTGGGAGAAAACAAACAGTAATTACAATTTAAAATTATCAAAATTATCACCAAGAAGACATTTTTCTCTTACAAAGTGTAACTTTTGAACATTGTTTTTATATGTAGATTAATAATAATAATAATAATCTACTTTTAAGGTCACGGCCAAGCCAACACACCAAATTGGTGTATGAGACCCACAAGGGACCCCTCTCCACCCAACGGTAACTTTTGAACATTGTTTTTATATGTAGATTAATAATAATAATAATAATCTACTTTTAAGGTCACGGCCAAGCCAACACACCAAATTGGTGTATAAGACCCCTTTGTTTGTACGAAGGTATAGATACCCTACCCCCCTCTAGATTTGAACCTGTGACCTCTTAAGAGGAAACACATGTTCTTAACCATTAGGCCCACATTATTAACAAAATAAAATATTAAGAACAAAAATAGATTATACCCCTATTTAGAGAGGAAATGATACTTTATAATAGTAATAGGTATTTGTAAAACGTTTTTAAAGGGATCCTGGTTGAACAACAAATTAAGAAAGTTATATATAGAGAAATACATAGATCCATTTTAACCACTGATCTATCTAAGAGGGATCAAATGTGGCAAACTTTTCCTCGAGTTTTGCAATCTATGTGGATATTTGATAGATTCATTGCCCGGTATCTGCAGATTTAACTGGCCGACTTTGTATAATGAGAGTGCCCCATGCTGAATCCATTTATGCATTTAGAAATGCAACTTAAACAACATAAAATAGTAATTTTGTCCATATTTACATGGGAGATTCTGGCCAAAAATACCAAAAGATAAAACTTCCTTTAAAAAATGCTATATAATTAAAATCAAAACATTCAATAATATTACATAATAATAGACAATTATAGTTCAAAATTTTCTTTAAGAAAATATTCAATTACTATTAACTTATCCAATAATAATAATTTATTCAATTAAAATTAACATATGGATTTTAAATTAAACAATAATAATAATGTTTTTCAGAAATTATTTGAAGAATCACATTATTCTCAATTGATTGTCAACTTGGATCCACAACACGATTCATCTTCAAGACATAAAAGCCCCGAAGAAAATTACAAGAGAAGAACCCTAATAAATAATAAAAAATAAAGCAGAGTTGAGGAAACCTAAAGTATGTTATGTGAAACCCTAGGTTTTAATGAAATTTTAATAATAAGAAATCAAACATTTCGGACACACAACAGGGTCCAACTTCATGACATAAAAGCCTGAGGAAAATAACAAGAGAAGAACCCTAATAAATAATAAAAAATGAAATGAAACTAAGGAAGCCTAAATTCGGCTATGTGAAACCCTATGTTTTAATAAAATTTTAATAATAAACAAATTGATAATACTGTGGTTTTTTCTATAATTTTTGAAAAACAAAACTCTCACCACAGAAATTTAAATTATTAAATAATAATAATATTAAAATTAAAAAATCCAATATTCACTTAAAATTAAAACTAATATTTTGAATCAAAATGAACATGTCATAAAATAATAATCATATAATTTTAGTAAAACCCAACCTATTTTAGCTAAAATAATTTGAACTAATTAGATTAAAAATTAAACTAAACTTATAATAATAAATATAAAAATTAAAAAAAAATATTTTATTTTCATAAATTTTAATTTATTCAATTTTATAAAAGAACGAGTAATCAATTAATTTGCGAATTAGTTTCATAATCTTGCCCTCAAAAATTTTCTTCCATTTTTTAATTAATAAATTAAATTAAAATTTTCAATTTTAATTTCAATATAAACAATTTTAAATTCTAATTTCAGATAATAAAAAATACTTTGCTATTTCTTAATAATATACACTATTCAACATAAAAGTATTAATAATTGACTGTGGGCTAAAAGTTCTATTTTTTAGTTTTTTTTGGTCAGAATTAGACAATGTATATTTGGACAAAATAGCCATTTTTTGTTGTTTACATTGCATTTCTGAATGCATAAATAGATTCAATGTGTTGAAAAACCCATGAGACACTCAGATTATACAAACTTAGCCACTCAAATCTACAGATCCAACCATTCCTCACAAAAAATAATAAAAGAAATAATGACCAAAAAACAGCCAAGGTAGATAGTTTAGACACACTAAGAAAGTAGTAGAAACCCACAACTTATAACTACACTCTAAGTTGTTAATAATGCTCAATATAAACAAAAAAAATACTTTGCTATTTCTTAATAATATATACCATTCAACACAAAAAGTATTAATCATTGACTACAGAGTTAAGAAAGGGCTTTGGCTAAACTTTCTATCTATTGGATTTTGGTTGAAAGCTGAAAATGTAAATATTGACAAAATAACTATTTTTTGTTGTTTAAATTACATTTCTGAATGTATAAATAGATTCAGTGTGTTGAAAAACCCTTGATGCACTCAGATTATACAAACTTAGCCACTCAAATCTATACATCCAACCATTCCTCATCGGATTTGGGCAAAATGAAACGAAAAAAATCACCAGAAAAAGTCAAAAGGTAGATAGTTTAGACTACACTAAGAAAGTAGTAGAAACCCACAACTTATAACTACACTCTAAGTTGTTAATAATGCTCAATATAAACAATTTTAAATTCTAATTTCAGATAATAAAAAATACTTCGCTAATTTTTAATAATATAAACCATTCAACACAAAAAGTATGAATCATTGACTACACAATTAAGAAAGGGGGTTGGCTAAACTTTCTATCTTTTGGTTTTGGTCCAAATCAGGGAATGTATATCTGGACAAAATAACTATTTCTTGTTATTTAAATTGTATTTCCGAATGCATAAATAAATTCAGTGTGCTGAAAAACCCCTTGAAGCAGTGGGATTATATAAACTTAACCACTCAAATCTGCAGATCCAATTATTCCTCACCATATTTGAAGTAAGTCACCAAAAAACAGCCAAAAAAATAGAAATTTTATACTAAAAAATAATAAAAACTCACAACTTAATGCAAAAAAACATGGCTTTTATCTAACTCGTCTATTTAAATCTCAACTGTTGCTGCAGATACGATCACGCCCTCATAGTTTCCCCATCACCGCCGTTAACTTTAATCGACTGCGCACTTGACGGATGGAACAGATAAGAGACGTATTTATCGTATTTGACAAATCCGCTTACAAAAATCCAGTCGAGTCGCGCCATTGTGTAGCGCATATAAAATGCTAAAGAGATTGTGGAAGAGAGGCCACAACATCCCAAAGGCTTTTCTCACCATCATACTTCTTCACCAGTTCTTCATTGAAACCGTACAATTTCCCACAAGAAGAAGCAGCCAAAAAACTTCCCCATGGATCTCCCCTGAAATCCAATGTGTCTTCCCACCTTCTCCACGTTCCCTCTCTCGGATCGAAAACTTCAGCGCTTAGGTTAATTTCGCCTGCGCTCCAACACCATGAATTTACCTTCCATGAAAACACTATGGCATCCTGGACCGTGCGGATGGATCATAGGAGGCAGAATTTCCCACTTGTCTTCCTCCAAGTTATAAGCTTCTGCACCCGCCAGAGGGTGGAAATCCTCATTGACCCTGCCAGCGACGTAGACAAGTCCGTTGCAAGAAGAGACACAGCAGGCAAAGCTGGATCGAGCTGTGGGCATGTCAGCTCCGCGGCTCCATCTGGCAGACTCAAAGTCATGGGGGACTGGTGGAATCCGCCTATGATAACCAGCTTCCGGTTCAGAGAAACGCACTGACACCATACTGGTATTCCAGCAATGTGGGGGTCATCAATGGGAGGTAGAGTTTCCCAGTTGCCCTTCACAGGGTCATATATCGTAATTGCAAAGACGAGATTATCAATCAACCCACCGCCATCAACCCTCTGAATCATGCATAGCAGTTGTTCGCGCGTGCCAGATATCTTTCTGTCCGCATAGAACATAGGGCTACTCACCATAGCTTTCCAGCTTCTGCAGACAGCTTTCAGCGTATGGTGTGAATTGTAGGGCACTCTCAGCAAGCACTTTCGAACGAGATCGTCCGGAATAACCTCCATTAGAGCACTTCAAACACACCTATTTCCTTATCGAGTTTACCCAAGCTTTACACAGATCTTAACAAACTTGAAAGTGAGGCAAGTGTGCTGAAAGTATGAAAGCAGAGTTAAATATATAACTAGCAGAGTAGGCCCATAATTCCATCTTAAACCCTAATTTATCATACAGAGGGATAAAAACATTTAATGTATAAACTTTTATTTGTACCGGATTGTATAGTACCTAGCCATCAAATTTATCATACAGAGGGATAAAAACATTTAATGTATAAACTTTTATTTGTACCGGATTGTATAGTACCTAGCCATCCTATCATAGGGGCTTAACTCAGGGTAACCTAATTTTAACTTGAATAAAAAAAATTAATTAAATATATAATTTGAATAAAAAAATATTAGAAAATTGTGTATTCTCAAGAAAAAGAAGTAAATTAATAAGTGGACAAATTCAATTTTTACAAAGAGTTTACATGTTTTAAACAAAGTGGAGTTTCACCTTTATCTATTGAATATAGATCCTTTTAAAATGGGCCAAAACCTTGAGCACCTTGATTTACTCAATTTGGATCCCCTTAAAATGGGCCAAAACCTTGAGCACCTTGATTTTCTCAATTTGGATCTGCTTAAAATTGACCAAAACTATTGAGAGCAAAGTTTTGTGATCAAAGTTGGGATTAATAAAGTGGAACTATAAATTCTCTTAAAATTCCCAACTAAATTTAGAGAAAATTCTCAACTAAAAAGAGGTTGCTTATCTACTTATTAAGTCACTTTCATTGAATGTTCTTTTCTATTTCCATGTTGATAATACATTAATTACTTTTTAAAACTCTTTCTTAGGTGGAATGAATTACCATATTTTATATTACATGTTAAATACAATCAAAATATTTAATACCTAATTCTCAATTCAACATGTCAATGTCAATAGTCCATTACTTATTTTTTTAAAATATAAAATTAAATAAATTCTTATTATTATTAAGCATGGAGTCATGCTATTTTAAAAAATTTACCATGTCTCTAAATAGTGTAAATATGTTTCTACAGATTCCTAATATGGAGCTCAAGGCCAACCCCATACTAGTGAATGGCTACATGAATATCTATTAATATGAGTTCCACCTATCATCCATAAACAAATGGACAAATAGAAATCGTAAATAAATTCTTAGAAACGTGCTTATGGTTCTTTGTGATGAATAAGCAAAAAAAATGGTCTCAATGGTTACACTTAGTTGAATGTTGGTATAACTCTACATATCACACCCCCGCTAAAATGACTCATTTCCAGGCCTTATATGGTTATGAACCACCTAAATGGAAAGAGTTTGCACTAATAAATACTAAGGTCCAAGCAATAAGAAATAAGCTAAAGGAAGAACAAAAAATCATAAATTTATTAAAAGAGAACCTAGCAACAACTCATAATACAATGAAACAACTAGCAGACGAACATAGGTCATAAAGAGAATTTGAAGAACGTCATTGGGTGTTAGTATGACTCCAACCCTACAAAAAATTATACCTTAAGAAACAAGGGAAGAACAAATTTCCCCCAAAATTCTATGGACTCTTTCAAATTAACAACAAAATTAGCCAAGTAGCTTATAGATTGGAGTTTCCAGAAAATCATCACATCCACAATGTCTTCCACGTTTCATTTCTCAAAAAAATGCTTGGGCAAGCTCAACCAATGAAAACAAAAATCCCTGAATTCGATGACGAAGGAAAAATTATTTTATAACCAGAAGGTATTCTTGCCACGAAGGAAGCAATGTTACGTTCCTGAACCATAAAGGAATAACTTATCAAATGGGAAAACCTTCCAAAAGGAGATTCATCATGGGAGTCCGAACAATTCCTCCGACAATACCCATCACTACCCTTTCTTTGAGGACAAAGCAAAATCTTAAGAGGGTGGAAATGTAACAAACATAAAAATGATAATAATAAATATAACAAATTGTCATGGGTGAATTCATGAAGGTGGGTAACACTTTCATGACATTCGGATCTCCAAAATTCTGAAAAACATTCTTTCGACCAAACTAATTTTCTTTTCGGTGGAAAGTACTATTTTTTTGGCCGAAAAACTCTTTCGGCCGAACCTTTGAACGTCAAATCGAATGACACCCTGATGATGCTCTCAATTTCTGTGTACAATTTTAGTCAAACGGATATTTTTCATCTGGTAACATCTTTTCGACTGAAAGATATTCTGGCCAAAATAATGTTTCGATCGAAAGAACTTTTCGGCCGAAAGATTAGTTCGGCTGAAAAAAGGTTTATATATTACCCGCACATTGCTTCTGCAATAGTTTTTGCGAGTTGATACCTATTTGGTGTTTGTTTTGCGGGCGAAGAGTGTTTGTTGTGCTTGGAGTATGGTGTTTGTTGTGTGGTTGGAGAGCATTTTTTGTGTGAGGTGTATGGTGTTTGGTGTGCGACCGGAGAGCATTTGTTGCAGGCAAACGGGTGGTGTTTTCTGCAGAAGGGCGATGTTGTGGACATTTGAGCAGTAGTCGGGCGGTGTTGTGGACGTTTGAGCAGTAGTCGGGCGGTGTTGTGGACGTTGGAGCGGTGGGAGTTCAGTCTATGTATGTTTAGATTAGGATATTTTAAATTATATCTTAGAATTTAGAATTTAAAATTAGGATTAAAATTATTTTTTTAGATTGTTGGCAGGGTCTTATTTCTCATTGTTCATGTACAATGATAGGCATGAATTCGGACCTGCCCTTGTAGATGGTCAGGGCCAAATATGGCCCTACCCATTATGTTTAAATATGTTTAAATTTTTTATTTTTAAACAGGGTCGAATTTTAAATTTTTAAACAAAGCCCAATTTCAAATATGTTTAAATTTACAGAAAATTTATATTTTTAGTTAAAAATTTGAGTTTAGAAATTTTGTTAGAATGTTGACAAGGCCTTAGTCCATGTAGAAGTTAGAAGTTAGAATTTAGATGTTAGAAGTTATTTTAGAATTTTAGAATTTAAATTTTAAATTTCTATTTAAATTTCTATTTCGGGCTTAAATTTTAAATTTCTATTTAAATTTTAGAATTCAGAAGTTAATTTTCGATTGTTGACTGGGCCTTATTTGACCCTTACAATGTACAGTGACAGGCCCGAATTGAGGCCTGTACCTATACCTGGACAGGGTTGAATATGGCTATGTCCCTATGTTTAAATTTTATTTTTTTAGCACATTTCAAATATGTTTAAACAGGGCCGAATTTTACATTTTTAAATAGGGTCAAATTTTAAATTTTTAAACACTGTCGAATTTTAAATTTTTAAATAGCGTTGAATTTTAAGGAGGAAGAATTCCCACTTATCTTCCTCCAAGTTATAATCTTATGCACCCACTAGAGGGTGGAAATCCTCATTGACCCCGCCAACAAAGTAGACAAGTCCGTTGCAAGAAGAGACACAACAGGAAAAGTCAGATCAAGTTGTAGGCATCTCAGCTCTGCGACTCCATCTGGTAGACTCAAAGTCATAAATCTATACACTCTTTCTCAGAATCATGGGGCACTAGTGGAATCCACCTATGATAACCAGCTTCCGGTTCAGAGAAACACACTAACACCATACTGGTATTCCAGCAATGTGGGGATCATCAATGGGAGATAGACTTTCTCAGGTGCCATTCGCAGGGTCATATATCGTAATTGCAAAGACGAGATTGTCAATCAACCCACCGCCATCAACCCTTTGAATCATGCATAGTAGTTTTTCATGCATTCCAGATATCTTCCTTTCCCCATAGAACTTAGGGCTACTCACCATAGCTTTCCATCTTTTGCGAACAGCTTTCAGCGTATGGTGTGAATTGTAGGGCCCTCTCAGCAAGCACTTTCGAATGAGATCTTCCGGAATAACCTCCATTAGAGCACTTCAAACAAACCTATTTCCTTATCGAGTTTACCCAATCTTTAAAAAGATTTTAACAAACGTGAAAGTGAGGCAAGTGTTCTGAAAGTATGAAAGCAAAGTTAAATATATAACTAGCAGAGTAGGCCCATAATTCCATCTTAAACCCTAATTTATCAAGCATACAAAGGGATCATTTTTTTTAATGTATAAACTTTAATTTGTACAGGATTATAGAGTACCTAGCCATCCTATCATAGGTCACTTTGACTTTTTGACCTTGGGGACTTCAAGCCTTCATGTGGGGGTCCTTCATCTTCGTAAGTCCATAACTCTCAAACCATGAGGAGTTATGTGACATTCCACATACCACCAGAAATGGCATGACAAGCACTATCCATCTAGGATAGTTTCACCAACAATTTTCGTGATCTTCATCTCATTATTCCTCATACAAGCATGGGTCCTCCAACCTTTCTTCTAAGATAACTCAATCTGTAAAGCTTCTTCCTGTGAGGGCTTTCACCATAAGGGGACCACTTTGGAGTTCATTCGTTTGTACATCTTATCAATCGTGATAAGACAATAATGAGAGCATGGGTACTCCGACCATTCTTCTAGGATAACTCAATCCGCAAAGCGTCTTCCCGTGAGGGCTTCCACCATAAGGGGACCACTTTGGAGTTCATCCATATGTGCACCTTATCAATCATGATAAGACAATAATGAGACATCTATACATTTTTCCAACAATGCATCATATACCAATGGAACCACATCGATCCATCTTCATCATGTATCAATGACAA
>JZKD02S2105771.1:623021-636025 GCA_000966675.3 Picea glauca
AATGATTGATTTATATCGGGGATCGGGAAATCGAGAAAAATGATGTAAAGTTTACATGTCCGTTCGAATCGGCGAAATGCGATTTTCCGATACGATTAATTTAATCGTTAAGACTAATTTTTAAATGAGTTTAGGATAATAATGATTTAATATAGGATTAGCGCATCGGGAAATCGGGAAATCGGAACATCGGGATTTAAAGCGTATTGAACTTTGTTGTTTTCAAACCGCGAACTCCGGTATCCCGATGTTTATTTAGAAAAACTTTAATTTTATCATTGATTTTTTTTTAGAATATGTCTCGAGTGTATTTCAAATTCATTAGATCTGGAAAAATTAATAATGCAAAGATTCCAGGATACTAAAATTTGTTCAAAAAACAAAATTTTAGTTCTGTTTCAACAAAAAGCAAAGCTACAATTCACCCAAGTATTAGAAAACTAGAAACTTAACTACTATACATAAAGATGAATTTGAATTACATACCATAGGCTTGTCACAATGATAGTACACTATTCTATGTCTGCAAAGCCTTTCTAGGTAAAACCAAGAAAACCCTATCTCACATCAAGGAGATCCAACAATAATGCATCATAGAAGCATGGCCTCTAAGGTAAGACACATCCTCGTCTTCTTCACATAAACAAGTACAACCTAGTGTTTCACATAAAAACCTTGATCTCCAAATATCCAAGGGATGAAACACTAACTTAGAAGCTTCAGCTTTGTCACCATGGGCATAGGCATTGCCTTGCAGTCCATCATATTGAACCTCTTTAGAATATCTATTGCATATTTTCCTTGGTTTATGAAAATCTCATTTTGTCTTTGCCATACGTCTAGACTTAGGAGGTAGTGCATTATTCCTAGATATTTCATTTTGAATTATGAGGCAAGATTCCTCTTGCTCTCAACGATGAGCTTCTATTTTCCTGTCATAAACAAGCCATATTATCCATCCTCAAACTTATATTAAAGGTTGGGATCTGATTTACTCTTGGTAAATCCCAAAATCATCAAGAAGTTATCCCTCTTAATCCCATCTTTCCCAAAGAATGCCTTGAATTCATCTGATGTGAATTCTCCACCATTGTTTGACCTCAAGACCTTAATATTATTTTCAGAAATATTTTCTATGAGGGTCTTCAATTCCTTCAATTTAATTCAACAAATAAATCCAAGCTTTGCATGAAAAATCATCAATGAAGGAGACATAGTATACATACCCATTGTATGAAGATGTGGACATAGGTCTACATATGTCTTAGTGTATAATTTCCAATACGCCTTTGGCCTTGCGTTTACTTATTGGAAATGAGCTCTTCACACTCTTGCCTTCTACACATCCCTTGCATATGCCCTCATGGTTCACGTAGATCTTCGGTAGTCCTATCACCATATTTCTAATGATAAATAATTCCCTATAGTGCAGATGAGTAAGTATTTTGTGCCACAACTCACTTGGGATTACGGTATTGTGAACAACGGTTGTCTCTGAGTGTCCTTTCAATTTGTATAAGCCTCCCTCTTGGACACTAATCACAATTGCATCATTGAAATATTTTCCTTTTGGCCACATTAAAACTTCTTTATCGATGAATGAAATTATGAAACCCTTCTCTTCTAGAGATGAAATAGAGAGGAGATTCTTCCTCAACCCAAATATGAATAAAACATCTTTTATCTTCATCAATTTTCCAAAATCTAATTTGAAAGAAGCTTAGGTTATTCCTTTCATAGGATATTGATAATCATCTCCAAGCTTCACATTATGAGGTTAGTCCTTCTTGATCAAGTTTGACAGAGAGTACAAGCATCATGTCATGTACTTAGAAGCATCATTATCAATGAGACAAATGTCACTACCATGAGTGACAATCTTTGTAATGAAATTAAAAGATATGGTTCAATGATGCAGGAGAATCACTCCATGTCAACAATGTGCCAACCAGCCAACACATCCAACACACATTTAATGGAGAAAGGGAGAGGCACAACCCTTTCAATTTTGAAATTTGAAATTTCAATAAATGTTGTAAGGATTTTAATTCCAAACAATGCCTTTGTACAGGTAGTGATTGAGGTTTCCTTTAATGGTTGCCTGCAGCAAGCCCGGGACGTAGTCAGGACTAGGCATCCATTTATGTAATGTAGACATAGAAGCCACTCTGTGATAGCGATATCTCAAAGACGGTGGTTGAGGATAAGCTCATCGGAGCCCTCATTTTGTAAGGGGAAATTTAGAAAATAATAGGACTCAGAGAGAGAGATAGGAGAGAGAGCTGAGACTTGTTACAGTCCATCCTTTATAAACACCTTGTATAGGCATTTCTAAATTAATAGAAGAGCATTTTTTCCTGCCATGAATTGTTTGTATGTGTTTGCATGTTTTTATGCATTTCATGTTTTGAATGCATAACTGGTGAAGTATTTCATAAGTTTCAATTTCTTCTCATCTTTGAGTTTTCGAGTGCATAGAGTGCACCAGAGAACTCTATTTCGAGTTCTGAAAAAAAATGGAAGTGTCAAAGAGAAGACACTCACAAGGTTGCTCAATACTCTGTAGGCTCTGCAAGGTGTGCATCGAGCAGGAGAACACCAGGTGGGCGTAAGGAGTTTTCTTTTCAAGAAAACTTCTTGAATGTTAGTTATTCGAGATCCTCGAATGTAAAGTGTGCGCATGAGTAAATATCTGAGAGGACAAAGCTCATAAGGGATAGTGTTTCTATAACAAAGACGAGACCCAAAGGAACTGGGATCACAAGAGGAAGAGTCGAAGGTCGAGACCTTCGAGACTTAGAAAATCTTCTAAGTCAAAAATCCAAGAAAGCTCAAGAAGAAGAGCATAGGTGTCATTGGATCAACACTGGGAAGAAAGATCTGGATCGTTGAATCTATGTCCAGGAAGCAGGAGGAGAGCACGCAAGAAGGACAGATTTGAACTGTCGGATCTAGCACCAATACCCTAAAACCATTGGATCAAGCAAAGGAACATGGGGTTTAAACCCTTAGGAATCAAAATTTGGAGGAGAAAAGGAGGCTGCACCCCATACTTGCAATCGACAAGATCATGAAATTGTGCCAGCCGTCGGATCTAGAGCACAGTGGCCTAAGAGTCGTTGGATCAAGGATACGTGCATGGGGTTTAGTCCCTGGGAGATGCACAGGAAAAAAAGGATCTGGGCCATTAGATATAGCACCAAGGACTAATAGTCGTCGAAACTGGGAGAAGGTGTGAGGGATTTAATCCCTGGGAAGCTGCACAGAAGGGTAAAACGGACGGTAGAAGCTTTGAGGGAGAAGTGTCGATTTGCTGTGAGCCGTCGGATCCATAAAAGGTGTGTGAGGTTTAAACCCGTAATAGAATAAGGAAGAGGACTCTTCAAGTCCCGAATGCATCAGGACCATCCATTTTGAAGGATGGGTGGTAGATATCTAGAAGCTATTGGGATTTTGGTCACCGGGAGTTGGGAGGTGAAGACTCTACAGACATCCCAAAAAGAAGATAGTCGGGATTCAATGTTGGTCGTTGACTAAGCAGAAGATCTAGACTATTGGTCCACATCGCGATCTTGGGTATCACAAGATTTAAGGATATAGGTCTTTTCTCACAAAACCCCGAGTCACAAGATCACGAAATAGTGAGGTCGGTCCATTTTGCTAACTCGGGTATCACGAGCTAGGAGGTAGTGTTCTTTGCACTTCAAAACCCTGAATCATGAAATTGTGATTCGACCTAAACCATCGATCAAGGAGGAAAGAGAGGCATAATATTTGGTGCCTCGCTACATCACGTATCTAGGTTTTGGAGGGTGAAGGAGTTTCACCATGATTGCTCAAGTCGAGAAGTGTCGAGCACCAAGGGCTCATACGAACACATGTCACATCCGTTAGGTGGGGACCACGTGGTTGATAGGTGGCGCAAACATAGAGAACACAGAAAAGGCGAAAGTAGGCGACAAGTGGCATACAGGTGTCACCTTATAAGGGGTCAACCCATCGCTAACTTATCATGCTTTGGGATTTTGCAAAGGAGGAGAACGAGGGTTCAACACTCCAACTCGTGAAGTCATTTGTTGCGAGAAGTGCTTGCACTTAGCCCTAGCTTGTGGTTATGTGTGGAAGGTGCTAACAAGGAGGAACCATACACATATCGCATCTTGGGTATCATCATTTGGAGAAAGAGGAGTTGAGGGTCTTCGACTCATGAACTCACGAGTTTCTAAAGGATCTTGCACTAAGGCCAGGTTGTGGTCACATGGATATGGAAGGCTTGCGCCTGGTGTTAAGTTGCGTAGGGCGGGTTTTCATGAAGGACCTGTGGATTCGTTCAAAGGGCTCCAACAGGAGTCCGAAGATCCAGTTCGTCTCAGAAGAAGATCGATCCAGAGACTAGGAGGTCGCAGAACCATGCTGAGGTAGGGGGTCTGCATCAAGTTGTATCAGAGCCTTTTTCTATCTGTAGAATGCGGGTAGAGGGAGGCAGAAAAGATAAATAAAATAATCTGATACACACCAAGTGGTGTCAGAGCCAACATATTTTCTGTTTTCATATCACAGACAAGAGGAGGACTATGAAGGGATACAGTCTAATACCATCAAGTGGTATCAGAGCATATTTTTTCCTACAGATTTCAGACAAAAGAGAAAGAAGAGACAGTTGCTTTGTTGACAGACAAGGGAGAGACAGTGGGAGAAATTCTGGTAACATCAAGTGGAATTAGAAGTAGAGATTCATCTGTATACAACAGGTGAAAGAAGCAGGGTTTTAAAGCTCTGTGGTGATTGTTGCAAGTTGTGCAACAAATGATAGACAACTAGGCCAGCTGTAGGAGGGCATGGAGATGTTCTCAGACATAGAGTGATCAATACACTTTCCAGGAGGGAAGGTGAAATATGGAAATGGCTACTGAAGGCCGTGAGCATGGTGGAAGAGGATACCACTAGTAGATGAGTAAAGAAAATATTGACAAAGAACTCATTGAGATAAAGGAAAGAATGGAACAACTGACATTGAAGATGTAGCAGGAGGCAAAATTACATTGGAGGTATAAATGAACTCTGAAAAAGAAAGCCAAATGTCTTTTTCAAAAGTTGTTGGCCAGGAAAAAACAACAAGAGTTGAAGAAGTGACTGAGGTATGTTGAAAGCCTCAGTGACACAGAGTTGGTTTGCATTTGTGAGCCAGAAGTTGAAGAAACCCTCAATGATGAGGAGGAGAGATCGGTTTCAAATCTCATGGGATAACAAGAAGGAAGAGATGAATTTTGGAATTTTCAAGTGGGAAATGGAATGAGATCACTAGAGGATCTCATAGACTGTCAAGAGGATGGCAACAAAAATTCATATTGTCGGGTGGGCAATGGTATGAGATTAGCATAGGATCTCATAAACTACCAAGTGGGCAGAAGTGAACTTTTGAGTTGCTAGGTGAGCAATGGGGAGAGACCAGAGCAGAGAGGTCTTGCATACTAACAAGGGGGTAGGGGTGAAAGTCTATATTTCCAAGTGGGCAATGATATGGGATCACTGGATCTCATAGACTGCCAAGTGGGCAGTAGAAAATTCCCAAATTGCCAGGTCGGAAAGGAAAAGGATATGAGACTATCTGAGAGTCTCACGGACTCTGTTGAGAGTTCATTTTAGCAAGGAGTGTTGATAGGTGAAGAGTCATTTGGTTTTGTAGACCATGTGAATGAAGATGATGACAAGTTAAAAACTTGCACCATCTAGAAGGAGGATGAGAAGAGCATTATGATCATTGGGAGAATTTGGGTATTCCTACCAGATAGCCCAATTGAGGAAAGAGCATGTGTTGCGGATGCAGCAAAAGAAGGAGGACAACCAACAGAGACTGTCAAAAAAGAGGAAGAAGTGGAGAATACATTGATGTTTGCCCAAGGAGAAGAAGAAGAGCATTCAACTGAGTTGCTCAAAATTTTCATCCAGGAAGTTGAAATAGAAATGATTGCAGAACTGGAGTCTGCAACAGAAGAGGAAGAAGACAACATGGATTTTTTTGATTTATATCAAGAATTGGAAGCCTTGGAGAGAAGGGTGATGGTGCAAAGTTTGCACATCTGACAATCTAACCTGGAAGAAGTTGGAAGTATGTCAGCAGGAGAAATGGTAGTAGCAGAACTACCACAGGAAGAAGCTAAGCAATAGTTCAGTGAGAAGACTGCAAAGTTGAAGTCTGTAGAAAAGTGGCCACTTAGTGCCACAAAGAGAGATAAAGATAGCAGGGGAGATCGAGCAAATATTCCCATTAAGAAGACTGTAGTGCGGCAGAGAAGACTTCATACAAAGAGCCAGCCACTGGAGCAGATGGACAAGGTAATTGAAGAAATCAGAAGGCTGATGTTGATTTCAGCAGTAGAGACTTCCAGCAATGAGAAGCTGAGTAGAAGGGAGCCTACAAGAGAAGCAAGGTAGCAGCAACAACAACATCGAAGCAGAGGAGTACGTAGACAACTCCAAGGGAAAGTTTGGGATCCATGTGGATTTCAAAACTGGAGAAGAGGAGCCCATGATCAAGAGATCATGATTTTTCTAGCTGAGGAGTATGATGCAGGAGCATCGCTCCATGTCAGCGGCGTGCCATCTAGCCATCACATCCAGTACACATTTAATGGATAAAGGGAGAAGCGCAGCCCTCTCAATTTTGAAATTCAAAATTTCAATAAATGTTGTAAGTCTTTTAATTCCAGGTCACGTCTTTGTATAGGTAGTGGTTGAGGTTTCCTTTAATGGTTGTTTGTAGCAAGCCCAGGACGTAGTCAAGACTGGGCATCCATTTATGTAATGTATTCGTAGGAGCCGCTCTATGATAGCGATAGATCAGAGATGGTGGTTGAGGATAATCTCATGGGAGTCCTCATTTCATAAGGGGGAAGTTAGAAAATAATAGGACTCAGAGAGAGAGATAGGAGAAATAGATGAGACTTGTTACAGTCCAAGCTTTGTAAACACCTTGTATAGGCATTTCTAAATTAATAGAAGAGTAGTTTTTCCTGCAATGAATTTTCTGTATGTGTTTGCATGTTTTTATGCATTTCATGTTTTGAATGCATAACTGGTCAAGTATTTCATAAGTTTCGATTTCTTCTCATCTTTGAGTTTTAGAGTGCATAGAGTGCACTAGAGAACTCTATTTCGAGTTCTGGAAAAAAAAGGGAAGTGTTGAAGAGAAGAAACTCACAGGGTTGCTCAATACTCTGTAGGGTCTGCAAGGTGTGCATCGAGTAGGAGAACTCCAGGTGGGCATAAAGAGTTTTCTTTTCAAGAATACTTCTCGAATCTGAGTTATTCGAGATCCTCAAATGAAAATTGTGCGTAGGAGTAAATCTCTGAGAGGATGAATCTCATAAGGGACAATGTTTCTATAACGCAGATGAGACCCAAAGGAACTAGGCTCACAAGAGGAAGAGTCGAAGGTCGAGAGCTTCGAGACTTAGAAAATATTCTAAGTCAAAAAGACAAGAAATCTCAGGAGGAAGAGCATAGCTGTCATTGGATCAACACTGGGAAGAAAGATCCAAACCGTTGAATCTACATCTAGGCAGCAGGGGGAGAGTATGCAAGGAGGATAGATCTGAACTGTCAGATCTAGTGCCAATACCTGACAACCATTGGATCAAGTGAAGGCACACAGGGTTTAAACCCTTGGATATCCACACATTCAAGAATCAAAAGTTGGAGGAGAAAAGGAGGCTGCACCCCATACTTGCAATCACTAAGATCGTGAAATCGTGCCAGCCGTCGGATCTAGAGCGCAATGGCCTGAGAGCTGCTAGATCAAGGATACATGCATGAGTTTTAGTCCCTGGGAGGTGCACAAGAAAAAAATAATCTACACTATCATATCTATCACCAAGGACCGATAGCCATCAAATTCAGGAGAAGGTGTGAGGGGTTTAATCCCTGGGAAGCTGCATAGAAAGGTAGAACGGATGGTAGAAGCTTTGAGGGAGAATTGTCGAGTTGTCGTGAGCCGTTGGATATAGAAAAAGTTCTCGAGGTTTAAACCTCATAATAGTAGAAGGAAGAGGACTCGTCAAGTCTGGAAAGCACCAGGACCATCCAGGTGAAGACTGCACAGACATCCATTTCTAGACTATCTGGATCCATTTCCAAGATTTTCTTGCAACTTGAAAACAAGAATGGATCTGCATCTTGTGTATCTTCCTAGGAGATAGAGAGACTAGTTGATTGTTTGAAAAATGTTCAATCTAGGACCATGTCAATTTGCGCCCTATGCATCAATCCCAAACCAATAACATGACCACAAAACTTGAAATATGATAGATGACCAAGATTCATTCCAGATGCTCTTGCTTGTGACCAATTTTGTTAGCTCTGAAGCAAATCGAACTGGATTCAACCTGTTAGAACCCTATATAATAGGGAATCAATGTTCTGAATGATATTTATCTTTTCAGGCATATGTGTTCACTCATGACGCATGGCGAAGGCGGCGAAAAGAGCCCGACATTGACCAAGCATAAGACAAGTGTTTGCGCGCAAGTTTTAAAGCGAGTTCTGGTGCAATTTTATCGCAAATTTTGAAGTGGCTTGAAATGACTAAATTTGACTCTTGAGGGTGAAATGCTAATTTGGGTTTTCATAATCTCTATTTGGTGAATTTAAAAAAATTAAAAACAATTTGGCCCCTCGGCCTTTTTGCTTCTATGCAGAGTTTTATGAAAAATTGACTAATATTTTTTGCCAAAAAATATTATTGGCCTCGGGCCAACCTCCTAATGCTCGACACCAAGGGATAAGTACTGTTCATTACACCAACATCAAACACACAAAGCAGCGCTAGCACCAAAGCCAACACCAAACCCCAAAGCCCAAGCCTCGAGCTCACTTATTCGATACAACATATGACTGTTGATTAATATAATCACTCAAAGTTTGATCTACCGTGTGAATGTGGGATATCACCTGCAGAGAATAAAAAATATATTAAACGCGGCATTTAAAGCTCTCTGTCGGGTGTTTGAATCAGTTTCGAGGCGTCGATTGCAAAGAGTCCTGCATCTACATCAATGACAACACAAAAGATAAATATAAGAGCACTCATCCGAAGCCCTATGGATGGAACAATGGACAAGGCCAAGGCCCTCTGCCTGATCACATCAGAGAAGAAATCATAAAGCTCGATTCTCCCGATGATGGCTACAATTATCTCACACGTTTGAGGGAAATTAAGGTTTCCGGTGGGGGTTCAGCCTTCGTTCCCTGCAGGAAACCTAAGTTGGAATCCATACCACCATATGTCAAGGCTTATGACACATCTAATCTACAAGCTCCAACCTGTAATGCAGATGAATCAAATTCCAGTGTTTTGTAGGGTGTGAGTTCAATCACGTGTTATATGCACAATGTTCGGAAAGATGTTGACCCTGAAGTACTTGCTCAACTTGATATAAGTGATGGTTCTGAGTTTAATTCTGATGTTGAAAAATTGGAAGAGGACTTCATTGTCCAAGCTAATAAACTGGAAAAAGAGGATGGAGCAACTTCTATTATATTACCAGAAACTAAGCAAGAACATGTTCAGGCCAGTCAAACTTTGTGTATTGAAGACAACAACAATGCAGCTCTGGTTGAAAATGCATTGCGATTTCCTACAGGTAAAACCAAAAATGGAGTTTTGGTCGAAAGAAGCACGGTGATGGGCCTCACAATTCTCATCAGTCATCTCTTTCATCTGGCCAAAGCGATCGTTCTTCTGGAAGAAAGAAGCGTTCAGTTTCTCCACTTGCACTTGGTAGGAAGAAAGGCGATAGGTGTGAGAATTCCATCAACATTTAACAAGATTCGGATTTTTAAGGAAAGCCGCATTCACATGCAAACTAGAAGAGAGGAGGAAATGAAAGAAATAGTAAGGGAACATGCAACAGTGAGAACAGGAAGGCACAGAGAGAAATGGAGTCATAGGCCACGCCTAAATTTTAGAAAAACTGGTCAAATGGAGCATCAAAGAAGAAAGCATGATGATGTAAATAACATAGATGGTTCTCGATCTCTTTTTGGCTCACAGCCACGCTCTTCTCATTCTCGATCTGAGTCTCAGCCTCAGTTATACACAAGATCATACCCACTTTCAATAGGAAAACCTTGGTCACCAGATGCAGGGATTGTGGTGCCTTGTCCTACAGTTAACTCCCCTGATTCATATTTACATAAAAGTAGCAGGCATGAAAAACTATTACTGCAGAGAGATTATTCAAGTGAAGTTCAAATTGACAGCAGGAATTACAATGAAAAGGGCAGTGTTGTCGTGGTAGGAGATAATTGTAGAAAAGGAGAGAAAGAGACATATTATAAAAAGAGAATGGAAGGGATGTCCTTGCTCAATGTTGAGGATAGATTTAGCGTTAGATCACCAGAAGGCTCAGCAGGTCAGGACCAACCGACTAAAGATCAATGGTCATTTACTCCCTTGCAGAATGTAACTGATGAGGCCACTGAAAAATGCAAACGTTTAAGAAGTTTCAAATGCTGCAAGTATTTTAGATTCTTGAGATAGCATGTGCTCTGGTGAGAATGTTCCTCACGAACTCACAGGGGCCGATTTATCACCTTATCCACAGGGGTCGATCTAATCAATTTCATGATGCAGTCATAGGTGGCAGAGGTTTCCTTTTTTCCAGGCAGCAGTTAGACAAAGGTGGCAGATATGTTCTATACTTCAGGAAATGGTTGGAGCACCGTTTATCCAACTGCCTATACAACATCAACAACCTGCAACAATTCGGGATAACCAAGCCAGATGCCAATTTAATTTACAATTAATTTGTTTTCTTGATTGTTAGAGGAGACCATCTACTACAGGTGTCAACTATTGTAACTGTTTACTATTCTTAGAATACAGAGTTAAGGCCCGAATCTTTGAGGGATGGGTGGGATTTTTATTATATATAGAGTTGTAAAAGGAAGAAAGAGGGTTCAACTGGGCTGTGAGGAGAGATTCGGACCTGTGTGAGAGGTCTCTACCTGTCGTTTTATTTTTCATTGTTGGACTGTGGGTTATGTACGAACAGAGAACCTTTTTCTTCTCTATAACTTTTAGATGATCAATTCAGAGATGTGCAAGTTGTTCACATGATTCTTGTGTAGAGATATTGGTGGTGTTTTTCTTCTTTGTTAATGTATTTCCTGTTATCTTTACAATTTGTTTTCTGTTCTTATTACCAGAAGGAAAGTAATAGAGGTAGAATTTTCAGCAAATACTCTGCCTCTCAACTTGTGGTAATATTTATGTTTATCTCCTAAAAGCTTAGTTTAGGAATTCTTAGCTGCTCATGTGCCTGGTTTTTTCCTCACCTATTTCTTCCTCTAATCCACGCCATTAAAACTTAAATCGATACAATGTTTCTGCTACCTTGCCCTATGTAACAGTCTTGTCCTGATCAGAGATGTGAAACACTTCTAATCATAGACCCCATTTGCCCAATGGCTCTCCTTGTTGTCCCAAACTAACCATCTCAAAATCAAAAACTCTATATTTTCCTTGCTTTTATAGCTAGCCTAACATCAGTCCTATTGCAAACAAAGTTAAATCTAAAAGAGAGATCCCTCTCTGAGTCTTGGAGGGCTACATCCAAGACTCGAAGCGGTTTGAGGTTACCTCAATGATTGCCTCAGCAGCCTTAGGAAAATTACAGAGTGCTAACATTTTTGTCGACTCCACTGGGGACCTTTCTCCAGAGCTACACTTCAAGTTCTATTTTGACTTCTGATGGTGAATAGAAGCCAAACATAGAAAGGTTGTACCTTTCACCTGGTGACTCCATTGTTCAAGATCCCAAGCTTCAAAGTTCACAAGCGACTCTACTGCTGAAGAATCCAGATTTCAAAGCCTTGATGATACTTCAAGATGAAAAGGTATGTGGACAATCCTATATATTATGAAGCTATCAAAGATCTCAGGCATGAGTTAGAAGATTTTCAATTTGATGAAGTTTCGTTAGCATCTGTGATTCAGTGTTGTAAATCAGAAAAATATTCTCATAAAAGTAAAATTTGTTTTCTCAAGCTAGTTGTTGAAAGACTTGCAAAAGATATTGAGCCTTTGAATACTCTGATTCAGTCTTATGAGCAAATCACATCTCCCAAACCAAAAGATATTGTGTCCTCTTCCGATTTTCTTATTGACGAACCTTTTGTTGGCAAGCATAAGTCTGAAGTTGAACAGTTGCAATCATGGTCTGATATTGAGGACACGGATGGGAAACTTGTCCATGTTAAAGTGCTAAAGGAATACCCGGAGAATCAACAAAAAGATCATATATTTATTGACCTGGTTGCAAATTATATGGAGCTCTTTTTCAGTGTAATTGTTCCAACATGTTTCTTTGCAAGAACTCGAGCTATCATCAGCTGCCAGTACCTATTGCAGCCTTGATTTTCATCAAGCATGATGAGGAAGCCCAATCCAGGGATCAACTGCTGGGTTGGATTCATTGGCACTTTTTCATTACTTGATTGAAGCAGTAAATGTTAGATTAGGGTAGGTAGGAATGCGCTAATAAGCTCAACAAAATGAGCATCTTTTCTTTTCATTTCTTCTTGGTTTTATTTTCAGTTTACAGTTTGGGGGCAGCCCAATGATCAACTGGTCGATGAAGTTCAGAGTTCATGGATTCTAGACACCTCCTTCGGAGCTATCTTCCCCAGGTGGAGCCTATGTTAGAACCCTCTATAATAAGGAATCAGTGTCCTGAATGATATTTATCTTTTCAGGCATATGTGTTCGCTCATGACGCATGGCGAAGGCGGCGGAAAGCGCCCGACATTGACCAATCATAAGATGAGTGTTTGCACGCAAGTTTTAAAGCGAGTTCTGGTGCAATTTTATTGCAAATTTTGAAGTGGTTTGAAATGACTAAATTTGACTCTTGAGGGTGAAATGCTAATTTGGGTTTTCATAATCTCTATTTGGTGAATTTAAAAAAATTAAAAACAATTTGGCCCCTCGGCCTTTTTGCTTC
>JZKD02S2105771.1:636075-683221 GCA_000966675.3 Picea glauca
TCTCAAAATCAAAAACTCTATATTTTCCTTGCTTTTATAGCTAGCCTAACATCAGTCCTATTGCAAACAAAGTTAAATCTAAAAGAGAGATCCCTCTCTGAGTCTTGGAGGGCTACATCCAAGACTCGAAGCGGTTTGAGGTTACCTCAATGATTGCCTCAGCAGCCTTAGGAAAATTACAGAGTGCTAACATTTTTGTCGACTCCACTGGGGACCTTTCTCCAGAGCTACACTTCAAGTTCTATTTTGACTTCTGATGGTGAATAGAAGCCAAACATAGAAAGGTTGTACCTTTCACCTGGTGACTCCATTGTTCAAGATCCCAAGCTTCAAAGTTCACAAGCGACTCTACTGCTGAAGAATCCAGATTTCAAAGCCTTGATGATACTTCAAGATGAAAAGGTATGTGGACAATCCTATATATTATGAAGCTATCAAAGATCTCAGGCATGAGTTAGAAGATTTTCAATTTGATGAAGTTTCGTTAGCATCTGTGATTCAGTGTTGTAAATCAGAAAAATATTCTCATAAAAGTAAAATTTGTTTTCTCAAGCTAGTTGTTGAAAGACTTGCAAAAGATATTGAGCCTTTGAATACTCTGATTCAGTCTTATGAGCAAATCACATCTCCCAAACCAAAAGATATTGTGTCCTCTTCCGATTTTCTTATTGACGAACCTTTTGTTGGCAAGCATAAGTCTGAAGTTGAACAGTTGCAATCATGGTCTGATATTGAGGACACGGATGGGAAACTTGTCCATGTTAAAGTGCTAAAGGAATACCTGGAGAATCAACAAAAAGATCATATATTTATTGACCTGGTTGCAAATTATATGGAGCTCTTTTTCAGTGTAATTGTTCCAACATGTTTCTTTGCAAGAACTCGAGCTATCATCAGCTGCCAGTACCTATTGCAGCCTTGATTTTCATCAAGCATGATGAGGAAGCCCAATCCAGGGATCAACTGCTGGGTTGGATTCATTGGCACTTTTTCATTACTTGATTGAAGCAGTAAATGTTAGATTAGGGTAGGTAGGAATGCGCTAATAAGCTCAACAAAATGAGCATCTTTTCTTTTCATTTCTTCTTGGTTTTATTTTCAGTTTACAGTTTGGGGGCAGCCCAATGATCAACTGGTCGATGAAGTTCAGAGTTCATGGATTCTAGACACCTCCTTCGGAGCTATCTTCCCCAGGTGGAGCCTATGTTAGAACCCTCTATAATAAGGAATCAGTGTCCTGAATGATATTTATCTTTTCAGGCATATGTGTTCGCTCATGACGCATGGCGAAGGCGGCGGAAAGCGCCCGACATTGACCAATCATAAGATGAGTGTTTGCACGCAAGTTTTAAAGCGAGTTCTGGTGCAATTTTATTGCAAATTTTGAAGTGGTTTGAAATGACTAAATTTGACTCTTGAGGGTGAAATGCTAATTTGGGTTTTCATAATCTCTATTTGGTGAATTTAAAAAAATTAAAAACAATTTGGCCCCTCGGCCTTTTTGCTTCTATGAAGAGTTTTATGAAAAATTGACTAATATTTTTTGCCAAAAATTAATATTGGCCTTGGGCCAACCGCCTAATGCTCGACACCAAGGGATAATCACCGTTCAATACACCAACAACAAACACACAAAGCAGCGCCAGCGCCAAAGCCAACACCAAACCCCAAAGCCCAAGCCTCGGGCTCACTTATTCAATACAACATATGACTGCTGATTAATATAATCACTCAAAGTTCAATCTACCATGTGAATGTGGGATATCACCCGCAGAAAATAAAAAATATATTAAACACAGTGTTTAAATCTCTCTGCCATGTGTTTGAATCAGTTTCGAGGCGTCGATTGCAGAGAGCCCCACATCTGCATCAATGACAACACAAAAGATAAATATAAGAGCACTCATCTGAAGCCCTATGGATGGAACAATGGACAAGTCCAAGGCCCTCTGCCTGATCACATCAGAAAAGAAATCATAGAGCTCGTTTCTCCCGATGATGGCTACAATTATCTCATGCGTTTGAGGGAAATTAGGGTTTTCGGTGGGGGTTCAACCTTCGTTCCCTGCAGAAAACCTAATTTGGAATCCATACCACCATATGTCAAGGCTTATGACGCATCTAATATACAAGCTCCAACCTGTAATGAATATGACTCAAATTCCAGTGTTCTGTAGGGTGTGAGTTCAAGCACGTGTTATATGCGTAATGTTCGGAAATATGTTGACGCTGAAGTACTTGCTCAAATTGATATAAGTGATGGTTCTGAGTTTAATTCCGATGTTGAAAACTTGGAAGAGGACTTGGTTGTCCAAGCTAATAAACTGGAAAAGGAGGATGGAGCAACTTCTACTAGATTACCAGAAACTAAGCAAGAACATGTTCAGGCCAGTCAAACTTTGTGTATTGAAGACAACAACAATGCAGCTCCGGTTGAAAATGCATTGCAATTTCCTACAGGTAAAACTAGAAACGGAGTTTTGGTCGAAAGAAGCACGGTGATGGACCTCACAATTCTCATTAGTCATCTCTTTCATCTAGCCAAAGCGATCGTTCTTCTGGAAGAAAAGAGCGTTTAGTTTCTCCACTTGCACTTGGTAGGAAGAAAGGAGATAGGTGTGAAAATTCTATCAACATTTAACAAGATTCAGATTTTTAAGGAAAGCCACATTCACATGCAAACTAGAAGAGAGGAGGAAATGAAAGAAACAGTAAGGGAACATGCAACAGTGAGAACAGGAAGGCACAGAGAGAAATGAAGTCATAGGCCACGCCTAAATTTTAGAAAAACTGGTCAAATGTAGCATCAAAGAAGAAAGCACAATGATGTAAATAACAAAGATGGTTCTCAATCTCTTTTTGGCTCACAGCCATGCTCTTCTCGTTCTCGGTCTGAGTCTCAGCCTCAGTTATACACGAGATCATTCCCACTTTGAGTAGGCAAACCTTGGTCACCAGATGCAGGGATTGTGGTCCCTTGTCCTATAGTTAACTCCCCTAATTCATATTTACATAAAAGTAGCAGGCATGAAAAACTATTACTGCAGAGAGATTATTCAAGTGAAGTTCAAATTGATGGCAGGAATTACAATGAAAAGGGCAGTGCTGTCGTGGGAGGAGATAATTGTATAAAAGGAGAGAAAGAGACATATTCTAAAAAGAGAATGGAAGGGATGTCCTTGCTCGATGTTGAGGATAGATTTAGTGTTAGATCACCAGAAGGCTCAGTAGGTCAGGACCAAATGACTAAATCTCAATGGTCATTTACTCCCTTGCAGAATGTAACTGATGAGGCCACTGAAAAATGCAAACGTTTCAGAAGTTTCAAATGCTGCAAGTATTATAGATTCTCGAGATAGCATGTGCTCTGGTGAGAATGTTCCTCACGAACTCACAGAGGCCGATTTATCAGGCTTATCCACAGGGGTCGATCTAATCAATTTCATGATGTAGTCACAGGTGGCAGAGGTTTCCTTTTTATCCAGGCAACAGTTAGACAGAGGTGACAGATACGTCCTATACTTCAAGAAATGGTTGGAGCACCGTTTATCCAACTGCCTATACAGCATCAATAACCTTCAGCAATTTGGGACAACCAAGCCAGATGCCAATTTAATTTCCAGTGAATTTTTTGTCTTGATTGTTAGGGGAGACCATCTGCTATAGGCGTCAACTATTGTAACTGTTTACTATTCTTAGAATACAGAGTTAAGGCCCGAATCTTTGAGGGTTGGGTGGGATTTTTTATTATATATAGAGCTGTAAAAGGAAGAGAGAGGGTTTGACTGGGCTGTGAGGAGAGAGTCAGACCTGTGTGAGAGGTCTCTACCTGTTGTTTTATTTTTCATTGCTAGACTGTGGGTTATGTACGACCAGAGAACCTTTTTCTTCTCTGTAACTTTTAGATGATCAATTCAGAGATGTGCAAGTTGTTCACAGGATTCTTGTGTAGAGATATTGGTGGTGTTTTTATTCTTTGTTAATATATTTCCTGTCTTCTTTATAATTTGTTTTCTGTTCTTATTACCAAAAGGAAAGTAATAGAGGTATAATTTATCAGCAAATACTCTGCCTCTCATCTTGTGTTAATATTTATGTTTATCTCCTAAAAGCTTAGTTCAGGAATTGTTAGCTGCTCCTGTACCTGTTTTTTTCCTCACCTATTTCTTCCTCTAATCCACGCCATTAGAACTTAAATCGATCCAATTTTTCTGCTACCTTTCCATGTGTAACAGTCTTGTCCCGATCTGAGATGTGAAATACTTTTAATCGCAGACCCCATTTGCCCAATGGCTCTCCTCGTTGTCCCAAACTAACCATCTCAAAATCGAAAACTCTATATTTTCCTTTCTTTTATAGCTAGCCTAACATAAGTCCTATTTCATACAAAGCTAAATATAAAAGAGAGATCCCTCTCTGAGTCTTGAAGGGCTAGATCCAAGACTCAAAGAGGTTTGAGGTTACCTCTGTGATTGCTTCAGCATCCTTAGGCAAATTACAGAGTGCTAACACCACCCACACCATGGCTATTCATCATTGAACTCTAACAGACAATGTGTTGATCCAGTACCTTACCCTTATATCTGCTTGTCTCATGGATCTTCCTTACAACCAAATGCCTTCATATGGATTTAACCTAGCGCTCGGGTAATCTGTTCTGGGCTATGCGTTTTGTAGCATAAGCCTGTGGCTTGACCTGTTTTTTGTCCTGTTGACTGTCAGTCTCATTCCTGTTCAACTCAGTAAGCTTGAACGAAAATAATTCCAACCTTTCTGACGCAAGTGATTGATGCGCAATCTGAGTCTAACACCCTAGATTGAAAGCTGCCTTCTCCCATATAAAATTGGTTACTAGAATCGGTGAATGAGATAGAACAGATAAAAGATGCGAATGAGAACTCTGAGAATGCGCTTGCTAATGATGAACACTCACCCGATCGAGATGGTAATTCATATCTTTGAATTACATCAAAAAGTATAATTTGGTTTGTGCCATCATTGGACAAATTGATTGAGATATGGAGCGAAACCTGTCCAAACTACATTCACCATCGGACATCTGCGTGGGCTTTTAGTTTTATCTTAACTCGTGGCCTGATACCTGGCCATGGAGCTCCTTAAACGCTTGTACAAGCATAATAAAAAATCCATCCCTTGGCACCTGTCAGCTGCCTGCATTTGCCTTGTGGCTCGGATTGGATCGAATGAATGGTAGGTGGACTCGGTTTAGATCGAATGAGTGGCAGGTGGACTCGATTTATCTTTTGGTTAAAGGATATGAATTGACATGTGGATGTGACCTGGATGGTGACTTTTACTTAGTTATCACATAGCTTGATATATTTACCTGTCATAAGCATTGGCTTGTAGCTTATTATGGGAACTGGGCATGTGTATTACTTGTGAGTTATCTAAGACTTATAGATATAGGATTTGTTTCTAGTCTGTTGGTAATTAAGGCATATGCGCTTTGATATCATCTTAGGCTTGACATCTGTCTTGTGTGAAAGCACGAGGATTTTTTTAAAATTGAATGTGGAAATTCTTTCAATGGTTATGGGTCTTTTTCTAGATGCCTCTTATCCACCAGAAAGGTCGACTTTTGGTGGTTAACAAGTCATTTGATAGACCCCTTTAACCACCATAACCTGTGATTTCAAAATTCGAAAGCCAAGACCAAAAGTGATGATTCTTTCGACTTTAGACTTAAACAATAGACCATCTAATGTACTCTAAAAAATTTAGAAACAAATTGTTTTGACTCATTCCTATCACCTAAAATTTGAAAACTTAGTAGTGTAAATTCAGGAGATAACATCTGGCTCCTACTCGGGGATGGAATCCTCCCAGTGAGGTTCCAAGAACAAGTAGTTCCAGTCGCCTTATGTGTTGGGCTATGGAGTCATGTGGCCTGTTCGATCGGTAGCCTGCTCTGCTTATTCAACCAAAATCTGAAAACAATATTTGCATAGCTTTGAATTTGTAGTTCCATTGGGCATGGAGTCTTTTGGCTGCCTTTAGCATGGAGTCCTTTAACCTGTGCAACTATTCTTCGGCAAACCTGTAGCCTGAAAACTTGTAGCCTGCCTGTAATCTACATGTTTATTTAAGAAAACTGAAACCAATCTACGTTCTCGTATGAAGAGATTATTCTTCAACCTACTCCTACACTAACCAACTGTACTGCCTCTTATCAAGTGAAATCATGCTTCCAATGAAACCATGTCAGAAAGTGATTACTGAAACTATTCTTGATTTTGACCCAAAAAATGATGGAAGCCATATCATGCAGACATATAGTTGATAACAAAAACAAAATTGTCCCTCGTCTGACAAAAATGTTTTGATATTTATGTTGCTTATAGATTCCAAATAGTTTGTAATAGGGTCATAAAAACCATGAAAGAATACCTGTCTGAGCTGCTAATCCACCTGAAAATTAAAATGATGTTGAAAGCTTCCTTTACTGATCTCATTGTTGAATGTAGGTTGCTCAACCCTTGCCAGAGAAACACATAGAATGGACTGCTGATCTGGACTTTTCATCTCCTCACCTTCTTCTCCATATTTTTTGTAATTCCCCTGTGTCTACACATCTAAAAGTTGATGAATACCCTTAGCATTTGTCGCAGATCCGAAACTGTCGCCCATAAACATTTGCAAACTAAGGAAATCTGAACTCTTTAGGTTTTCTGAAAAGTATAGATCCATGAAAACTGCTACTGGATCCTTGAAAAGAAAATAACAAACATGCTACTTCTCAGGAAAAAGTTGCTTGTCCATGGTAACCTCTTGCTCAACCATGTTTGTTCCTCTACAAGAAGAATGATTATCTTCTTGTCCTTTTGATATCAACTCATGATCATCAAAAACTACAATTTCATTATCAGAATAATCCTGACAAGAGGATAACAAAACAGGATTTCCATCACAAGGATTAGGCTCAGCTGAGAACATATAATTTATTATGAAAACATCAGTCATCATAGGCTCTTCTTGATTTACAAATTTCTCATAAGCTTCACAAGCATACATGTCTCTAGAATATTCTGCCAATGTTGACGAATTCAAATCCGAATCTGGAATAAGCTCGTATGCTTTTTGTTGTTCTAAATCTGCTTCATACTCATTACCTCCCTGCTCAAAATATGAACCATACTGACATTGTTTTTTCTCATGTGCAAGAAGATTGTCAAAGTCAACCCGCTATCAGATCCTCCTGGAAGCACGAATATTCTCCTCCACCTCTTGAGCGTCTTCAAACAAGTTCCCTAATGATGAAGATTTCCTTTCTAGCAAGACAAGGACAAGTTCATTATGTTGAGCCATAAGATAATATACCATGGCAGAAATCTCAGTAGGCTAAATCTCCAATGGGATGTCATAATAAACATGGTAAAACCTTCTATTGAAAACATGCAAGGCTTCATCCTGCTCTCGTTTCAAAGCGTAGAAATCAGCAAGGTATGCCTCTAAATATTTATAATTTCCCCAACACTTTAGGAAAGCATTAGAGAACTCAGTCCAAGAGCCAATTGAATTAGTTCTCAGACTTTTAAACCATGTAGCAGCATCTTTG
The DNA here is from genome assembly GCA_000966675.3 of Picea glauca. NCBI lineage: Eukaryota > Viridiplantae > Streptophyta > Pinopsida > Pinales > Pinaceae > Picea > Picea glauca. Next base: position 643,655 of record JZKD02S2105771.1, read on the forward strand.
ATCAAAGATTTCGAAAAAATTCTCATGGTCACATCTTCGTGTGTAATTGAAAAACGATCAACAAAATCCAAAAAGGATTTTGCGTGTCCCTCAGTTGAAGTTTGATTCTCTCCGGAAAACAAGGGAAGATATTCATAACAGTCATCAAGATAAGGATGAAGAAGAAGGGGCAGCTTTAAAGGTTTGAACATCTTCATCCAGATTTTAACTTGAAAAGTTGTGGGATGATCATGAGAGTTAACGAGTTCATGACAAGGTTCAGAAATTATGACAAGAGGGGCTGAGATCTAGACAGGATCTAAAACAATTTCTATCTTTTCAAGGTCACATGGCTGATCAGATTCTAAAGGAAAAGAAATACAATGGTCATCTTTGTGAATGAGCTGAGGTAAAGCCACTAAATCTACATCTGCAATGTAGGGCTGCAGGATTTCCTCTTCTAAATACAAATATATACAAGAAGGATGATGATTTTCTGAATATACAAAACAAAAAATAATTCTCTTTACACTCGAAGGGAAAAGAATGAAAGAGGTAATGAAGAACAACAACAGTTCATGAAGCAAACCAATGAACTGATACCTGGATTTTGATCTGAGCCTCTTCATATTTTATCAACAGGATCCTCCCCAGTGGATTCTTTGAACGTGGAGTCACCAGATAGATGTTTTACAACCAATCTAATGCTCAGCCTTTGTCTATCATCAAAATCTGAAACTGTGTCATCTCCCAGGGAAGCTTGCTTCATCCTCTATTCCCCGACAATGGTGCCAATTTGTTATCACTCCAGAAAACTCTCCTAGGCTGTAAGTCAGAGATGCCTGGTAACTCAATCTTTTTGGGAACTATTTTCTCAATAATGGGTTGGGGTTTTGGATCAAGATGAATATTTGAAACTCTGAGTTATATTCTCAAGACAGTCTTAACTATAATCATGCAACACAAGGCCTTCAAGAGCTATTGTCAGATAGGTTTGAATAACAGGTGGATGAGAAAACTAATCAATCAACCAGAGCATACATAAAAACATATGTATAATGGGTCAACAAACTAGTCAAGGATGCTTGTGATTCTTGCTTAATAATCAAAAGTAAGATGACAGTTACTAGGATCATTAAACAGAGACAAAAGAACTAATTCCACTCATAAGCATAGACATAGATAAAATAAGTTCTGACGGTAACAAAAGAAAGAAGCTTGATGGCTGATATATTAAAGAAAGTGTCTTGTTACAAAACAGTAGCATGTAGAACTCAAAATCGAACCCATGGTTCATATTATATCCTAAGCTTTATAGCTTTACAAAGTGGTTCTGAGATCCTGAAAACATGGATGAAATAAGTTAAAAATAGTAAATCAAAATCTCATTGCAAAAGATGTGGGATGATCCACAAAAATGTGGTCAATCCCAGATTTCATGGTGTTCCTCTCATATTGAATTCTAATGTAGTGCAGGATAGCCTCCCAAGGCTAGCTGATGACTCTCCCAAGAGATACAATTCGAATTGGCTAAGATGAGCAAAAAATCCAACTTGTTTCCAGCAAAATAGGTGCCAAAACCAACTTGGCCACCTTTTCTAATCCTTATATTCCAAAAATGAATCTTAAAATTGAATATATAATTCATCATCTATCCATCATGATTGTTTTTAAATGATTTGGATCAGAAAAACCTCGATCTGTGCAAAAAATTGATCATTCTGGCAGTGACAGGCTTTTGGTGGTTAACCTAGAAAGTTGTTGATTGAATTATCTACCGAAAGCCCTGTTTTCGGTGGTTAATGAACAATCATTCTATTCTCCTAAAGCACCGAAAGCACATCTTGAACATTTATCATTAGATACTAAGAATGAGGATCTGGAATTTGGATGGATCTTTGACTGATAATTATTCTGCCAAGTGTTCAAGCTTCACCCCTCAAGGTGAAAGATGTTGCTTATAAAATCACAAAATCTCGTGTGAGCTGCTGAATATGAATGTATTCTCAACTTTTTGATATGGAAATCCATTTAATATAGAATGCTAGGTCTTTTTAATTCTATCTTTCACTTTGTTTCATCTTTCACCACTTGTAATAACAGAGAGAAAATTACTTATCTTAGGAGGTCAAGAGTCCTGGAAGTAGCTGTATTCCTTGTTTCTTGTGAAACCATTTATTTTCAAATCTTTCATCAGGCCTGGGATGGTGTTGAATTTCCTCCTACCCTCTTCAATCGTTTTCAAGGTTGCGCTACCCACACTTTTCATTTTCATGGCAGAGAAGCAATAAGGAATCATTTCCCCAACAATTCAACTAATAGGTCTATATGCATCGATGGCCAATCCTATTGCAATTATACTAAGCATGCCCAAAGAAGCTACTGCAATACCATGCCTGGAAGCCAAACTAAATTGACAAAAATGCTTACTGTAATAGCAAATACAGGAATAATAACCGATTTGTATCCCAAAGACAACCCAAAAATAACCTTAGTTTCTGTTGTTTATGAAGCTGCAAATGGTGTTCCTGAAAAACCCTCTGGTGGCAGGTGGGTTAGAGAGGTTGAAAAGAAAATTAACCTTCTGCGTTGTTCCATTGGCATTCCATTGACCACCTACCAGAACCAAATAATTTGATCACCAGGTTTAGTGAACTCATGATACTTTGTATGGTCTTTCCAATCCTGTATACATAAATCATGACCCTTTCCATACAACATTAGATCCAGATCTTGAGATTCTAAATCTTGAAGAAACTGTTGGAGTGTTGAATTCCCAAACAGATCAGAAAATCCCTGAACAAAGAATTTAACTTGTTCTGCAACTGGTGTCACAAACGTGAGTCCTGGTACATCTTTTTCTAGACTATTTGGATCCATTTCCAAGATTTTCTTGCAACTTGAAAACAAGAATGGATCTGCATCTTGTGTATCTTCCTAGGAGATAGAGAGACCAGCTGATTGTTTGAAAAATGTTCGAGCTAGGACCATGTCAATTTGCGCCCTATTCATCAATGCCAAACCAATAAAATGACCACAAAACTTGAAATAGGATAGATGACCAGGATTCACTCCAGATGCTCTCGCTTGTGACCAATTTTGTTAGCTCTGAAGCAAATCGAACTGGATTCCACCCACACCATGGCTATTCATCATCCAACTCTAACAGACAATGTGTTGATCCAATACCTTACCCTTATATCTGCTCGTCTCATGGATCTTCCTTTCAGCCAGATGCATTCATATGGATTTAACCTAGCGCTCGGGTACTCTGTTCTGGGCTATGTGTTTTGTAGCTTAAGCCTGTGGCTTGACCTGTTTTTTGTCTTTTTGACTGTCAGTCTCATTCCTGTTCAACTCAGTAAGCTTGAACGAAAATAATTCCAACCTTTCTGACGCAAGTGATTGATGCACAATCTGAGTCTAACACCCTATATTGAAAGCTGCCTTCTCCCATATAAAATTAGTTACTAGAATCGGTGAATGAGATAGAACAGATAAAATATGTGAATGAGAACTCTGAGAATGTGCTTCCTGATGATGAACACTCACCCGATCGAGATGGTAATTCATATCTTTAAATTCCATCAAAAAGTAGAATTTGGTTTGTGCCATCATTGGACAGATTGATTGAGATATGTAGCGAAACCTATACAAACTACATTCACCATCGGACATCTGCGTGGGATTTTAGTTTTATCTTAACTCATGTCCTGATACTTGGCCATAGAGCTCCTTAAATGCCTGTACAAGCATAATAAAAACTCCATCCCTTGGCACTTGTCAGCTTCCTGTGTTTGGCTTATGGCTCGGATTGGATCGAATGAATGGCAGGTGGACTCGGTTTAGATCAAATGAGTGGCAGGTGGACTCGGTTTATCTATTGGTTAAAGGATATGAATTGACATGTGGACGTGACCTAGATGGTGACTTTGATTTAGTTAGCACATAGCTTGATATATTTACCTATCATAATCATTGGCTTGTAGCTTATTATGGGAATTGGGCATGTGTATTACTTGTGAGTTAGCTAAGACTCATAGATATAGGATTTGGTTCTAGTCCATTGGTAATTAAGGCATATGCACTTTGATATAATCTTAGGCTTGACATCTGGCTTGTGCAAAAGCACGAGGGTTTTTTTTAAATTGAATCTGGAAATGCTTTCGATGGTTATGGGTCTTTTGCTAGATGCCTCTTATCCACCGGAAAGGTCGACTTTTGGTGGTTAACAAGTCATTTGATAGACCCCTTTAACCACCGTAACCTGTGATTTCAAAATTCGAAAGCCAAGACYAGAAGTGATGATTCTTTCGACTTTAGACTTCAACAATAGACCATCTAATGTACTCTAAAAAATTTAGAAACAAATTGTTTTGACTCATTCCTATCACCTAAAATTTGAAAACTTAGCAGTGTAAATTTAGGAGATAACATTTGGCTCCTACTCGGGGATGGAATCCTCCCAGTGAGATTCCAAGAACATCTAGTTCCAGTCGCCTTATGTGGTGGGCTATGGAGTCATGTGGCCTGTGCGATCGGTAGCCTGCTCTTCTTATTCAACCAAAATCTGAAAACAATATTTGCATAGCTTTGAAATTATAGTTCCATTGGGCATGGAGTCTTCTGGCTTCCTTTAGCATGGATTCCTTTAACCTGTGCAATTGTTCTTCGGCAAACCTGTAGCCTGAAAACTTGTAGCCTACCTGTAATCTACATGTTTATTTAAGAAAACTGAAAACAATCTACGTGCTCGTATGAAGAGCTTATTCTTCAACCTACTCCTACACTAATCAATTGTACTGCCTCTTATCAAGTGAAATCATGCTTCCAATGAAGCCATGTTAGAAAGTGATTTACTGAAACTATTCTTGATTTTGACCCAAAAAATGATGGAAGCCATATCATGAAAACATATAGTTGATAACAAAAACAAAATTGTCCCTCGTCTGACAAAAATGTTTTGATATTTATGCTGCTTATAGATTCCAAATAGTTTGTAATAGGGTCATAAAAACCATGAAAGAATACCTCTCTGAGTAGCTGATCCACCTGAAAATTTAAATCATGTTAAAATCTGCCTTTACTGATCTCATTGTTGAATGTAGGCTGCTCATCCCTTGCCAAAGAAACATGTAGAATGGACTGTTGATCTGGACTTTTCAGCTCCTCACCTTCTTCTCCATATTTCTGTAATTCCCCTGTGTCTACACATCTGAAAGTTGATGACTACCCTTAGCATTTGTCATAGATATGAAACTGTCACCCATAAACATTTGCAAACTAAGGAAATATGAACTCTTCAGGTTTTTTGAAAAGTATAGATCCATGAAAAATGCTACTGGATCCTTGAAAAGAAAATAACAAACATGTTGCTTCTCGGGAAAAATTTGCTTGTCCATGGTAACCTCTTTCTCAGCCATGTCTATTCCTCTACAAGAAGAATGATCATCTTCTTGTCCTTTTGAGATCAACTCATGATCATCAAAAACAACAATTTCATTATCAGATTAATGCTGACAAGAGGATAACAAAACAAGATTTCCATCACATGGATTAGGCTCAGCTGAGCTTCACAAGCATACCTGTCTTTAGAATATTCTGCCAATGTTGACGAATTCAGATTTGAATATGGAATAATCTCGTATGCTTTTTGTTATTCTAAATCTGCTTCATACTCATTACCTCCCTGCTCAAAATCTGAACCATACTGACATTGTTTTTTCTCATGTGCAAGAAGATTTTCAAAGTCAACCCACTGTTGGATCCTCTTGGAAGCACGGATATTCTCCTCCACCTCTTGAGCATCTTCAAACAAGTTCCCTAATGATGAAGATTTCCTTTCTAGCAAGAGAAGGACAAGTTCATTATGCTGAGCCATAAGATAATATACCATGGCAGAAATCTCAGTAGGTCGAATCTCCAATGGGATGTCATAATAAACATGGTAAAACCTTCTATTGAAAACACGCAAGGCTTCATCCTGCTCTCGTTTCAAATCATAGAAATCAGCAAGGTATGACTCTAAAGATCTGTAATTGCCCCAATACTTCAGGAAAGCAGTAGAGAACTTGGTCCAAGAGCCAATTGAATTAGTTCTCAGACTTTTAAACCATGTAGCAGCATCTTTGATCAATGATTTAGAAAACAGTCTCATGATCACATCTTCGTGCGTAATTGAAAAACGATCAACAAAATCCAAAAAGGATTCTGCGTGTCCCTCAGCTGAAGTTTGATTCTCTCTGGAAAACAAAGGGAGATATTCATAACAGTCATCAGGATAAGGATGAAGAAGAAGGGGCAGCTTTAAATATTTGAACATCTTCATCCGGATTTTAACTTGAAAAGTTGTGGGCTGATCATGAGAGTTAACGAGTTCATGACAAGGTTCAGAAATTATGAGAAGAGGGGCTGAGATATGGACAGGACCTGAAACAATTTCTATCTTTTCAAGGTCACATGGATGATCAAATTCTAAAGGAAAATAAATACAGTGGTCACCTTTGTGAATGAGCTGAGGTAAAGCCACCGAATCTACATCTACAATGTAGGGCTGCAGGATTTCCTCTTCTAAAGATGGATATATACAAGAAGGATGATGATTTTCTGAATATACAAAACAAAAAATAGTTCTCTTTACACTCGAAGGGAAAAGAATGAAAGAGGTAATGAAGAACAACAATAGTTCATGAAGCAAACCAATGAACTGATACCTGGATTTTGATTTGAGCCTCTTCATCTTTTATCAACAGGATCCTCCCCAGTGGATTCTTTGAACGTGGAGTCACCAGATAGATGTTTTACAACCAATCTAATGCTCAGCCTTTGTCTATCATCAAAAGCTGAAACTGTGTCATCTCCCAGGGAAGCTTGCTTCATCCTCTATTCCCCGGCAATGGCGCCAATTTGTTATCACTCCAGGAAACTCTCCTAGGCTGTAAGTCAGAGATGCCTGGTAGCTCAATATTTTTGGGAACTATTTTCTCAATAATGGGTTGGGGTTTTGGATCAAGATGAATATCTAAAACTCTGAGTTATATTCTCAAGACAGTCTTAACTATAATCATGCAACACAAGGCCTTCAAGAGCTATTGTCAGATAGGTTTGAATAACAGGTGGATGAGAAAACTAATCAATCAACCAGAGCATACATAAAAACATATGTATAATGGGTCAACAAACTAATCAAGGATGCTTGTGATTCTTGCTTGATAATCAAAAGTAAGATGATAGTTACCAGGATCATTAAACAAAGACAAAAGAACTAATTCCACTCATAAGCATAGACATAGATAAAAGAAGGTCTGACAGTAACAAAAGAAAGAAGCTTGCTGGCTAATATATTAAATAAAGTGTCCTGTTACAAAACAGTAGCATGTAGAACTCAAAATTGAACCCCTGGTTCATATTCTATCCTAAGCTTTATAGCTTTACAAAGTAGTTCTGAGATCCTGAAAACATGGATCAAATAAGCTAAAAATAGTAAATCAAAATCTGATTGCAAAAGATGTGGGATGATCCCCAAAAATGAGGTCAATACTAGATTTCATGGTGTTCCTCTCTTGTTGAATGTTGATGTAGTGTAGGATAGCCTCCCAAGGCTAGCTGATGACTCTCCCAAGAGATACAATTCGAATTGGATGAGATGAGCAAAAAATCCAACTTGTTTCCACCAAAATAGGTGCCAAAACCAACTTGGCCACCTTTTCTAATTCTTATATTCCAAAAACGAATCTTAAAAATGAATACATAATTCATCATCTATCCATCATGAGTGTTTTCAAATGATTTGGATCAGAAAAACTTCGATTTGTGCAAAAATTCAATCATTCTGGCAGTGACAGGCTTTCGGTGGTTAACCTAGAAAGTTGTTGATTGAATTATCTACCGAAAGCCTTGTTTTTGGTGGTTAATGAACAATTATTCTATTCGCCTAAACCACCGAAAGCACAGCTTGAACATTTATCATTAGCTACTAAGAATGAGGATCTGGAATTTGGATGGATCTTTGACTGATAATTATTCTGCCATGTGTTCAAGCTTCACCCCTCAAGTTGAAAGATGCTACTTATAAAATCACAAAATCTTGTGTGATATGCTAAATATGAATGTATTCTCAACTTGCTGAAATGGAAATCCATTTACTGTAGAATGCTAGGTCTTTTTAATTCTATCTTTCACTTTGTTTCAGCTTTCACCACTTGTAATAGCAGAGAGAAAATTACTTCTCCTACGAGGTCAAGAGTCCTGGAAGTAGATGTATTCCTTATTTCTTGTGCAACCATTTATTTTCAAATCTTTTATCAAACCTGGGATGGTGTTGAATTTCCTCCTACCCTCTTCAACCGTTTTCAAGGCTGCACTACCCACACTTTTCATTGTCATGGCAGAGAAGCAATAAGGAAGAATTGCCCCAACAATTCAACTAATAGGTCTATATGCATTGATGGCCAATCCTGTTGCAATTATACTAAGCATGCCCAAAGAAGCTACTGCAATACCATGCCTGGAAGCCAAACTAAATTGACAAAAATGCTTACTGTAATAGCAAATACAAGAATAATAACAGATTTGTATCCCAAAGCCAACCCAAAAATAACCTTAGTTTTTGTTGTTTATGAAGCTGCAAATGGTTCTCCTAAAAATCCCTCTGGTGGTAGGTGGGTTAGAGAGGTTGAAAAGAAAATTAACCTTTTGCGTTGCTCCATTGGCATTCCATTGAAGACCTGCCAGAACCAAATAATTTGATCGCCAGCTTCGGTGAACTCATGATACTATGTATGGTCTTTCCAATCCTGTATACATAAATCATGACCCTTTCCATTAAACATTAGATCCAGATCTTCAAGTTCTAAATCTCAAAGAAACTGTTGGAGTGTTGAATTCCCAAGTGGATCAGAAAATCCCTGAACAAAGCATTTAACTTGTTCTGCAACTGGTTTCACAAACGTGAGTCCTGGGACATCTTTGTCTAGACTATCTGGATCCATTTCCAAGATTTTCTTGCAACTTGAAAACAAGAATGGATCTGCATCTTGTGTAGCTTCCCAGGAGATAGAGAGACCAGCCGATTGTTTGAAAAATGTTCGAGCTAGGACCATGTCAATTTGCGCCCTATGCATCAATGCCAAACCAATAACATGACCACAAAACTTGAAATAGGATAGATGACCAGGATTCAGTCTAGATGCTCTCGCTTGTGACCAGTTTTGTTAGCTCTGAAGCAAATTGAACTGGATTCCACCGACACCATGGCTATTTGTCATCCAACTCTAACATACAATGTGTTGATCCAGTACCTTACCCTTATATCTTCTCGTCTCATGGATCTTCCTTACAGCCAAATACCTTCATATGTATTTAATCTAGCGCTCGAGTACTCTGTTCTGGGCTATGCGTTTTGTAGATTAAGCCTATGGCTTGATCTGTTTTTTGTCCTGGTGGCTATCAGTATCATTCTTGTTCAACTCACTAAGCTTGATCGAAAACAATTCCAACCTTTCTGACATGAGTGATTGATGTGCGAGCTGAGTCTAACACCCTAAATTGAAAGCTGCCTTCTCCCATATAAAATCGGTTACCAGAATCGATGAATGAGCTAGTACAGATAAAAGATGTGAATGAGAACTCTGAGAATGCGCGCTTGTTGATGATGAACACTTACCCGATCGAGATGGTAATTCATATCTTTGAATTCCATCAAAAAGTAGAATTTGGTTTGTGCCATCATTGGACAGATTGATTGAGATATGGAGCAAAACCTGCCCAAACTACATTCACCATCGGACATCTGAGTGGGCTTTTAGTTTTAGCTTAACTCGTGGCCCGATACCTGGCCATGGAGCTCCTTAAACGCATGTACAAGCATAATAAAAACTCCATCCCTTGGCACCTGTCAGCTACCTGCATTTGGCTTATGGCTCGGATTGGATCGAATGAATGGCAGGTGGACTCGCTTTAGATCGAATGAGTGGCAGGTGGAATCGGTTTATCTGTTGGTTAAAGGATATGAATTGACATGTGGATGTGACATGGATGGTGATGTTGACTTAGTTAGCACATAGCTTGATATATTTACCTGTCATAAGCATTGGCTTGTAGCTTATTATGGGAATTGGACATGTCTATTACTTGTGAGTTAGCTAAGACTCGTAGATATAGGATTTGGTTCTGGTCCGTTGGTAATTAAGGCATATGCACTTTGATATAATCTTAGGCTTGACATCTGGCTTGTGCGAAATCATGAGGGTTTTTTTTAAATTGAATGTGGAAATGCTTTCGATGGTTATGGGTCTTTTGCTAGATGCCTCTTATCCACCAAAAAGGTCGACTTTTGGTGGTTAACAAGTCATTTGATAGACCCCTTTAACCACCGTAACCTGTGATTTCAAAATTCGAAAGCCAAGACCAGAAGTGATGATTCTTTCGACTTTAGACTTCAGCAATAGACCATATAATGTACTCTAAAAAATTTAGAAACAAATTGTTTTGACTCATTCCTATCACCTAAAATTTGAAAACTTAGCAGTGTAAATTCAGGAGATAACAGCTACATCATGTATCGAGGTTTCATAGGGTGAAGGAGTTGCACCTTGATCGCTAAATTCGTGAAGTGACAAGCACCAAGGGCTCGTACAAACACGCGTCACATCTATTAGGTGGGGACCGCACGGTTGGTAGGTGGCGCAAACATATAGCGCATAGAAAAGGTGGAAGTAGGCGACAAGTGGCATACAAACGTCACCTTGGAAGGGGTCAACCCATCGCTGACTTATCCTACTTCAGGATTTCTTAAAGGAAGAGCATGAGGGTTCAACACTCCAACTCGTGAAGTCACAAGTTGCGAGTAGTGCTAGCACTTAGCCCTAGCCAGTGGTTATGTGTGGAAGGCGCTAACAAGGAGGAGCCATACCCGTATCGCATCTCAAGTATTGACGTTTGGAGAAAGAGGAGTCGAGGGTCTTTGACTCATGAACTCGCGAGTTGTGAAAGGCGCTTGTGCTAAAGCCAGGTTGTGATCACATGGAGATGTAAGGCTTGCGCCTGGTGTTAAGTTCCATAGGGCGTGTTTTCATGAAGGACCTGTGAATTCGTTCAAAGGGCTCCAATAGGAGTCCAAAGAGCCATTTCATCTCACAAGAAGATCGATCGAGAGACCGGGAGTTCACAGAACCCTGCTGAGGTAGGGGGTCTGGATCATTCATTATAATTTTCTCCCTTTGGATATTTATATCTTATGAGATCATTCTCCTTCAAAATGTATTTCTACACTTGGAGGTCATTGGCTCCTTCAAGATTTCCATCGAGCCTGAAATTGGTAGTCATCCTGCCCAGAACAAGAAAACAACAAATAACTTTTCAAGATATAGATCTAGACCTTACAAGATATTTTTGTTGAACCAAGAAGAATTTATTTCATAGGGACTACAACAGTTGCAACCAAACATCGAGATCTATAGTTTAAGAGGAAACCCTAATTTTTCAAATTTTGAATTTTTGAATTATTGTTTAGGGAAGTGATGTGCCTTGCCTACGAGAGTTCCTGGGTGATCTTAGATTTACCAACATCCTCCAAAAATAGGTAAAACATCACTCTTAGGGTTTAGGAAAAAACCATAATTTTGCAGCAGCTCCAACACTAAAAACTAGATCTTGGAGAGGGTTCGTTGAGGCTAGGAAAGAATTCTTAAAATGTGAATTGGTCTCTTTCAGACCCACTCTGATACCATGTTGAAAATTTACTTATGCAACTAACAGTTACAATTCATCTTTTCTTGTTACAATTATTTAGGACATTAACTGCATATACAAGATCACTGAAAGAGAGACAATCACAGAAACAAGATAGACACAAATATTATCCTCAGAAACCATCTAGGGGAAGAAAACCCAACAAATTATTCTAAATAGATTCTTCAACCCAGAACAATGCTAAGACAAAAAACAAATAGACCTTTGTAGCCTCTCCCTCTCTCTCCAAAACTTGTGCACCTTTTCTCTCTCTTGTGCTTGAGTGAGATGAGTGTATAAAAGAGGCATCTATACTCTCTATTTATACAAAAATGTCTTTCCCTTCTCTCCAAAACTTGTGCACCTTTTCTCTCTCTTGTGATTGAGTGAGATTAGTGTATAAAAGAGGCATCTATCCTCTCTATTTATACAAAAATGCCTTTCCCTTTTAACTACCAGGTCCAACTTGGCAATTGTCAGTTAATTACATTTTACATTTTCCACAATAGAGGCCGACTTGACAGTTTGACTTTATTTTACAATAAAGGCCACAATGGGGCCGAATTTACAAGTACAACATAATAATATTTTTTTTAGCAGCTACACATTCTTCAACATTGGCAGTTAAAACTAATCATTAATTTTATCTTTTTTATATATAATTATTATAATTTTCATAAATAATTTAACATACAACATTCTAATTTCAGAAGTTAATGTTAACTTCACACCTATATAGACATTTTTTTATTTAACACATCTCCTTTCAATTTTATTAACAATTTTACTTTATAGAATAAATAATAATTGGTTGACCATTTATTTCATGGAATTTTGTTATCTTATATTGTAACAAGAGGTTGTCATTAATTTTTTTTTTTGTATAATTTTTTTTGTATTATAAATATATTTTAAGTAATTTTAATGAGTAATGCCCCACCACTTCCCCTGCAACATGAGTTTTAGGAACATAGGCTAATGCAATTTTGGTACTAGTATAAGAATCTTCACTTGTTTTTACGTATGTGGTTAAGGTACACACTATTAAAAAGTACATGATGTCACTAGATATCTCTTTTGTATTTCTTGCTTATTAGATCATCATTAAAACAAAAATTTTGGCCTTGGAACAAATCTTCCTCCTACATAAGAAAGTTTACAGTCACCCAAAACTCAGAGTTAGTGATGATTTTCCTTAAGATACATTAAAAAGTAATAAAAAATTATTTACATTAAAATGTTAAAAAAATATAAATAGACTTTAGAGTATAAAAAATACAAATCTATCTTAAAATAAAATTTTAATTTATAGTTAAAATTTTTACCGGAATAAGTCACTCACTTTGAATTCACATTAGTGTTTTTCTTGACCTCAAAATGAAGTATATGGATGTCCATAAAAGTTGTCCTCTCTCTGTGCAATCACTATCACTCCTCTCTCTGTGCAAGCAGTCCCATGATAGGTACTGAGCATATGGATGCCCATATGTCTATGATAGGTACTAAGCACATGGATGTCCATAAAATCTAAATTTGTCTTCTCTATGTGCAAGCAGTGCCATGATAAGTTTCTGATAAGTACTGAGCATAAAAATTACTAAGAATTGGTGTTGCAATAAGTGCCATGATAAGTTTTTGATAGGTACTGAGCATAAAATTACTTTAGAATTGGTGTTGACAAGTACATGTAGTTAGTTTTCAAATGGGTATTCTCAAGATTCAAATAACTACATAGATTAGTTAAACTAGATCTTATGATAAACTATGAAAAACATTTTTTTTGACAAAAATATTGACAAATATTCTTGTGTTGTAGCATATGCAAACTTAATTTTCTTCAAATCCACTCATCAGTTTTTAGTTTATATAATAATGATATTTTGAATGTCAAAGTATTCCATTATACTCTTTTGCATATCTTATATATTCAAAATATGAGAATAACAATGGTTGGGAGAAAACAAACAGTAATTACAATTTAAAACTATCAAAATTATCACATCTATTAACTTTTATGTAAAACAAGAAGACATTTTTCTCCTAGAAAGTGAAACTTTTGAACCTTGTTTCTATATGTAGATTATTAGCAAAATAAAATATTAAGAGCAAAAATATATTATAACCCTATTTAGAGAGGAATTGATAGTTTATAATAGTAATAGGTATTTGTAAAAGGTTTTTAAAGGGCTCCTGGTTGAACAACAAATTAAGAAAGTTATATATAGAGAAACATGTAGATCCATTTTAACTACTAATCTATTTAAGAGGGATCAAATGTGGCAAAAATTTCCTCGAGTTTTGCAATCTATGTGGGTACTTGATAGATTCACTACCTGATATCCGGTGAGGAATGGTTGGTTCTACAGATTTAACTAGCCGACTTTGTATAATGAGAGTGCCCCAGGTTTTCCAACATGCCGAATCCATTTATGCATTTAGATATGCAACTTTTTTTTTCTAGTAGAAAAATGACTCAAAATTATATAAGTATAATTTATTTTACAAAGTAGTATCTTTCCTATCAATACAGATGAGAGGGACCAACCAATAGAGAATTGAATACATCAAATACAGAGAAGAAATAAAACTGTAAATGCCAAGGCTTACTCCTTCATACTAAAATGAGGTAACGTACACAACAACTAGAATCAGAAAACTCGTATTTCACCCCACTTCTCCTCAAAGTAACTCGATCACCCACTGATCAAAGAGATTATGCTTTGAAGAGATTTAGGTGAGAATGCGGTCTCTCTTCCCCATTTTCCCAGTGAAATATGGACAACTACCCTTTTAGTTCCTTAAGTTCCCTTTTAGACAGTAAATCTGCCTCTTTATTGTGCTCCCTGTAAATATGCTTATAACTGGAGTTTTTCATATTTTTTGCGAATGTCTTAATCTTCCAACCTTCTATGTTAACTGCATTGAGCTGACTTTTTTGATTTATCCAGTCGATTATCACCTTTGAATCCCCCAAAATAAGTATTTTATCTATTGCCCAAAGCGTAGCCAATGTGAGTGTCACCCACAGCCCCATTAGCTCAGCCTTTGTGTTGGTCCCCACTCCACAGTTTAGGTACCATTTTTTTATCCTCTTATCATGAGTTCTGAAAATGCCACCAGCTGCACAACAACTTCCATTAGAGAGGGTGACACCATCAAAAAAAGCCATCGTGACCTCTTCAGGTAGAGTAGATTTGTACACTTTGTTTATGTTTAGCTTCTTAATAGATGGTTGCCCATTAAAGGAAGTTGTGATCCTATGAACAACTGAGTCAATTGAGGGGTTGAAGTCTTCAAATAGCGATTTGTTCCTCTCAATCCAAATCTACCAGCAAGCAATAGTTTCCATACTAGCCAGAGCAGAAATATTTGTTGTCCACTTATAAAAGCAATCGGATACCGAGTTACCCTCCCACAAGAAATTTAAATGATAAATTTTGTATAACTTTTGCCATATCGCTTGTGTGAATGAAAAATGAACAAATAGATGGTCTTTCGACTCAGAGTTGGCTTTGCAAAGTTTACCAATTCCTGGACCAGCCCATCCACGTCTTTGCAACACCTCCTAGGTGAGGATTTTGTCAAATACGACCAGCTAAGAAAATAATTTTATTTTAAGTTGGATTGGCCACCTCCAAATCTTTGTAATCCATGTTTTGTCAGTAGTAAAATTTAAGGGTGTAATGAGTGCCCAGTAGAGATTTTCATCCGAGATGTCACCCAACCCGTCCCCTCCTTCCCATAAAAGGGTTTCCTCGGCATTCCTGAGTGAAATTTTGGCCTCTTTCAAAGCCACTGTATAAGACCTCCATTCAACTCCCTACTAGTCAAAGATATTTAATGACTCATTGGATCACCACTTTTCAGGAAAATGTGACCGTCTGTTAGTTATACTCACCTGGTCTAAAAAAGAGGAATTAATTTGTTGTAGTTTCAAACATAAAGCATCGGATAACAGAGAGCAATCGTTCAATCCAAAGATTTTATCCCTGCCTATGCAAATCAAAGTGCCCGAACCTAGAACCCACTGTAACCAATGCATAATGCCACCTAATTCTTTGATTTCCCATTCCAGAAATTAGATGAATTTTTCTATGAATGTGTAGGCAATAGGATCCATTCAATGATGGATGAATTCCCCAAATACTTACTCCGTAGTACTATGTTCCAAATTCTATTGACATTAAGTGCTCTCCAAAGGGTGCTAGTGATTAGAGAGGAATTGAAATAAAACAAGTTTCTGAGCCCTCAGCCACCACTGTGTTTGGGCCTTGTCAAGAGATCCCATATGCAAAGAGGGAGATGAGCCTTTTTCCTTTGTCCACTCCACAGAAAGGTAAAATCAATTCACAGATTTTGGTTAGAGTAGCTCCTAGAATGACTTCCACAGACATCCAAAAAACAGACTGACTCTCCAAAACTTCTTTAACCAGAATTAATCTGCCTCCCATTGATAACCATTTATTACACCAAAGCCCAATTTTATTTTCAATCTTTTCCACCAGCCAACCCCAGTCTTTAGTTTTAGAAGCTCCCAGCCTTAAATGGTAACCCATGTACTTGAAACCTAAATTTAAATCTGCAAAGGTAAAAGGTAAGATGGCTTTAAAGTATGTTAGCTCTAACTCCTCCAGCCCCCAATACTATACTGTAGTCTTTGTAAATTTTATGCTTAGACCTGAAACACGAAAAAAAACTTGCAGAATATCAAAGATAACTTTCCAATCCTTTAGGTCTACCTTTGACAAAACAAGAACATCATCGACAAACATAAGGTGGATGATCTTCAGAAATTTTGCAACCTGAATGTCTGATAAATTATGATTAGTACTACCTCTAGATAGCATCAAGATTAGGCCTTCCATAATCAATATAAATAGGTAAGGGGATAAAGGGAATCCCTGACGAAGCCCCCTCCCTCTTTTGAAGTGATCTGATGCCTCCCCATTAATCAAGATTGTTAGTTATGCTCACCTGGGCTAAAAAAGAGGAATGAATTTGTTGTAGTTTCAAGAATAAAGCATCGGATAACAGAGAGAAATCATTCAATCAGAAGATTTTATCCCTACCTATGCGAATCAAATTGCTCGAACCTAGAACCCACCGTAACCAATGCAGAATGCCACCTAATTCTTTGATTTCCTGTTCCAGAAATTAGATGAATTTTTTTACGAATGTGTAGGCAATTGGATCCAGTCAATGATGGATGAATTCCCCAAATACTTACCCCATAGTACTCTGTTCCAAATTCTATTGACATTAAGTGCTCTCCAAAGGGTCCTAGTGATTAGAGAGGAATTGAAATAAAACAAGTTTTTGAGCCCTCAACCACCACTTTGTTTGGGCCTTGTCAAGAGATCCCATATGCAAAGAGGAAGATGAGACTTTGTCCTTTGTCCACTCCACATAAAGGTAAACATCAATTCATGGATTTTGGTTAGAGTAGCTCTTGGAATGACTTCCATAGACATCCAAAAAATAGACTGACTCTCCAAAACTACTTTAACTAGGATTAATCTGCCTCCCATTGATAACCATTTATTACACCAAACCCCAATTTTATTTTCAATCTTTGCCACCAGCCAACCCCAGTCTTTAGTTTTAGAAGCTCCCAGCCTTAAATGGTAACCCAGGTACTTGAAACCTAAATTTAAATATGCAAAGGTAAAAGGGAAGATGGATTTAAATTGTGTTAGCTTTGACTCCTCTAGCCCCCAATACTATACTGTAGTCTTTGTAAAGTTTATGCTTAGACCTGAAACACGAAAAAAATATTGTAGAATATCAAAGATAACTTTCCAATCCTTCAGGTCTGTCTTTGAAAAAACAACAACATCATCGACAAACATAAGGTGGATGATCTTCAGAAATTTTGTAACCTGAATGCCTAATAAATTATGATTAATACTACCTCTAGATAGCATCAAGATTAGTCCTTCCATAATCAATATAAACAGGTAAGGGGATAAAGGGCATCCTTGATGAAGCCCCCTCCCATTTTTGAAGTGATTTGATGCCTCCCCATTAATCAAGACTGAAAAACTGGCACTGGAAACACAACTCATAATCCACCCTGTTAGCTTTACCCCAAAACCTGTTGTGAGTAAAATCAATCTTAAAAAATCTTAGTCTATGCTATCGTAGGATTTTTTGAGATCTAACTTTAGTACCAGAGATTTAAAATTTTCTTTCTTAATGCTATGGAGACTCTCATGTACCATACCAATTGCGTCATGGATTCTTCTACCTTTAGAAAGCCTAGCTGTTCCGGGGAAAGAAACTTGGACAAGATCGGCTTGATTCGATTTGCCAGTACTTTGGAGATCACCTTATAGATAAGATTGCGTAATGAGATTGGGCGATAGTCATCTAAGGTCTATGGTTTTTTTTTTTTCGCAATCATTTAGAAATGCAACTTAAACAACAAAAAATAGTGATTTTGTCGATATTTACATGGTGGGATTCTGGCCAAAAATACCAAAAGATAAAACTTCCTTTAAAAAATGCTTTATAATTAAAATCAAAACATTCAATAATATTACATAATAATAGACAATTATAGTTCATAATATTCTTTAAGAAAATATTCAATTACTATTAACTTATCCAATAATAATAACTTATTCAATTAAAATTAACATATCGATTTTAAATTAAACAATAATAATAATAATGTTTTTCGAAAATTATCTGAAGAGCCACAATATTCTCAATTGATTGTATCTTCAGGACATAAAAGCCTGAGGAAAATTACAAGAGAAGAACCCTAATAAATAATAAAAAATAAAGCGGAGTGGAGGAAACCTAAAGTATGTTATGTGAAACCCTATGTTTTAATGAAATTTTAATAATAAGCAATCGACCATTTCAGATACACAACAGGATCCATCATCAAGACATAAAAGCCTCAGGAAAATAACAAGAGAAGAACCCTAATAAATAATAAAAAATGAAGTGGAGCAGAGGAAACCTAAAACCCTAGGTTTTAATGAAATTTGAATAATAAGCAAATTGATAATACTATGGTTCTTTCGATAATTTCTGAAAAACAAAACTTTCATCACAAAAATTTAAATTATGAAATAATAATAATATTAAAATTAAAAAATCCAATATTCACTTAAAATTAAAACTAATACTTTTAATTAAAAATGAACATCTCTCAAAGACATAGCCATAAAATAATAATCATATAATTTTAGTGAAACTCAACCTATTCTAGATAAAATAATTTGAACTAATTAAATTAAAAATTAAACCAAACTTATAATAATAAATATAAAAATTTTAAAAATTTATTTTATTTTCATAAATTTTAATTTATTCAATTTTATAAAATAACGAGCAATCAATTAATTTGGGAATTAGTTTCGTAATCTTGCCATCAAAGATTTTTTTTCATTTTTTTAATTAATAAATTAAATTAAAATTTTCAATTTTAATCTCAATATAAACAATTTTAAATTCAAATTTCATATAATAAAAAATACTTTGCTATTTCTTAATAATATACACTATTCAACATAAAAATATTAATAATTGACTACACAACTAAAAAAGGAGTGGGCTAAAAGTTCTATTTTTGAGTTTTTTTTTGTCAGAATTAGACAATGTATATTTGGACAAAATAGCCATTTTTTGTTGTTTACATTGCATTTCTGAATGCATAAATAAATTCAATGTGTTGAAAAACCCATGAGACACTCGGATTATACAAAATTAACCATTCAAATCTACAGATCCAACCATTCCTCACAAAAAATAATAAAAGAAATAATGACCAAAAAACAACCAAAAGGTAGATAGTTTAGACTACACTAAGAAAGTAGTAGAAACCCACAACTTATAACTACACTCTAAGTTGTTAATAATGCTCAATATAAACAAATTTCAATTCTAATTTCAGATAATAAAAAATACTTTGTTATTTCTTTATAATATACACCATTCAACACAAAAACTATTAATCATTGACTACAGAGTTAAGAAAGGGCGTTGGCTAAACTTTCTATCTATCGGATTTTGGTTGAAAGCTGACAATGTAAATATTGACAAAATAAATTTTTTGTTGTTGTTTAATTACATTTTTGAATGCAATTCAGTGTGCTGAAAAACCCCTGAGGCACTCACATTATACAAACTTAGCCACTCAAATCTACCGATCCAACCATTCCTCACTGGATTTGAGCAAAATGAAACAGAAAAAATCACCAGAATAGAGTCAAAAGGTAGATAGTTTAGACTACACTAAGAAAGTAGTAGAAACCCACAACTTATAACTACACTCTAAGTTGTTAATAATGCTCAATATAAACAATTTTAGATTCTAATTTCAGATAATAAAAAATACTTTGTTATTTCTTAATAATATACATCATTCAACACAAAAAGTATTAATCATTGACTACAGAATTAAGAAAGGGCATTGGCTAAATTTTCTGAATGCATAAATAGATTCAGTGTGCTAAAAATCTCCTCAGGCACTTGGATTATAAAAACTTAGCCACTCAAATCTAAAGATCCAATCATTCCTCACCGGATTTGGGCAAAATGAAACAGAAAAAATCACCAGAAAACAGTCAAAATGTAGATAGTTTAGACTATACTAAGAAAGTAGTAGAAACCCACAACTTATAACTACACTCTAAGTTGTTAATAATTCTCAATATAAACAATTTTAAATTCTAATTTCAGATAATAAAAAATATTTTTCTATTTCTTAATAATATAAGCCATTCAACACAAAAAGTATCAATCATTGACTACACAATTAAGAAAGAGTGTTGGCTAAACTTTCTATCTTTTGGAATTTGGTCCAAATTAGGCAATGTATATTTGGACAAAATAACTATTTTTTGTTGTTTAAATTGCATTTCTGAATGCATAAATAAATTCAGTGTGCTGAAAAACCCCTTAAAGAACTGGGATTATATAAACTTAATCACTCAAATCTGCATATCCAACCATTCCTCACAATATTTAAAGTAAATCACCAAAAAACAGCCAAAAAAATAAATAATTTAAACTAAAATGTAGTAAAAACTCACAACTTAATGCAAAAAAAATTGGCTTTTATCTAACTAGTCTATTTAAATCTCAACTGTTGCTGCAGATACGATCACGCCCTCATAGTTTCCCCCATCACTGTCGTTAACCTTAATCGACTGCCCACTTGACGGATGGAACAGATAAGAGATGTATTTATCCTATTTGACAAATCCGCTTACAAAAATCCAGTCGCGCCATTGTGTAGCGCATATAAAATGCGAAAGAGATTGTGGAAGAGAGGCCACAAAATCCAAAAGGCTTTTCTCACCATCATACTTCTTCACCAGTTCTTCATTGAAACTGTACAATTCCCTACAAGAAGAAGCAGCCAAAAAACTTCCCCATGGATCTCCCCTGAATTCCAACGTGTCTTTCCACCTTCTCCACGTTCCCGCTCTCGGATCGAAAACTTCAGCGCTTAGGTTAATTTCGCCTCTGCTTAACACCATGAATTTACCTTCCATGAAAACACCATGGCATCCTGGACCGTGCGGTTGGATCATAGGAGGCAGAATTTCCCACTTGTCTTCCTCCAAGTTATAAGCTTTTGCACCCGCCACAGGGTGGAAATCCTCATTGACCCCGCCAACCATGTAGACATGTCTGTTGCAAGAAGAGACACAGCACACAAAGCCGGATCGAGCTGTAGGCATGTCAGCTCCATGGCTCCATCCGGCAGACTCAAAGTCATAAATGTATACACTCTTCCTCAGACTCATGGGGACTGGTGGAATCCGTCTATGATAACCAGTGGATTAAGTGAAGGCACATGGGGTTTAAACCCTTGGATATCCATACATTCAGGAATCAAAAGTTGGAGGAGTAGAGGAGGTTGCACCCCATACTTGCAATCACTGAGATCATGAAATCGCGCCAGCCATCGGATCTAGAGCGCAGTGGCCTGAGAGCCGCTAGATCAAGGATACATGCATGAGGTTTATTCTCTGGGAGGTGCATAAGAAAAAAAGGATCTAGGCCGTCAGATCTATCACCAAGGACCGATAACCATCAAATCCGGGAGAAGGTGTGAGGGGTTTAATCCCTGGGAAGCTACATAGAAGGGTAGAATAGATGGCAGAAGCTTCAAGGGAGAAGTGTTGAGTTGTCATGAGCTGTCGGATCTAGAAAAGGTGCGCGAGGTTTAAACCTTGTAAAAGAAGAAGGAAGAGGACTCGTCAAGTCCCAAAATCCCCAGGACCGTCCAGGTGAAGACTCCACAGACATCTCGAAAAGGAGATAGCCGGGATTCAATCTTGGTCATTGACTAAGCGAAAGATTTGGATTGTTGTTCCACATCACAATCTCGAGTATCGCAAGCTAGAAGGACAGAGGTCTTGTCTACCAAAACCTCGAGTCACGAGATCGTGAAATAGCGAGGTCGGTCCATTTCATGAACTCGGGTATCGCGAGCTAGGAGGCAGAGTTCTTTGCGCTTCAAAACCCTGAATCGAAATATTGTGATTCGACCTCAACCGTCGATCAAGGAGGAAAGAGAGCCATGAGATTTGGTGCATCGCTACATCATGTATCAGGGTTTCAGAGGGTGAAGGAGTTTCACCTTGATCGCTAAAGTCGCAAAGTGCCAAGTGTCGAGGGCTCGTACGAACACGTGTCACATCTGTTAGGTGGGGACTGCATGGTTGATAGGTGGCACAAACATCGATCGCACAGAAAAGGCAGAAGTCGGCAATAGGTGGTGTACACATGTCACCTTGGAAGGGGTCAACCCATCGCTGACTTATCCTACTTCAGGATTTCTTAAAGGAAGAGCATGAGGGTTCAACACTCCAACTCGTGAAGTCACGAGTTGCGAGTAGTGCTAGCACTTAGCCCTAGCCAGTGGTTATGTGTGGAAGGCGCTAACAAGGAGAAGCCATACCCGTATCGCATCTCGAGTATCGACGTTTGGAGAAAGAGGAGTCGAGGGTCTTCGACTCATGAACTCGCGAGTTGTGAAAGGCGCTTGTGCTAAAGCCAGGTTGTGATCACATGGAGATGTAAGGCTCGTGCCTGGTGTTAAGTTCCATAGGGTGTGTTTTCATGAAGGACCTGTGGATTCGTTCAAAGGGCTCCAATAGGAGTCCAAAGAGCCATTTCAGCTCACAAGAAGATCGATCGAGAGACCGGGAGTTCACAGAACCTTGCTGAGGTAGGGGGTCTGGATCATTCATTATAATTTTCTCCCTCTGGATATTTATATCTTATGAGATCATTCTCCTTCAAAATGTATTTCCACACTTGGAGGTCATTGGCTCCTTCAAGATTTCCATCGAGCTTGAAATTGGTAGTCATCCTGCCCAGAACAAGAAAACAACAAATAACTTTTCAAGATATAGATCTAGACCTTACGAGATATTTTTGTTGAACCAAGAAGAATTTCTTTCATATGGACTGCAACAGTTGCAACCAAACATCGAGATCTATAGTTTAAGAGGAAACCCTAATTTTTAAAATTTTGAATTTTTGAATTATTGTTTAGGGAAGTGATGTGCCTTGCCTACGAGAGTTCTTGGGTGATCTTAGATTTACCAACATCCTCCAAAAATAGGTAAAACATCACTCTTAGGGTTTAGGAAAAAACCATAATTTTGCAGCAGCTCCAACACTAAAAACTAGATCTTGGAGAGGGTCTGTTGAGGCTAGGAAAGAATTCTTAAACTATGAATTAGTCTCTTTTAGACCCACTCTGATACCATGTTAAAAATTTACGTATGCAAATAACAGTTACAATTCATCTTTTCTTATTACAATTATTTAGGACAATAACTGCATATACATGATCACTGAAAGAGAGACAAGCACAAAAACAAGATAGACACAAATATTATCCTCAGAAACCATCTAGGGGAAGAAAACCCAACAACTTATTCTAAATAGATTCTTCAACCAAGAACAATGCCAAAACAAAAAAAAAATAGACCTTTGCATCGTCTCCCTCTCTCTCCAAAACTTGTTCACATTTTCTCTCTCTTGTGCTTGAGTGAGATGAGTGCATAAAAAAGGCATCTATACTCTCTATTTTTACACAAATGTCTTTCCCTTCTCTCCAAAACTTGTGCACCTTTTCTCTCTCTTGTACTTGAGTGAGATGAGTGTATAAAAGAGGCATCTATCCTCTCTATTTATACAAAAATGCCTTTCTCTTTTAACTACCAGGTCCAACTTGGCAATTGTCAGTTAATTACATGTTACATTTTCCACAATAGGGGTCGACTTGACAGTTTGACTTTATTTTACAATAAAGGCCACAATGGGGCCGAATTTACAAGTACAACATAATAATATTTTTTTTAGCAGCTACACATTCTTCAACATTGGCAGTTAAAATTAATCATTAATTTTATCTTTCTTTTATATAATTATTATAATTGTCATGAATAATTTAACATACAACATTCTAATTTCAGAAGTTAATGTTTTTTTTTTGTAAATAAGTATATTATATTAAGTGCCTCTCAGAGCAGAAAACATGTGGCCAGATACAAAATATTCAAGCTGAAAGAGGGATTGCCCCAACAGAGGGGAAACCAGTCCTTGTTCCAGAGTCTCCATAGTGTTCAGAACTGCTATTGTTTTTGAAAACATAAGATTCAAATCTAGATAGTCCATTAAAACTATAGAAAGGTTGACAAAAGGACACCTGTGACTCTGCAAATTGACTGACATGCTAGACACCTGGAGAATAATTGGGCCCCTTGGGCTGGAGATCTATTGGACGGGGCTTCCCCTCAATAGAAGTGACCTGGTCAGCCCAATTATGGTCGCCCTCCCTGTCGTTCGCTGGATTATCGCCATTGCTGCCGGAGTCTGCACCTATCTTTGTTTCCTTCTTCTCGTCTGTAGTTGTCTCCTCGGACTCGTTCTATTCCTGCATTGGAGAGTCTATATCTTGTTTAGGAGCAAGGGGGTCCCGCAGTGAATTGAGTGTCCTGAGGAGGAGGTCGACTTTTCCATCTGTTTCCTGGAGGCGGAAAATGAGGTCGTCCACACCTTGGCGTATATCAAAGACCAAATCAAAAAGAGTCGCTAGGTTGTCATTCAACTGCGCTGAGGTGGGAGAGTCCCGGGGTAGGGGCCCAACTCCTCGAGAGGCCTGTGGAAGGTCAGCCTCAGGGCCATAGTGAGACACCGGAGGGGGGGGGCTGACTGTACGAGGCACCAGCACCCTCGAGGTAGAATGATCAGGTACCGCGCGAGGAGAGGTAAAAGAGGGATGGTCAGAAAGACTGTGCGAAGAGGAGCTCAAGGAAGATGGATCATGGCGAGAGGTGGATGGATGTCGAGGCTTCCAGGCCGAGCCTCGCCTCGGCTTCCCTCGGGGGCGCAGTATGGTCCGATTAACTCTGTGGCCAGAGGTGAAACTATACATGGAGAGTGAGCAGAGACCGATAAGGGAAACAAAGCCAAGCTTGTGCCTATGCCACTGCAGAGCAAGCTCTGCTAGCGGTCGGCTGCAACAAACGAGCATCATTGTATACATCTGCGTAATTTTAAGCCAAAAGGGTGGAGCAGCTGCGTTAATGGGCGCATTAATACCCATTTGCATCGAAGTTATGGTGCATTTATCCGCCGGGTGGGGGCACGAGCCTTTCACGTGCCCCTTCGTCCTGTAACCCGCCTCCCTCCTCCATCGGCTGCCACGTAGATCTCACTATCACCCCATCCGGGGGGAAGTCCACCGTTCTGGCTTTCTGGATACAGTGTTGAAGAATGGGGTGATTTGGATCGTCTTCTGCACTGCACTGTAGGTCTGAGTCTTCCCAAGTGATGCCCAAATTGGCCAAGTCATCCGCCACCTGGTTTGCCTTCCTTCTGACATGCGTTGGGATGAGGACGCGACCGGGGTGGAGAATCCCTGCAATGATCTGAAGGCCATGAGAGAGTCTCCATCTAGGCGATAGACGATCTGGATTCACTCCATTTATAAGCTTGCGTAGAAGGCTGATGATTACCTGTGAATCTCCTTCGACAAAAAGCTTTGTGAAGTTGTATTTTATGGCTAGTTGCAGCCCCTTGATCAGACCCCATAGTTCAGCAGCATTATTTGTGGTATGTCCTAGGGATCCTGCTCCTATAACAAGGATGTGTCCACGATGATCTCGGAGCACTACTCCATAACCAGCGGTTCCAGGATTGCCCTTGGAGGCACCGTCAAAGTTGAGTTTGACAAAGTCCTCAGGTGGGGGGGACCAAGCGGAGGGGCACAGGGAGGAAGGAGAAGGAGGGGGGGGAGAGGGAGCGGGGGAAGGGTGGAGGGGAGTCCAAAAACGGAGAATGGGGAGTTCAAAAGGGGGGCAAGCCGAGTCTGTGCTAGACCATTTTTGAAGGTGAACGGATTCCAGGATGTTACGACGGCACTGAAGCCAGCACTGCTGCCACGGACGGGATAGGTTCCGGAAAATTCTGCGGTTTCTTTCTTTCCATGTGTTCCAAAGGATGAAACCGGGAAGTAGCTGCCAAATTCGATTGAGGAGAGTCGAGTGGAAGGCCGAATCTCTCCAGTTCAGAAGAGTTTCAAGGAGGCTGTCCCTGTGGCGGTCCGAGGCTCGCATGACGATTGCTGCTTGGTCCCATATTTGATTGGTGTAGGGGCAGGTGTTGAGGAGATGATTTAAAGTTTCTTCAGCTTCTCCCCAGAGGATACAAAGAGAAGGGCCCAAGAAACCTCTTTTCAAAAGGTTATCCCAGGTTAAGACACTTGAGTGTGAGATCAGCCAAAGGAAGAGGGAAATTTTCGGCCAGTGTTTAAGGCTCCAGATTTTTTTCCAAATTTGCGAAGCTGGTGGAGGAATTAGCTGCGTCTTGAGTCGATAGGCTTCCTTGGTGTTGAAGAAGCCCTGTATCCCGTAGCCCCAGCGTAGGATGTCTTCTCCCTCAATTTTGAGGATTTTCCTCTTGGCCAGCTCAGCTTGTAGTGGTGCGAGGTCGATCTGTCGCTCCAGATGCATGTGTAGCCTGTCCACTTGCCAGCAACGCCAGGTGGAGTCTGTGGGATCATTTTTCCAGTAATCCGCTACTTGGGTAATTTCAAAAGTTAATGTTAACTTCACACCTATATAGACATTTTTTTATTTAACACATCTCCTTTCAATTTTGTTAACAATTTTACTTTATAGAATAAATAATAATTGGTTGACCATTTATTTCATGGAATTTTGTTGCCTTATATTGTAACAAGAGGTTGTCATTATTTTGTTGTTTTTGTATAATTTTATTTCTATTATAAATATATTTTAAGTAATTTTAATGAGTAATGCCCCACCACTTCCCCTGCAACATGAGTTTTAGGAACATAGGCTAATGCAATTTTGGTACTAGTATAAGAATCTTCACTTGTTTTTACGTATGTGGTTAAGGTACACGCTATTAAAAAGTACATGATGTCACTAGATATCGCTTTTGTATTTCTTGCTTATCTAATCATCTTTAAAACAAAATTTTTGGCCTTGGAACAAATATTCCTCCTACATAAGAAAGTTTACAGTCACTCACAACTCATAGTTAGTGATGATTTTCCTTAAGATACATTAAAAAGTAATAAAAAATTATTTACATTAAAATGTTAAAAAAATATAAATAGACTTTAGAGTATAAAAAATACAAATCTATCTTAAAATAAAATTTTAATTTATAGTTAACAAGTTTACCAGAATAAGTCACTCACTTTAAATTCACATTAGTGATTTTCTTGACCTCAAAATGAAGTATATGGATGTCCATAAAAGTTGTCCTCTCTCTGTGCAATCACTCCTCTCTCTGTGCAAGCAGTCCCATGATAGGTACTGAGCATATGGATGCCCGTATGTCTATGATAGGTACTAAGCATATGGATGTCCATAAAATCTAAATTTGTCTTCTCTATGTGCAATCAGTGCCATGATAAGTTTCTGATAAGTACTGAGCATAAAAATTACTAAGAATTGGTGTTGCAAGAAGTGCCATGATAAGTTTTTGATAGGTACTGAGCATAAAATTACTTTAGAATTGGTGTTGACATGTACATGTAGTTAGTTTTCAAATGGGTATTCTGAAGATTCAAATAACTACATAGATTAGTTAAACTAGATCTTATGATAAGCTATGCAAAACGTTTTTGTTGACAAAAATATTGACAAATATTCTTGTGTTGTAGCATATGCAAACTTAATTTTCTTCAAATCTACTCGTCGGTTTTTAGTTTATATGATAATGATATTTTGAATGTCAAAGTATTCCATTATACTCTTTTGCATATCTTATATATTCAAAATATGAGAATAACAATGGTTGGGAGAAAACAAACATTAATTACAATTTAAAACTATCAAAATTATCACATCTATTAACTTTTATGTAAAATAAGAAGACATTTTTCTCCTACAAAGTGTAGCTTTTGAACCTTGTTTCTATATGTAGATTATTAGCAAAATAAAATATTAAGAGCAAAAATATATTATAACCCTATTTAGAGAGGAAATGATAGTTTATAATAGTAATAGGTATTTGTAAAACGTTTTTAAAGGGCTCCTGGTTGAACAACAAATTAAGAAAGTTATATATAGAGAAACACGTAGATCCATTTTAACCACTGATCTATCTAAGAGGGATCAAATGTGGCAAACTTTTCCTCAAGTTTTGCAATCTATGTGGGTACTTGATAGTTTCATTGCCCGATATCCGGTGAGGAATGGATGGTTCTACAGATTTAACTAGCCAACTTTGTATAATGAGAGTGCCCCAGGTTTTCCAGCATGCCGAATCCATTTATGCATTTAGATATGCAACTTTTTTTTTCTAGTAGAAAAATGACTCAAAATTATAAAAGTATAATTTATTTTACAAAACAGTATTTTTCCTATCGATACAGATGAGAGGGACCAGCCAATAGATAATTGACTACATCAAATATAGAGAAGAAATAAAACTGTAAATGCCAAGGCCTACTCCTTCATACTAAAATGGGGTAACACACACAATAACTAGAATGAGAAAACTCGTATTTCACCCCGCTTCTCCTCAAAGTAACTCGATCACTCACTGATCAAAGAGCTCATGCTTCGAAGATATTTAGGTGAGAATGTGGGCTCTCTTCCCCATTTTCCCAGTGAAATACAGACAACTGCCCTTTTAGTTCCTTAAGTGCCCTTTTAGAAAGTAAATCTTCCTCTTTATTGAGCTCCCTGTAAATATGCTTATAACTGGAGTTTTTCATATTTATTGTCAGTTCCAATGTCTTAATCTTCCAACCTTCTATGTTAATTGCATTGAGCTAACTTTTTTTATTTATCCAATCGATTATCACCTTCGAATCCCCTAAAATAAGTATTTTATCTATCACCCAAAGCGTAGCCAATGTGAGTGTCACCCACAACCCCATTAGCTCATCCTTTGTGTTGGTCCCCACTCCAGAGTTTAGGTACCATTTTGTTATCCTCTTATCATAAGTTCTGAAAATGCGACCAGATGCACAACAACTTCCATTAGAGAGGGCGACATCATCGAAACAATCCATCGTGACCCCTTAAGGTAGAGACAATTTGCACACTCTGTTTATGTTTAGTTTCTTAATAGATGGCTTCCAATTAAAGGAAGTTGTGATCCTATGAACAACTGAGTCAATTGAGGGGTTGAAGTCTTCAAATAGTGATTTGTTCGTCTCAATCCAAATCTACCAGCAAGCAATAACTTCCATACTAGCCGAAGTAGAAATATATGTTGTCCACTTATAAAAGCAATCAGATACCGAGTTACCCTCCCACAGGAAGTTTAAATGATAAATTTTGTATAACTTTTGCCAGATCACTTGTATGAATGAAAAATGAACAAATAGATGGATTGTTGACTCAGAGTTGGCTTTGCAAAGTTTACAAATTCCTGGACCAGCCCATCCACGTCTTTGCAACACCTCCCAGGTGAGGATTTTGTCAAATACGACCAACCAAGCAAATAATTTTATTTTAAGTTGGATTGGCCACCTCCAAATCTCTGTAATCTATGTTTTGTCAGTAATAAAATTTAAGGGTGTAATGAGTGCCCGGTAGAGATTTTCATCCGAGATGTCACCCAACCCGTCCCCTCCGGCCCATAAAAGGGTGTCCTCGACATTCCTGAGTGAAATTTTGGCCTCTTTCAAAGCCACTATATAAAACCTCCATTCAACTCCCTACTGGTCGAAGAGATTTAATGACTCGTTTGATCGCCATTGTTCGGGAAAATGTGACCGCTTGTCAGTTATGCTCACCTGGGCTAAAAAAGAGGAATGAATTTGTTTGTAGTTTCAAACATAAAGCATCGGATAACAAAGAAATCGTTCAATCCAAATATTTTATCCCTGCCTATGCAAATCAAAGTGCTTGAACCTGGAACCCACCGTAACCAATGTAGAATGCCACCTAATTCTTTGATTTCCCGTTCCATAAATTAGATGAATTTTTCTTCAAATGTATAGGCAATCAGATCCAGTCAATGATGGATGAATTCCATAGATACTTACCCTGTAGTACTCTGTTCCAAATGTTATTGACATTAAGTGCTCTCCAAAGGGTGCTAGTGATTAGAGAGGAATTGAAATAAAACAAGTTTCTGAGCCCTCATCCACCACTGTGTTTGGGCCTTGTCAAGAGATCCCATCTGCAAAGAGGGAGATGATCCTTTGTCCTTTGTCCACTCAACATAAAGGTAAAAATCAATTCACGGATTTTGGTTAGAGTATCTCTTGGAATGACTTCCATAGACATCCAAAAAATATATTGACTCTCCAAAACTACTTTAACCAGGATTAATCTGTCTCCCATTGATAACCATTTATTACACCAAAGCCCAATTTTATTTTCAATCTTTTCCACTAGCCAACCCCAGTCTTTAGTTTTAGAAGCTCCCAGCCTTAAATGGTAACCCAGGGACTTGAAACCTAAATTTAAATCTGCAAAGGTAAAAGGTAAGATGGATTTAAATTGTGTTAGCTCTGACTCCTCCAGCTCCCAATATTGTACTGTAGTCTTTGTAAAGTTTATGCTTAGACCTTAAACACGAAAAAAATCTTCCAGAATATCAAAGATAACTTTCCAATCCTTCAGGTCTGCCTTTGACAAAACAAGAACATCATCGACAAACATAAGGTGGATGATCTTCAAAAAATTTGTAACCTGAATGCCTGATAAATTATGATTAGTACTACCTCTAGATATCATCAAGCTTAGGCCTTCCATAATCAATATAAACAGGTAAGGGGATAAAGGGCATCCCTGACGAAGCCCCCTCCCGCTTTTGAAGTGATATGATGCCTCCCCATTAATCAAGACTAAAAAACTAGCACTGGAAACACAACTCATAATCCACCCTGTTAGCTTTACCCCAAAACCTGTTGTGAGTAAAATCAATCTTAAAAAATCTCATTCTATGTTATCGTAGGCTTTTTTGAGATCTAACATTAGTACCAGAGATTGAAGATTTTCTTTTTTAATTCTATGGAGACTCTCATGTACCGTACCAATTGCATCCTGGATTCTATTACCTTTAGGAAGCCTAGTTGTTCCGAGGAAAGAAACTTGGACAAGATCGGCTTGATTTAATTTGCCAGGACTTTTGATATCACCTTATAGATAAGATTGCATAATGAGATTGGGCAGTAGTCATCTAAGTTCTGTGGTTTGTTTTTTTTCGGAATCATTTAGAAATGCAACTTAAACAACAGAAAATAGTGATTTTGTCGATATTTACATGGTGGGATTCTGGCCAAAAATACCAAAAGATAAAACTTCCTTTAAAAAATGCTATATAATTAAAATCAAAACATTCAATAATATTACATAATAATAGACAATTATAGTTCATAATATTCTTTAAGAAAATATTCAATTACTATTAACTTATCCAATAATAATAACTTATTCAATTAAAATTAACATATCTATTTTAAATTAAACAATAATAATAATAATGTTTTTCAGAAATTATGTGAAGAACCACATTATTCCCAATCGATTGTCAACTTTTCGGATTCACAACAGGATCCATCTTTAGGACATAAAAACATGAGGAAAAAAAAAAGCCAAGCGGAGGAAACCTAAAGTCTCTTATGTGAAACCCTATGTTTTAATGAAATTTTAATAATAAGCAATCAACTGTTTCGATACACAACAGGGTCCAATCTTCAGGACATAAAATCCAGAGGAAAATAACAAGAGAAGAACCTTAATAAATAATAAAAAATGAAGTGGAGTGGAGGAAACCTAAAGTCGGCTATGTGAAACCCTAGGTTTTAATGAAATTTTAATAATAAACAAATTGATAAAACTGTGGTTCTTTCGATAATTTCTGAAAAAACAAAACTTTCACCATAAAAATTTAAATTATCAAATAATAATAATATTAAAATTAAAAAATCCAATATTCACTTAAAATTAAAACTAATACTTTCAATTAAAATGAACATCTCTCAAAGACATAGCCATAAAATAATAATCATATGATTTTAGTAAAACTCAACCTATTCTAGCTAAAATAATTTGAACTAATTAAATTAAAAATTAAACTAAACTTATAATAATAAATATAAAAATTTTAAAAAATTATTTTATTTTCATAAATTTTAATTTATTTGATTTTATAAAATAAAAAGCAATCAATTAATTTGGGAATTAGTTTTGTAATCTTGCCATCAAAGATTTTCTTTCATTTATTTAATTAATAAATTAAATTAAAATTTTCAATTTTAATTTCAATATAAACAATTTTAAACTCAAATTTTAGATAATAAAAAAATTCAACATAAAAGTATTAATAATTGACTACACAACTAAAAAATGAGTTGGCTAAAAGTTCTATTTTTAAGTTTTTTTGTCAGAATTAGACAATGTAAATTTGGACAAAATAGCCATTTTTTGTTGTTTACATTGCATTTCTGAATGCATAAATAGATTTAATGTGTTGAAAAACCCATGAGGCACTCAGATTATACAAACTTAGCCACTCAAATCTACAGATCCAACCATTCCTCACAAAAAATAATAAAAGAAATAATGACCAAAAAACAACCAAAAAGTAGATAGTTTAGACTACACTAAGAAAGTAGTAGAAACCCACAACTTATAACCACACTCTAAGTTGTTAATAATGCTCAATATAAACAAATTTCTTAATAATATACACCATTCAACACAAAAAGTATTAATCATAAATAGATTCAGTGTGCTGAAAAACCCCTGAGGCACTCACATTATACAAACTTAGCCACTAAAATCTAGAGATCCAACCATTCCTCACTGGATTTGGGCAAAATGAAACAGAAAAAATCACCAGAAAATAGTCAAAAGGTAGATAGT
Organism: Picea glauca; assembly: GCA_000966675.3. Taxonomy (NCBI): domain Eukaryota; kingdom Viridiplantae; phylum Streptophyta; class Pinopsida; order Pinales; family Pinaceae; genus Picea; species Picea glauca. The sequence goes on from JZKD02S2105771.1 coordinate 676,714, forward strand.
TTAGACTACACTAAGAAAGTAGTAGAAACCCACAACTTATAACTACACTCTAAGTTGTTAATAATGCTCAATATAAACAATTTTAAATTCTAATTTCAGATAATAAAAAATACTTTGCTATTTCTTAATAATATACATCATTCAACACAAAAAGTATTAATCATTGACTACAGAATTAAGAAAGGGCGTTGGCTAAATTTTCTGAATGCATAAATAGATTCAATGTGCTAAAAATCTCCTCAGGCACTCGGATTATACAAACTTAGCCACTCAAATCTACAAATCCAATCATTCTTCACCGGATTTGGGCAAAATGAAACTGAAAAAATCACCAGAAAACACTTAAAAGGTAGATAGTTTAGACTATACTAAGAAAGTAGTAGAAACCCACAACTTATAACTACACTCTAAGTTGTTAATAATGCTCAATATAAACAATTTTAAATTCTAATTTCAGATAATAAAAAATATTTTGCTATTTCTTAATAATATAAGCCATTCAACACAAAAAGTATGAATCATTGACTACACAATTAAGAAAGGGTGTTGGCTAAACTTTCTATCTTTTGGATTTTGGTCCAAATCAGGCAATGTATATTTGGACAAAATAACTATTTTTTGTTGTTTAAATTGCATTTCTGAATGCATAAATAAATTCAGTGTGCTGAAAAACCCCTTGAAACACTGGGATTATATAAACTTAACCACTCAAATATGTACATCCAACCATTCCTCACCATATTTGAAGTAAGTCACCAAAAAACAACCAAAAAAAAACTTTTAAACTAAAAAGTAGTAAAAACTCACAACTTAATGCAAAAAAAACATGACTTTTATCTAACTAGTCTATTTTAATCTCAACTGTTGCTGCAGATATAATAACGCCCTCATAGTTTCCCCATCACCGCCGTTAACTTTAATCGACTGCCCACTTGACGGATGGAACAGATAAAAGACGTATTTATCCTATTTGACAAATCCGCTTACAAAAATCCAGTCGCGCCATTGTGTAGCGCATATAAAATGCGAAAGAGATTGTGGAAGAGAGGCCACAACATCCCAAAGGCTTTTCTCACCATCATACTTCTTCACCAGTTCTTCATTGAAACCGTACAATTCCCCACAAGAAGAAGCAGCCAAAAAACTTCCCCATGGATCTCCCCTGAATTCCAACGTGTCTTCCCACCTTCTCCACGTTCCCGCTCTCGGATCGAAAACTTCAGCGCTTAGGTTAATTTCGCCTCCGCTTAACACCATGAATTTACCTTCCATGAAAACACCATGGCATAACACCATGGCATGGCATGGCATCCTGGACCGTGCATGGCATCCTGGACCGTGCGGTTGGATCATAACACCATGGTATGGCATCCTGGACCGTGCGGTTGGCATAACACCATGGCATGGCATCCTGGACCGTGCGGTTGGATCATAGGTGGCAGAATTTCCCACTTGTCTTCCTCCAAGTTATAAGCTTCTAGCGTGGAAATCCAGAGGGTAGAAATCCTCATTGACCCCGCCAGCGACGTAGACAAGTCCGTTGCAAGAAGAGACACAGCAGGCAAAGCCGGATCGAGCTGTAGGCATGTCAGCTCCGCGGCTCCATCTGGCAGACTCAAAGTCATAAATGTATACACTCTTCCTCAGACTCATGGGGGACTGGTGGAATCCGCCTATGATAAACTGGTATCAGAGAAACGCACTGACACCATACTGGTATTCCAGCAATGTGGGGGTCATCAATGGGAGGTAGAGTTTCCCAGGTGCCCTTCAACCCTAGTAATTGCAAAGACGAGATTGTCAATCAACCCACCGCCATCAACCCTCTGAATCATGCATAGCAGTTGTTCGCGCGTGCCAGATATCTTTCTGTCCGCATAGAACATAGGGCTACTCACCATAGCTTTCCAGCTTCTGCAGACAGCTTTCAGCCTATGGTGTGAATTGTAGGGCACTCTCACCAAGCACTTTCGAACTAGATCATCCGGAATAACCTCCATTAGAGCACTTCAAACACACCTATTTCCTTATCGAGTTTACCCAAGCTTTACACAGATCTTAACAAACTTGAAAGTGAGGCAAGTGTGCCGAAAGTATGAAAGCAGAGTTAAATATATAACTAGCAGAGTAGGCCCATCATTCCATCTTAAACCTTAAATTATCATACAGAGGGATAAAAAAAATTAATCTATAAACTTTAATTTATACCGGATTGTATAGCACCTAGCCATCCTATCATAGGGTATAACTCATGGTAACCTAATTTTAATTTGAATAAAAAAAACTTAATTAAATATATAATTTGAATAAAAAAATATTAGAAAATTGTGTATTCCTAAAAAAGGAAGTAAATTAATAAGTGGACAAATTCAATTTTTATAAAAAGTTTACTTGTTTTTAACAAAGTAAAGTTTCATCTTTATCTATTGAATATAGATCTTTTTAAAATGGGCCAAAACCTTGAGTACCTTGATTTACTCAATTTGGATCCGCTTAAAACGGGCCAAAACCTTGAGCACCTTGATTTTCTCAATTTGGATCCGCTTAAAATTGACCAAAACTATTGAAAGCAAAGTTTCATGATCAAAGTTTGGATTAATAAAGTGGAACTATAAATGCTCTTAAAATTCCCAACTAAATTTAGGGAAAATTCTCAACTAAAAAGAGGTTGCCCTTATCTGCTTATTAAGTCACTTCCATTGAATGTTCTTTTCTATTTCCATGTTGATAATACATTAATTACTTTTTAAAACTATTTCTTAGGTGGAATGAATTACCATATTTTATATTACATGTTAAATACAATCAAAATATTTAATACTCAATTCTCAATTCAACATGTCAATGTCAATAGTCCATTACTTATTTTTTAAAAATATAAATTTAAATAAATTCTTATTATTTTTAAACATGGAGTCATGCTACTTTAAAAAAAATTACCATGTCTCTAAATAATGTAAATATGTTTCTACAGATTCCTAGTATGGAGCTCAAGGCCAACCCCACACTAGTGAATGGCTACAGGAATATCTATTAATATGAGCTCCGCCTATCATCCATAAACAGATGGACAAACAACAATCGTAAATAAATGCTTAGAAACATGCCTATGGTGCTTTGTGATGAATAAGAAAAATAAATGGTCTCAATGGTTACACTTAGTTGAATGTTGGTATAACTCTACATATCACACCTCCGCTAAAATGACTCGTTTCCGAGCCTTATATGGTTATGAACCACCTAAATGGAAAGAGTTTGCACTAATAAATACTAAGGTCCAAGCAGTAAGAAATAAGCTAAAGGAAGGACAAAAAATCATAAATTTATTAAAAGAGAACCTAGCAACAACTCGTAATCCAATGAAACAACTAGCAGACGAACATAGGTTAGAAAGAGAATTTGAAGAACGTCATTGGGTGTTAGTACGACTCCAACCCTACAAAAAACTATATCTTAAGAAATAAGGGAAGAACAAATTGGCCCCAAAATTCTATGGACCCTTTCAAATTAACAAAAAAATTAGCCAAGTAGGTTATAGATTGGAGTTTCCAGAAAATCGTCACATCCACAATGTCTTCCACGTTTCATGTCTCAAAAAAATGCTTGGGCAAGCTCAACCAATGAAAACAAAAATCCCTTAATTCGATGACAAAGGAAAAATTATTTTATAACCTGAAGGTATTCTTGACACGAAGGAAGCAATGTTACGTTCCAGAACCATAAAGGAATAACTTATCAAATGGGAAAACCTTCCAAAAGGAGATTCATCATTGGAGTCCGAACAATTCCTCCGACAATACCCATCACTACCCTTTCTTTGAGGACAAAGAAAAATCTTAAGAGGGTGGAAATGTAACAAACATAAAAATGATAATAATAAATATAACAAATTGTAATGGGTGAATTCATGAAGGTGGGTAACACTTTCATGACAATCGGATCTCCAAAATTCTGAAAAACATTCTTTCGACCAAACTAATTTTATTTTCAGTGGAAAGTACTATTTTTTGGCCGAACCTTTGAACGTCAAATCGAACAACACCCTAATGATGCTCTAGATTTCCGTGTACAATTTTAGTCGAACGGATATTTTTCATTCGGTAACATCTTTTCAAGGGAAAGATATTCTGGCCAAAATAATGTTTCGGTCAAAAGAACTTTTTGGCCGAAAGATTAGTTCAGCTGAAAAAAGGTTTATATATTACCCGCACATCACTCCTGCAATAATTTGTGCGATTTCATACCTATTTGGTGTTTTCTTTGCGGGAGGAGAGCGTTTGTTGTGCTTGGAGTATGGTGTTTGTTGTGTGGGTGGAGAGCATTTTTTGTGTGAGGTGTATGGTGTGTGGTGTGCGACTGGAGAGCATTTGTTGTGGGTGAACGGGTGGTGTTTTCTGCGGACAGATGGTGTTGTGGACGTTTGAGCAGTAGTCGGACAGTGTTGTGGACACTGGAGCGGTGGGAGTTCAATCTAGGTATGTTTAGATTAGAATATTTTAAATTATACCTTAGAATTTAGAATTTAAAATTAAGATTTATTTTTTTTTTTAGATTGTTGATAGGGACTTATTCGCCCCTGTTCATGTACAATGACAGGCATGAATTCGGGCCTGTCCTTGTAGATGGTCAGGGTTGAATATGGCCCGACCCATTATTTTTAAATATGTTTAAATTTTTAATTTTTAAACAGGGTCGAATTTTAAATTTTTAAACAAAGCCCAATTTCAAATATGTTTAAATTTTTAGAAAATTTATATTTTTAGTTAAAAATTTGAGTTTAGAAATTTTGTTAGAATGTTGACAAGGCCTTAGTCCATGTAGAAGTTAGAAGCTAGAATTTAGATGTTAGAAGTTATTTTAGAATTTTAGAATTTAAATTTTAAATTTCTATTTCGGGCTTAAATTTTAAATTTCTATTTAAATTTTAGAATTCAGAAGTTAATTTTCGATTGTTCACTAGGCCTTATTTGACCCTTACAATGTACAGTGATAGGCCTGAATTCGGGCCTGTACCTATACCTGGACAGGGCTATATATGGCTATGTCCCTTATGTTTAAATTTTAATTTTTTTAGCACGTTTCAAATATGTTTAAACAGGGCCGAATTTTACATTTTTAAGCAGGGTCGAATTTTAAATTTTTAAATAGGGTCGAATTTTAAATTATTAAATAGCATCGAATATTAAATTTTTAAATAGCATTGAATTGTAAGGAGGAAGAATTTCCCACTTGTCTTCCTCCAAGTTATAAGCTTATGCACCCACCAGAGGGTGGAAATCCTCATTGACCCCGCGAGTGACGTAGACAAGTCTGTTGCAAGAAGAGACACAACAAGAAAAGTCGGATCAAGTTGTAGGCATCTCAGCTCCACGGCTCCATCTGGAAGACTCAAAGTCATAAATATATACACTCTTTCTTAGACTCATGGGGCACTGGTGGAATCTGCCTATGATAACCAGCTTCTGGTTCAGAGAAACACACTGACACCATACTGGAATTCCAACAATGTGGGGATCATCAATGTGAGGTAGACTTTCCCAGGTTCCATTCACAGGGTCATATATCATAATTGCAAAGACGATATTGTCAATAAACCCACTTCCATCAACCCTCTAAATCATGCATAGCAGTTGGCAGTGCATGCCAGATATCTTCCTGTCCGCATAGAACTTAGGGATACTCACCATATCTTTCTAGCTTCTTCAAACAGCTTTCAATGTATGGTGTGAATTGTAGGGCACTCTCAGCAAGCACTTTCGAACGAGATTGTCCGAAATAACCTCCATTAGAGCACTTCAAACACACTTATTTCCTTATCAAGTTTACCCAATCTTTACACAGATTTTAACAAACATGAAAGTGAGGAAAGTGTGTTGAAAGTATGAAAGCAGAGTTAAATATATAACTAGCAAGGTAGGCCCATCATTCCATCTTAAACCCTAATTTATCAAGCATACAGAGCGATCAAATTTTTTGATGTATAAACTTTAATTTATACATGATTATAGAGTACCTAGCCATCCTATCATAGGGGCATCACTCATGGTAACCTAATTTTAATTTGAATAAAAAAACTTAATTAAATATATAATTTGAATAAAAAAATATTAGAAAATTGTGTAATCCCATGAAAAAGAAGTAAATTAATAAGTGGACAAATTCAGTTTTTACAAAGAGGTTACTTGTTTTTAACAAAGTGGAGTTTCACCTTTATCTATTGAACGTAGATCCTTTTAAAATGGGCCAAAACCTTGAGCACCTTGATTTACTCAATTTGGATTAGCTTAAAATGGGCCAAAACCTTGAGCACCTTGATTTACTCAATTTGGATCTGCTTAAAATGGGCCAAAACTATTGAGAGAAAACTTTCATGGTCAAAGTTGCTATTAATATAGTGGAACTATAAATTCTCTCAAAATTCCCACCAATCTAGGTCGCAAAACCTTTACCAAGAATATCATGGTCAAAGTTCTCATTAATCAAGTGAAACTATAACTCAAATTATAAC
>JZKD02S2105771.1:686678-740821 GCA_000966675.3 Picea glauca
CATTGAAATAGATCCTCCATTTACAAAAGGGATCGATGGTGATGAGGTGATGAAGGGAAGATGGTGGTTCTTATGTTTAAGTGAATATTTGGTAGTTCTCTCAATGCTTAATTTCGTGGACGTAATCATGCAAGAGGAATGTTAAAAATGCTTTCGACAACGATCTTTTATGAGGAGGAAACTATAGACAAGTGACCACCACAATCTATGTTATGGAAATGATTGAGAACTTGATAGATAMCATTGTTGTAAGAAGGTGTCAATGTTTGACAATAGATAATTCCAACAAGAAGGAGATAACAAAGAGTTTGTTAGTGGATGTGTGGAAAATTGTCATTAGAAATTTGGTATCTACACTTATCTATTGTAACAACCCTGCTTAAATAGATGTATATGATTATTAATTATAATTAATTTAATAATATAAATGTCCTAAAAGATTAGCTAAACCATAATTATTTCTTAAAATAACATTAACTAATTAATTATTATTAATTAGTTAATCATGATTGTTAATGATTAATTTAAGTATTAATTAATTATTTAATTAATAAGGTAAATAAATAAAAGGAGGATAATAAATTATATTATTAAATTAATTTACGTACCCGATACAGGATAACATATTAACTACAAGGGATAAGATAGTAAATAAAGGGGATAAGGGGCATTAACTGGAAAGGATAAGAAGGGAATAAATGAGTTAGGTAGGGAGTAAATGAAGCAGGGGGAGTCAGTGTAGGAGGGATATGGAGGGGAAGGAGGTGGATGGGAGGTCATTCTACGAGAGGTTGGGGATGGATTTTGGGAGCTCTGGGTATTGCAGAGAGAAGTGAAATTTTGGGAGTGGCATTGTATCAGTGCACCGGGGTTACTGGAGGTTTTGGGCATGGGGGCCAGGATATCCTTATGATATCCTGGAGCTAGGGAGTTACCTAGTTGGCAGGGAGGAACTAGGTTTTGGTCAGTGTTTTGCAGAAGCGCTCAAGGAGGCAAGCGACGAACAAACGGAGGATTATTAGCATCAGGTTTAGGTATTATTTCAAATTATGCATTGTTTTGATCTCTTATAAAATTTTATTATAATTGATAAATTTGTAGGCAAATGTGATAAATTATAGAAATTTCTTGAATTTTATTGTTATGTTGTAAATTAAATGGTTGTTTATTTAATTCGGCCCCTACATATGGCCTCCCATACAAAGCTTCGTAGGGTGGCATTCCAATGGAACTATGATAACTGTTATTGTAGGAAAACTCTACTAAAGGTAGGTACTTCTCCCACTGGGTTTGATTATCCATTACATACATCTTAAGCATGTCTTCCATGACTTGATTTACTCTCTCAGTCTGCCCATCTATTTCAGGATGATAAGTTGTGCTTAAGTTCAACTGATTCCCCAACGCTGACTGTAAACTTGTCCAAAACCTAGAAGTGAATCTGGAGTCCCTATCTGAAATTATCTTCTTAGGTATTCCGTGCAAACAGATAACCTCTCTTACAAACACACGTGCCACATCCATGACATCGTAAGTGTCTCTAACCGGAATAAAATGAGCACTCTTGGTTAACTTATCCACTATTACAAGAATGGCATTGTGTCTATGGGATGTGAGCGGAAACCCGACAACAAAATCCATAGAGATGACTTCCCACTTGGACATAGGGACATCATGTGGTTGTAGGAGGCTTGTCGGGTGATGGTGATCGACTTTCACTTGTTGACACTCTAGGCATTTGACAATGAAATGGACTACATCGCGCTTCATGCCTACCCAAAAGAAGAGCTTCCTCATATCTATGTACATCTTCTTCACACCCGGATGCGCACAATAAAGTTCTCTATGGGCTTCCTTCAGTATGATGCTTCAAATATCCCCATTCTCAGGGATGTACATTCTTCCTCGATATCTTGACAGTCCATCTATTTCTAGACTATATCCTTCATACTTTGGATCTAACTGCCTCCCGCTCTAGAGGTTTGAAGTAACCTTTAAATACCAACTGTCTCCTTGGAGTTGTTCCAACACACGTTCCCTTAGATTGACCTTTAAGGTTACCAAGGAGAATATATGTGGTCTCCTACTCAAGGCATCTGTGACCACATTTTCCTATCCCTTAATGTACGATATACCAAAATCATACTCACTCATAAACTCACTCCATTGCCTTTGCCTGGAATTCAGATCTCTTTGAGTGAAGAGATGTTTTAAACTTTGATGGTCCATTTTGAGCTCAAAGTTTTTCCCAACAAGATAGTGCCCCCAAAGTTTCAGAGCTAGCATTATAGCTACCAACTCTAAATCATGAGTCACGTATAACTCTTCATGTTTCTTCAACTTCCTTGATGCATAAGCTATCAATACTCCATCCTACATTAGCATAGCCCCCAACACTTTCTTCGAGGCATCCGTGCAAATCGTGAAGTTCTTTTCCATATCCGGCACTCGTAGAATTGGCGCACTAGTTAGTAACCTCTTAAGCTCAATGAATGCACTATCACATTCTTCTGCCCATTCATACTTGACCCCCTTGCGTTGCAAAGTGGTGATGGGTTTCGCTATTTTTGAGAATCCTTCCACAAATCTCTGGTAATAACCCACTAGCCCCATGAAGCTCCTCACGTCATCGACTTTTTTGGCACTGGCCACTCCATAATGGCCTTTACTTTTTCTGGGTCCACAAAGATTCTTTCGCCGGAAATGATATGACCCAAATAGTGGATCTCTTTCTGAAAGAAGGAGCACTTCGACAACTTCCCATACAATTTGTTCTCTCTAAGGCAGGAAAATACTATTCGCAAGTGTTCCGCATGTTCTCTTTCATTTTTGGAATCGATGAGAATGTCATCTAAAAAGACTTTTACAAAATGGTCTAAGTACTTCTGGAATATGTCGTTCATGAGGCTCATGAATACTACTAGCACATTGGTCAATCCGAAGGGTACTACAACAAACTCGTAATGTCCAAACCGAGTTCGAAAGGTGGTTTTTGGGATATCACCTTCCTTAATCCTTAACTGATGATACCCTGATCGCAAATTGAACTTTGAGAATATCGCTGCTCCTTTCATCTGATCGAAGAGGTCATCTATTCGCAGCATTGGGTACCTATTTTTCATTGTAGCACGGTTCAAGTCCCTGTAGTCTATACATAGTCGTAAGGATCCATCCTTCTTCTTTACAAAAATTACTGGTGCTCCCTAGGGTGAGACACTGGGCCTTATTGGCCCTAAGTCCAGTAACTCTTTCAACTGCATTTGCAACTCACAAAGTTCTAGCGCTGTCATCCGATACAGAGTCTTGGGAGATTGGTTCTGCACTAGGTTTTAGCTCAATGGTAAAATCAAGCTCTCTCTCAGGAGGTAACCCTGGTAACTCGTTCAGAAAAACATCCTGAAATTATGACAATACCGGGTACTAATCCAATGAGGGTCCCTTCCTTTCATTCACTGCTTCCACTACATAAAGTCGACACCCTTGTCTCAAGCATCGCTTAACCTTCATAGTTGATATAAAGTGTAACGACACTTTTCTCTGTACACCCTGGATCTCTACTGGTCTTCCTTCATCATCGACACAAAGCACCCTCTTTGCGAAACAATCTACCAAAGCTTGATGAGCTGCTAACCAATCCATTCCAATGATTAGGTCATATGCCCCAAGAGCAGTGACGTATACCTTCAACATGGTAGTACACACTCCTAGGTCTACTATGTAATCATCGACACTAGGTCCTACTGCTTGTTTTTCCCCCGAAGCCATCTCGACTTGTTTAAAGTCATCGTGCTCGTAGGCTACCAACCCACTCTTTTCTAATGCAGATGGTGAAATGAAACTATATGTCGCACCAGAATCAAACAAAATCTTAACATTGATATGATTTAGAGTACCTGATGACTCCACCACCGTGGATTGATGTTCGACCTGGCAATTATTAACTGCTACATAAATCTGGTGGTTGCTACTTGCTCTCCCCACCGGTGCCTTTCCTTCTCTATGTACGAACCCTGATTGTAACTCTAGGAAGTCGTGCTGGTAATGGGGTCCTTCGCACCTCCAACAGGTAACATGAAATTGAACCTGTGCGATGTTATGTGACTGTCTCTGAAATGAGTTCCTTCCCCTGGAACTCCTACCCTACTAGTTGTTCCCTAAGATGGTCGTGAACCTGTCTGCACCGTTGGCGATGAACAAGATACTGCACTCGCTGCCATTGAAATCCCTGCAGCTACTGTTCTTGGCATGACTCTGTTACCATATGGCGGTGGCCTTGAGCCCCCTCCCCTAGGAAATGTCCGCGGGGCCTTTCCTACGAACCCCGGGCGATGCGGAAATGTCGGTCTTGTACCCCCGGTCAAGTTCATGTGTTCTTCAACGTAACACGTATTTTCCACCACCTTTGTCACTGAAGATGGTTTCCACATCCACACCATAGCTCTTATCCTAGGGTTCAATCCATAGACGAAGCGCTCTGCCTGTCATTGGTCGTTATCCATATACCACACATATTTGACCAGTTCCATAAACCTGATCTCATATTCTTCTACAGTTCTGTTTCCCTATACTAGGGCATGAAATGCCCCTACCTGTTGTTCCTCGTAGTATGCTGGTAGATATTTCCTTCGGAGCCTCTCCTCGAAAATTTCCCAAAATACTGTGTCTGGGGTAAGGTGTAGTTGTCTTTCTAGGTTGCCCCACTAGTTCAAAGCATTGTCTCTTAACTGAAAAATTGAGATCTTCGCCTTTGAGTTGGACGCATAGTCCCTTAAGGAAAAACACCTTGTCATTCCTTCCAACCATGCTTCCACACATTCACTGGCACGACCCCCAGCAAACTCCAGAAGTTTGATCCTTTTCAATTCTCGCGTGATGTCTTTAGGTGGAGGTGCTCCCCCTGAATCCCTTGATGCTTCTGGATTACCCATTCCAGACAGTGGGGGTTCCACTTCAGTCCCTGTCGGTTGTCATTCCTTTAAAGTCTCGTTAATGGCTTCCAACGAGCGCAGTATGAGGGCTAGTTCATGCGATGGTGGTGGTGGTGCTGGTAGTGTTGGCGGTGCTTGTGACAACGCTCCCCTGCCTCGATTCCCTTGAGTCCTGACCATCCTGTATGCTTTGACCTGCATCAACCAAAGTTGTCAGGGTGAGTTCCAGGATGTTTCAAATTGGTGCTACTCAAACTAGAAATAGGGTTAGGCGTAAGTTTTTATTACTTGTTTGTAAACAGACATTACTCCATTAGGAGATTGGCTAGGTTAGGGTTAGGATTAAGCATCTAAGCTTGATTTCTTCGCCCCTACGAAAATAACTATTGGTTCCCTTGCCTTGTAGCTACGTTAGCCTTGCGCCTCACTCGCCACTTCCTAGGCTTACCCGCCTAGTGCATATGCCACCTCCTTCCCTCTTGTCCTAGTCTAAGCCCTTTTAAATTTTCGCTTACAACTTGATTAAAGTGACTTCTGACCTTATGTTTATTAATTTACGCCGAAAGGCGTACACCTTTTGACAATGGGCACAATTAATGATCTTTTAATCGTATTTAACCTTAAACCATTATTTGTTGGCTATGCATTGAAGATGTTGGCATATTATTAGTCATCCTCCAAAATCAATGGGTCACATTTATCGTTCATAACTTTCTTTCATTTATCACAGCATCTGTTAACATGTTTACTTTTTAACATTTACCTAATCACAAAAAAAAAAAAAAAATGTTGTAAGGTTATATAATTACCATGTTTAATGATTAAATAGGATTAAACCGTGACATCTAACTAATTATCCACAACTTCCAGCCACGTTTCGACGTTCACCAGTGCTATGTACCTTTCGGCGTTGGTGTTCTTCTCAAGACGCTTCGCTTGGTGGGTGCTCTTGGGTATGACAATTAAAATATTTATATGTGAAATTAATTGTAAAAGTCACATCATGTGGTCTGTTGGCAAGGCAGACTTTGTAAAGACTTGACCGGTGGGGAGGTCCGGGGTTTGATCCTCATGGACTCCATAAATTTTTCTTTTGTTTTACTTATAAAAAAAAAAAAATACCCAATTAATTTAATTTAATTTAATTTAATTTTTATTTAATTAATTTTAACTTAATTTAATTTAATTAATTTAATTTAATTTAATTTAATTTAATTAATTTAACTTAATTTAATTTAATTAATTTAACTTAATTTAATTTAAAATTTAAATAAAATAAAATAAAATTTTGAAACCTTTTTTTTTTTAAATAATATATCTATGATGATTTTTTTTTAAACTAAAATCGGGCATCGTGGGTGCATGAGGCCCACGTGCCCCACCCTCGCTTCCTCCTGTGGATGCTCAGTTGCTGGTAGTTGTAGTTACTTGGCGTGGCGCATTGTAGTTGTGATTACTTGGCGTGCTGGAGTCCCGCTCTGACTCTCCTTTGAAGCAACTTCTATATCTGACTTTGGTTCAACATAATTTGGTATTTGTTGCAAAGCTCTGTTGAATCCAATACAGAGAGAATTCCGCTGGTTTCTCTTCAATTGAGAGGAATAATACAAGTAGCCCTTGCAGGACCTTCCCTTGGATTCCCCTGTTCCATTTCGTATCTCTTCTCTACTGATCTCTGACCCTTCCTCTTGAGCCATGGTTTCGATCCCTAGAGCTACAGCATATAGCTATTCAATGCCACCAAATCCTTCAATGTTTCTAAAAAAAAAGCTTTAAGGGGTCACCAGATCCAAGACGTCCACTCGGGAGCACTTCTCGTCCGAATACCTTAAAAATTAGAAATGCATGCGATACAGCGGTGTTTGACGTGATTTGTTATATGTTTGTTATATCATATTTTTGCACGATTTGGGTTTGTTATACCATCGAGTTCATTGTCGCAGGGTTCAGAACGTACGGTTATAAGAGTGATATTCATTCCCCTTTGACGCGATTACGGCTAGCCCGCCATCAGACTCAAACATAGGGTTTTGCATATTGTCCAATGAATCTGGAAGCCATCTTCACTAGAAAATGTTGTTTCTTCCGGAGAATCGAAGACCATTCATTCATGGAAAATCTATTTCAACAAATTGCCTCCATCTTGTTACTACAATGCCATTAATTTGTCGTCATCAAGTAGCACCGTGGATTCCATCCTCATCCGCCCACATAATGGTTATGTCATGAAACATCAACAGAAAGCGAGTTGCTACCAAGGAGGTGGATTTTGAGAGAGATTGTTCAAGGGAACACAACAATGTAGAAGAAGGAACTACCAAGATGAAGCTCAGACTTTCCAAAGAGCGATGCCATCTTCTGGAGGAAAGCTCAGGGCTCAAACCTGTAAGTCTATTCATGTTATTTGTTCAGTCCTCTCTATGAACCCTTTGCTAAACAGTTAGATCTCCTCCCTCAACCCTGTTGTTTGTTTTGGAAATCTCTTGGAAAACATTATGCACTGAGCAGTGGCTCATTAATACAATATTCAGTTCACATTTGAAATGTTTAAGGTTTTACAGTATATATCCCAATATTACTTTTAATGCTACATTGTCTTGTGATTACCAACCTTATACGGTTTTTCATTAACATTAGAAATTCTCTTGCAGCTATTAAGGACGTCCTACATGTCACAAACAAGTCATCAAAATCTCCCTCTGAAATCAATATGTTTCCCAAGATGCGAAGTAGAGGGTAGGGTAGGGTAACTTACTAGCGACAAGGTAGCCATGGCATGAAAGTAAAATGTCATTCTAGGAAATCAACAATATGTCCCACCTCCTCCGTTGATCAATAAAACCCAATGAAATTAGGCCAGTTTTTAATTTGCAAAGAATAGACAGAACTAACAAAAACCACATACAAGTCCTTTCTGAAGGTCTCTATGCTACTTACTATACTTTCAATACTCCTGTTCGGATTAGACTATAGTATTAATTTCATGATGCATTCTGAGCGCTTCGATCATGAATTGATCACTCTATCCTCGAAATTCGAGAGGAGGTCCAAGTGAAGATTTGATCTCGGTAGCAGGATCCACTACTAGGGTCAAAGCAGCGTTAATAAGGCCCTTCAATCCTATCTCCATTGCTCTTTTGCTTTCTTGCACACGACGATCCCATAGGTGGGGGTACTACGTTAAGGCCATATACCCCGCGGCTCATCCCTACTCCTCTATCATCGGAATATCATGTAATTCAAGTGCCCTACCTATATCTCTTAGCGGATTAGACTCTTATTCAATAGGAATGGTACTCATCACTTATAAGGCTCACCAGAGGAACTTCCCTAATACTTCCTAGACCTCTGCATATATTAATTCCATGATTTCAACCTCTGCAGCCTGAATGAATATTTATTTGTGCAGATGATATTGTCTTTCATATTCAGAGGGTATATAGTTTGTGACTATAAATTTCCATCTTCTTAGGATTTATGTTGTTTTCGGTCTCTCTTATTTCTCTAGTATCATGATCATTATATTTTTCTTTAATGGTTAAGTTTAGTATCAATACATAACTGTTTTATTTTTTTATTTTTTATTTATTTTTAGTTAATTTCTCTCATGTTTGGGTTTAGGGTTGATCGTAGTTTTCAGCAGCTATATGTCATAAAGATTTTGTTATGATACCCAAATATTTCTGTAACAACCCTAGTAGTTAAAATTTGTGTTAAAATTAGTATTTTATTTTTTTTTATTTATTTTTTATTAAATTTTTTGTGTTTTATTTGCAGGTTAAGCAGAGGGGAATTTGAGCTTGGAGTTGGGAACTTGGCCCATAGGCCTAGATTTTAAACTAACCTGGCTCTGATACCATATGTAGGGGCCGAATTAAATAAACAACCATTTAATTTACAACATAACAGTAAAATTCAAGAAATTTCTATAATTTAGCACATTCGCCTACAAATTTATCAATTATAATAAAATTTTATAAGAGATTAAAACAATGCATAATTTGAAATAATACCTGAACCTAATGTTAATAATCCTCCGTTTGTCCGTCGCTTGCCTCCTTGACCGCTTCTGCAAAACACTGCCCAAAACCTAGTTCCTCCCTGCCAACTAGGTAACTCCCTAGCTCCAGGATATCATAAGGATATCCTGGCCCCTATTCCCAAAACCTCCAGCAATGCCAGTGCACTGATACAATCCCACTCCCAAAATTTTACTTCTCTCTGTAATACCCAGAGCTCCCAAAATCCATCTCCAACCTCCCGTAGAATGACCTCCCATCCACCTCCTTCCCTTCCATATCCCTCCTACACTGACTCCCCCCACCTCATTTACTCCCTACCTAACTCATTTATTCCCTTCTTATCCTTTCTAGTTAATGCCCCTTATCCCCTTTATTTAATATATTATCCCTTGTAGTTAATATGTTATCCCGTATCGGGTACGTAAATTAATTTAATAATATAATTTATTATCCTCCTTTTATTTATTTACCTTATTAATTAATGAATTAATTAATAATTAAATTAATCATTAACAATCATGATTAACTAATTAATAATAATTAATTAGTTAATGTTATTTTAAGAAATAATTATGGTTTAGCTAATCTTTTAGGACAATTATATTATTAAATTAATTATAATTAATAATCATATACATCTATTTAAGCAGGGTTGTTACATCTATGCAAAGATAAACCAAGATATCACCATGCCATGGGTTACCGAATGATATGATGAAGATATTTTTATCAAGGAGAACATCATTATGAGGTGGGTATGGCATGTTAATCGGACATTGGTGTGGTGATTGTAACGACCCCAATCGTTACGACTGCAAGCGAAGAAAAAGTGCATTTTTTTTATTTTTTTTAGGCAAAAAGGCATCGACGACAACAATTGAACCACACAGACTGACGACGAATGCAAGCACGCAGTTTAGGCAACAGACAACTACGAATCAACACCCCCTTAACACATTGTGCAACTAGTTAAAAACATGCAGAATCAAAGACAAAAATAAATGACTACCCTCCCACACAACACGACAATGCCTACAAGCTAAAGGACAACATCCACCATCCAGACACAATGGTCTCGATGACCAGTAGCTAGAACCTCTACCACACGCAATCCCAATGCATGAAGACGTTACAAACCAAGACAATCCAACGTGCTCAGATATCGAAATACAACAACGTGAAGACTAACCCACGTCCCCCAAGCAATTAGTCGACAAGACGCAAGGTGACCTTAATTTAGATTCAAAAATTTGCGCAGCTAACTGTAGGATTCTTATTTATGTAATGTGACAAGTGTGGTGGAATAACTAATACCAACCGCTACTTACAACCGACTTAAGGCACAATTATGTAAGGAAGATAAGGATAGAGGCATGCTCTTTTACCTAGGAAGGAGATATATCAATATATCCAAATAACATCTAAGGAAGATTAAAATAACAAAATCAACACCATTTAAGGTATTAACTTCTTCTCAATTTTAACTTTATGATGAACCTTGTAATTAAAAAAATTTCACCTCAATTGCATAGTTTCTTATTGAAAACCCCTTTCATAATTAAATATAATTAATTAGTACCGTTAGTTGATAAAAAAAAATTGAAAAAAGGTAATTGAGAAGTGGTTCAAAATCTCCTTTGGTACAAGTATTATTCAGGTCACAAATGTAACATCAAGGCTACATATGAAGGAAACATATATCATAATCACTTTATTAATGGACAGTAAGATGTACTCGTTGTTTTCATACAATGGATGAAGTCGTTGTCTTAAACTGGGACAAATTTCGAGGTGTTTTCAACTAACCAATATGACACGCTACCCAAGACAAGCGCTATCAATACCATCATCCAATATTGATATTAATGATATTAATAGAATACAAGAATAAGACCCTGCGGTCTAAACGTATGAGATTCCTGTTTTTTGTCTTTTCAATTGCTTTCAGCCTACAAAATCTCTGTCATACCATAATTTGTTTCCATACAACCTATAACATAGCTGTCAGATAAAAAAAAATCGTTGTCAAAAACTCCAGTAATTCACAAATGAAACGCCACCACGGCGCAGAAAAATCGCTGCCCTCCCCACAACATTTATGCTACCCATTTCGCCGAGCGTGGAGTACCATGGAATAACAAAAACGCTCGTTTAAAGAAAATATTGTTGTGCATTTAATTAAGACTCAACCATAACACTAAATAACGCTGGGCATAACATACAAGCAGATGCACACAAGCTTGCAACCGTGATAATAGATCAATGCAAACATAAAAGGAAACAAGCGCAGGCATAAGGATCGCTATTCTTAAGAGAACCACACTTCATAAAATCGCCAGAAGATTTAGCTGTAATACACGGCATCAAACAATTTAATGGTTGTCCCTTAAATATGGAAAATTTCGCATTCAGTGTAACTTAACCTCGCAGAGCAATGAAATGTTCAATCGGGCAAAGAGATATGAAGACACAGAGGTAATTTCATTGCCAAGAAATTCGTTGTTTATACATCAATTGCTGAGTTTTAATAACTACGACCACACTTACTACTAATTATGAATAATACGTAAGTTGCTTCTACTCGGCATTACCCTTCCATTCTTATGGTAAATACAGTAAGTTGAATGGGATTTTATCTCTACTTATACCCTTTGTTTACATATGACCTGTTACTGACCCATATAGCTTGTTATACTTTCACTTTTTTATTCTTATAACAAGAGTAATACAGCCAATCATGTAAGCTCTAATGGAATTACAGTAATCACATAAGCTCTAATGGAATTACAGTAATCACATAATTTCATTGCCAAGAAATTCGTTGTTTATACATCAATAGCTGAGTTTTAACAACTACGATCACACTTACTACTAATTATGAATAATACGTAAGTTGATTCTACTCGGCATTACCCTTCCATTCTTATGGTAAATAAAGTAAGTTGAATGGGATTTTATCTCCACTTATACCCTTTGTTTACATATGACCTGTTACTGACCCATGTAGCTTGTTATACTATCACTTTTTTATTCTTATAACAAGACTAATACAAGCTCTTATAACAAGAGTAATACAGTAATACAGCCAATCAGGGAGTAATACTATCACCTTTTTATTCTTGTAACAAGAGTAATACAGCCAATCATGGAATTACAGTAATCACATAATAGAGATCCATATTCCCCATCGCCAACCTGAAAATGTGGACCGTCTCGTTGATTACTGGAAACTGAAGCCAATCAACAAAAATATAGTGACAACTTCTATGGGGTATGTGATTAACAGCAAGCACGTGAGTTATTCTGTCTGCAGGATTCAGACTTGGCTATCAAAGTAAAAATATAATGCAGATGGAAAACGCAAGACAGGGGGTCAACGCAAGGTAAATTCGCCATGTAATAAAGGTGACGAATTGCAGTTTTAACAAGATAAGATTGCAATGTATTCCAAGCATATCTCCCAGCCATTACACCCCTCAAAAACGTTACCAACACATCAAAACGCACCCCTACATTCAGCAACTACGCGCCCCCCCTCTCCCAACACGGTAAAGATAAAGAAACGAAAGCATTCCAGTAAAAAGTTCTCGTTGTAATTCAAGGCATAACCTTCCTGTTAATCAAGGGAAAAATGCAGTCCAAAAAAAAATGTAAGGGTTGTCAACAAAAGGACAAAACGCAGTCCAATATAAATTATAACTGTCATTCAAGTCAACAAAAACGCAAACTAAATTCGTCCTCAATTAAATTAAAGTGGAGAAGTAAAATCGCATCAATTAAATTAAAGTGCAGAAGTCAAATCGCAGGGAACGAAGATGAACAACGCACAGAGGTATTCATTCGCCAGAAGGCGCAAGAAAATCACTCAACTAGTAACAATCAAATCAAAGCTAAGAAGGGGTAGGCCGTTGGGAAAAACTATCATTCTCTCATCATCCATGCACAAAAAAGTAGGGCATTAGGAACTATAGGTCTATTAACACCGAAGTGACGATCGTCAATCCGGCGCCTGGCCAACTACTCAGGCGTGGATTGATGAACTAGGGATAATGACAAAGTAAAAAGAACAAATCTTCACAACAAATCAATAAAACCAATAGGACAGTCACAACATTCAAGGATCGAATGTCAAAGGAATCAAGTCAAGTAGTGAGCTTAAGGCTATGGGGAATTTACGTTCTCGATTAAAATGCTAAGTCAAACACCTTCTTTACACAGTTAAAAGTACAGAAATGAAAGCGTAAGGTCAATAGTAATATACCATGCAGAAATAAAGCATATGTACCATATCCCAAGGTGACACCTTCGATTCGTTTTCTTGTGCACTCCGTGCAACTCTTGCTTGCCGACCGATGACACTTCACTGGTACCTCTCAGCCAATGCTAGGGGTACTCCTCTTCCCCCTTAGCCCCCCGAGCCGCAAAGGGGCCACACACACTAAACCAAACCACAACTAGCTCTCATCTCGCCTCGCAAGGTCAAGCTACCACTCCTCACCGAGCTGGGTATCCCATCTTCCACAAGATAAGTCAGTCAAGTAGAAAATTCTGCAGTGTAACGTTACGCATCCAAAACAGAGATCTGTCCTCCTCCTGCTCCTCCCTCCTTTATATAGAGTTTCTCAGTCATTCCTTCCCAATTTTCCATTTAATTTAATGTTCAATAATTTAATTCATAAAAATCCTCCTCGTACAAGTGTCACCCATCCCCCTTCGTTGCACCAGAAATTAATTTCATTAATTATTTAATTACGTCTATTTCTCTCACCCACCTAAAAAAATTCCTAGAATCGCTCATAGGTGTCCCCAAATTTCCTTACACAGTTTAATGACTTACCCCCTTACTAAATTACTAGTTGAGTTCAATTTAGAAAGTTCTTAAAGACAAGATTCCTTGCTAAGTTAGTCATTCTGCTTTTTCCTCATGTTTCTCTTTCTCTTTATGTTTCCTCATTTTCCCCTTAGTTTCTTAACTCTTTTAAATTTCCCTCTTTCCCTTTTTATCTAAAACTCAAATTTGCAAATGTAGACTTTACCCTTTTTCCCCTTTTTCTTTTTAGTTAAAAAAATAATAATTAGCAAATGTAACAAACAATAATTTTTTATTTATTTATTTATTTTATTTTAATCCCTTGATATAATTTCATTTTTTTGGGAAAAGGGGTGACAATACGGATAGATATTGGGAGGAAGTCTTTCGGGTACAAGGGGAATGGAATGATCATGAACACCAGGGGAAGGAGGGAGTCCCTGGGGAGTGGAAAAGACCACTTGATATTTAGAAAGGATGGCTTGGAGGTCATGCGGCACCGAGGGTGTCTCTGTTGCTTGTATGGCATGGAGTTGGGAAATAACACCATAATGAACTTTTTTTAGCATCTTTTCCATGCGATGGGAACTACTGATCTCAGGTGAACCGATGGTGATGCCTTGGAACTTATATTGGTGTCCCTCCTAGTCAAATTGCATGGTTAATTCCTTAAAATCTATGGAATGGGACCCAAAGTCCTTAGCCAGTCTGCACCAAACACAATGTCACAATCACCCATGTCGATAGAAAACATATGAGATTTTAGGTGGCAGTCACCAATTTGGAGACACACATTTTCACAACGCCCTCCACATTTCATGGAGCCACAATTGGCAATCATGATTTGGAAATTATTGATGGCATGGATGTAGCAATGAGTTTCTTGGGCAATGTGGAAATGAATAAAATTATGAGTGCTTCCATTATCAAAAATAATGATGACCTTCTAATGTTTGATGTAACCAATTAGTTTGAGGGTTTGGGGAGAGGAGAATCCAGTGAGAGAATTGGGGGAAATGACTGGTTCTACTTTGGAAGGGTCTGAGGGAGGGGTTATGTCAGTAGTTTCAGGTGACTCAGACATGATGGGAGTTTCAACATCCTCTTCTGAAATATCCTAGGAAATGGCCATAAAAAGATTTTGTTCCTTACAGTTGTGGCCCAGGAAATATTTGTCATCACAATCATAACAAAGGCCTTTGAGTTGACATTCAGTCATTTCATCCCTGGTCAATTTTTGGATCTTTAGTGGAGCAGAGGGAGTAGTGGGATTTACTGGTTTAGGTCTAGGGATAAAGGAGGATTTCTATTTTTGAGAAGATACAATATGTTGTACTTCTTTATCTCTTTTATTAGCCTTCACCCAACTCTGAGGCTGGCCCATGAGGACATGGACCTGAATCTCATCCTTGAGGCCACTGATAAAACAGTCTTGGAAAAAGGCATCAAACATGCCCTCTGTCTGAAAATCCTGGCGCTCAAAGGAAGCTATAAAGTCTTCCATTGTTCCTGATTGTTTCAACTTTGTCAAATGTCCCAAATGGTTGGTGTCAGTGTCAAAGCTTTCATAAAGCTCTTCCACAAAGTGTGTCCAAGTAGTATACCCTTGACGAGAATTTTTTCTCCATTGCCACCATTGCCAATGTTCTTGATCTAGATGGAGAAAACCATACCGGATTTTGGCCAAGTCATATGTAATTCCATATAAAGAGAAATAATGTTCCATTTGGGTTACCCAACCAGTGGGGTCCGAGACATCAAATTTGGTCGCATCCACCTGTGGAAGGCATAGGTCACGTTGAAAGTGATGGTGCTGAAAGTTGTGGGAATGAGAGGAATGTTCACCTTCATTATGTGGAGGTGAGTCAGAAGAAGGGTTATCTATAGGTATATGCAGCTTGGTGCAGAGTGTCGAAAAGACAAATTCAAGCTAGGTGGTTAGGTCTTGTTTGATTTCCTTCATTGAGGACTACATGGTTCTATTGATAGCGACAACATTGGCATTGAGTTTTTTCACTTCTTGTTGGGTCTCGGTGAGACTAGATTGCAAGGTATTGAAGCAAGCTTCCTAGTCTTGGCTATGGGTATGGGCCATGAGGACAAGGGAACCGAAAAGGGGCAAGTGGGGTCAAACGTTTTGCTGAAAAATGATATGGATGAATGTGATAAGGGAGACAAGATGAATCCAATGGAATAGGTCTCAAATAATGGTGAAACAATTTCCAGACTTTTTCTTTTTTTATATACCTATGGAGTTATACTCCGGTCTAAAGAATACTGTAGTGATGAAATGCCCAAATTCTTAACCAGGAAGAAATGTGTAGTTACTTGGCAACCCAAACATAGTTGTGCGATAAAATATCTTGTCTATTTTAATTTGTTTATGTTTCTATCCACAAGGGTTAGGTATTCAAGGGTTCTACAAACAAGGGTTTTCCCTGTGCTATAGCTCTCTGATATACGTGCGGGGTCTAACAGTAGTACTCGGCCCAATATCTCAGGGGACTAACTAAGGAGGATAGACTGTACCCTTAGTCATACTACCCGACTACCCAGTACTAGAGAGTATCTTCCCAAGTGGTGTTCTCAGTGGCACTATAGAAGTCAGGTGGCTGATCGGTTTATCTAAAGAGGGCTTCAGAAAATCTAGGTCGATCCGCAAACAGGTGTTGTCTGATGCTCTACCACTCGAAGGGGTACCAACATGGGTTACAAGGGTGGCCAACAGATGTGCGATTAAGAACCACTTGTATTTCCTGCGTGTATGAATCCCTCAACCACTGGTTTATGCACGTAATGAAAGATCTATGTGGCTTAAAGACACTAGAATATGTTTCTACCCTAAAAAAAAAATTACCCATAATTTCTGCCAAGTGGTCTGATACCACTTGTAATATACTAGATATAAAATGTATGCAGAATGGAAATGAAATGATAGAAATGGCAGAATAATAGTAATATAACTAGAATAATCACCGCATTAACACTGAAATGATATCAAAATAACAACAGAAATAGCACTTTGATTCTGAGAGCAATGCTCATGGGACTCTTCGAGGGGGAAACCACTTGTATTTCCTACGTGTATGAATTTGAATATGGTTGTACTCTGAGAACTTGTCCATGAAGGACAATACTTCATGACAAATACATTCATTAATATCTTAGGCAATGAATGTGCTAGAGAATTCATCTTTGGGGAAGGCCTAGTTGAGGTCATAAAAGTTAGTATGAGACATGTTATTTCATTTCTTCTTATTGAAGGCGACAATACAGGATGCCCAATATGTGCAAGTGATGTGGTAAATTCCACTAATTGTCTACAATTTGAAAATTTATTCATCAACGGTTGGGAACTTTTCGGGGTGAATAGGTTGTCGGTTCTATCAAATATGTTGTGCATAAGGCTCTATTTCAATGTAGTTTTCGATACTACTATGGCCCATGAACAATATTGTAACAACCCCATCGTTACGACTACAAACGACGCAATTTTTTTTTCCAGCAGGAAGGCAATAAAGGACAATCGATAAATGATACAACTTGGCGATGAATACAACTTACGCATTCAGGAAATAGAAAACTAGTGACCCCGCACAATAGCACACCATGCAATCAGACAAACATGTGACACATGAAAATCCAATCAATTCAACCCAACAGCTTTGACGACTAGTGACTAGAACCCTTATGGCAAGTGAGAATAATCACAATGTTACAAAACGAGGTACCAAAATTCAATTACAACAACCTCTTTTCCCTACATGAGAGGAGCATGACCCAACCAATTTTTGTAGGTCCTTCTCTATCAACGCACGTATTGATCAATTCCTAAGGAATCATTCCGCCACAATGCGTCAAGCGCAAGTAACTAAGGTGCCAAATTAAATAGTCCTAAGCCTTTAAATCAAGACACAAAGGCCCTGCCAGAAGTCCAAACTTAATCGTCATACCTAAAATGAATCTATAGATGATAAAACCCTAATCTATTATGCTATTTTTCAACATCGGGTAACCAAATTCGGTACTTTTAATTGTGTAAGGTCCAATTATAAGAGCCACAAGACAACTCCCAATGATATGTGAAACTTGAAAATGGGTGCACGTAATGTCAAAAATTAATCATAGTTTAGAAGCAATAAATATAAGTAAGGGAAGCAATCACCTAAGATCACACATGAGTGGCAAAATGGAATTCTAGGAAAGCAAAAATTACGCTTCAATAATTCTAAGTGGCAGAAGGGTGCGACAACATGACCTTCGGTAAGTTGAGCCTAAACTAGAAAATGCAGTCATAAATTTGCTTAATTAAAAAGGTCACTATCAATAAATATAAATCACAGTCACTAAATGTAAGTCGCAGTAAATCGCAGTCACTAAGTAAGTTACAGTCAATATGTTAATGAAATCGCAGTGAATAAGTAGAAAGAAATCACAATCAACATGTAAATCACTGTCATACCAATTTAGCTCTCTCTTATTAATTCTATGTCTAACAATGATATGATGTTCATTAATACAGGAATTTCTATGTAACATGCCAGAAAAATGCCCAGGAATAAAATCGTGGTCAACAATAAAATTTAAGGGGATTTGCTGAGTAAATTTATGGGTAGGATGGAGATAATATCTAGAACTGAAAACATAGACATAAGTGGTTTAATGCATAGATATACATTCACACGGGAAAATGCAGAGGGTAACCGCTCAGAAGAGAATCAATCAAGGAAGAAAAATCAATCACAAGAAGGTGCAAGACCGATCTCTCAGCCATGAATCAATCAACGCAAAAAAATCAATCACAAGAAGGCACAAGACCAATCACTCAGCCATGAATCAATCAACATGGGTAGATAGTTGGGCATAAACATCCTTCACTCATCATCCACACACAAAAAGAAGGGCATTAGGATCTATAGGTCTACTAATACCGAAGTGACGATCGTCGATCCAGCTCCTGGTCAACTTCTCAGGCCGGACTGATGATCAAGGGTTAAGGGTGAAAGATAAAGCACAAACACTTCAATTAATCAATAAAACAAACATAATAGACATAGAAATGAAGGATTAGTGGCCAAGCAGATCAAATCGATGCATCGAGCGTAAAGCTATGATGATTTTAAGTTCTCGATTAAAGACGCTAATTAAAACACTTTTCTTCACACATTAAAAGCATAGAAATGAAAGTGTAAGATCAATAGTAATCTACCATGAAAAATAAAATCATGTGTACCATAGCCCAAGGTGATAGATCTTATTCGTTATCCTACATGCTCCATGCAGCTCCTGCTTGCCGACCGATGTGACTTCACCAATACCTTCCAGCCAATGCTAGGGGTACTCTTCTTCCCCCTTATCCCCCTGATCCACAAAGGGGCCATGCACACTAACCAAAGAACAACTAGCTCCCATCTCAACTCGCAAGGCCGAGCTACCACTCGTCACTAAGCTCGGTATCCCAACTCCCACAAGATAAGTCATTCAAGTCAAAAATGTTGTAGCATAACGTTACGCTTCAAGCCGAGATCCATAATCCTCCTCCTCCATCCTTTA
This sequence comes from Picea glauca, assembly GCA_000966675.3. Classification (NCBI taxonomy): domain Eukaryota; kingdom Viridiplantae; phylum Streptophyta; class Pinopsida; order Pinales; family Pinaceae; genus Picea; species Picea glauca. The sequence continues at coordinate 705,992 of JZKD02S2105771.1, forward strand.
TATAGATTTTCTAAGTAATTTTTTTCCCAAATTCACATTTAATTTAATTTTCGATAAATTAATTCAAAAAAATCCTCCCTCGTACACATGTCACCCATCCTCTTAGTTGCACCAGAAATTAATTTTATTAATTAATTATTTAATCCTATTTCTCTCACCCACCTAAAAGCATTCTTAGAATCGCTCCTAGGTGTCCCCATATTCCCTTACACATTTTAATGACTTGCACCCTTACTAAATTCCTAGTTGAGTTCAATTTAGAAAGTTCTTAAAGGCAAGATTTCTTACTAAGTTAGTCATTCTTCTTTTTTCCTTATGTTTCCCTTTTTATTTATGTTTCTCCCTTTCTCCCTGAGTTTCCCAATTCTTTTTAAGTTTCCCTCTTTCTCCCTTAGTTTCCCAATTCTTTTTAAGTTTCCCTCTTTTCCCTTTTTATCTAAAACTCAAATTAGCAAGTGTAGAAAATTACCTTTTTCCCCTTTTTCTTTTTAATTAATAAATTTTAATTAGCATATGTAACAAAACAATCATTTCCCTTTTTAAATTTTAATCCCTCAATATAATTTGATTTCAATAAATTATTTGAATTTCTTACCCCATTTTCATCACATGTTTAATGATGATTAATATTAATTTTTTTTTTTTACCACAAGTATCACTTAGACCTAGATTTTAATTTTAGAGGTTGAGCGACATTTCATTGGGGAAGTTTTTTTTAAATCTTTCTTATCACATTGTTCGTTCTAGGCCATCTAGGTTTATTCACTTATTAGTTAACAATGTGACGTGCCATTCAAGATGCACTAGGTCCTCCAAGGATGCCACTCACCTCATCCTCTTTCCCTTGTGCGACATGCCCTTCAAGACGCACTACGTGCTATAAGGGTGCCACCCGCCTCCTTGTGTTTTCTTGTGTGACGTGCCCTTCAGGACACATTACATGCTCCAAGGGTACCACCTACCTCTTAAATGACTTGGTAGACATAAAAAACCCCTAGAGTCAATACTCCACCAGGTGATCTTGTGGGAGACTAAGGGACTCTAAGGAATAATGCCCCTGCCTTGTTGTGTGCCCCTTAGAATCATCGTGCGCGACTGTCGCAGTCTACCCTCACGGAATCGTAAGTCTTCTTGAACTAGGTAATCATTAACCTATAGGTTGAGCCATGACGGGAATGCTACTAGGTTGTGGCAGTGCTACTTTCCACACCTCTCCCTCAACATCTCTGGTTGTTGTGCGTGACCCCTCTACTCCACATGTGAGTCTGGTTAGCAAGCTATCATCAGCCTGCATCATCAACGACTCATGTAAGAAATAAAAATCTGTCACCATAACATCTAATCATATGTGCATATGTCATGTCAATAATAATCAAACCTCAATAGTCCACTCCCTGACTTGATCTAGAGTCCAAGGGGTTTCACTGATGCCTCTGCATCCTCAAGGTCCACAGTCCTGCACACTCAGGAGAATCGAGACAATAGCACATGTCTATGTAAATACATGAAATAGCATACGGTCATATCTAGAATGCCTCATAATCATAATCAAACAGCCAATAGTATAATAATCTGGATCACTTGCAAGCAAGTGTCCTCAAGAATAAGTCCGCTCAGTGCATGCAAAAAGTGGGATGTTACAAATATTTCCATTTACAACCATGAAAACACATCACATAATTCTTGAAATTAGGATTTGTAACTAACAACTTTTTTAGGGGTGCATGCTACTCCAAGAAAAATGTTTTTTCTAACACTTGGATTGGTGGAAATGTCTATGGTGTTGATTTTGGAAATATTAGACAAATTTGCCTCCTTAAATGAACCTAGTGCATGAATAGGGTGTTTTCACAAATACATGTGTCCATGAATAGTGAAATCTTTGACCTTGAAAATTTATTGGTTGGATATAATGATATTGATCCTTAAAAGTAAATATGATCAATGTTGCAAATTGTCCCAAGTATAGTGAAACATTTGACCTTGAAAATGTATTGGTTGGATATAATGATATTGATCCTTAAAAGTAAATATGATCCATGTTTCAAATCATCCCAAGTAACATCAAGGGTACTTATGGTGTCTAGGATATATTTATTAAAATGAATGATATGTGTGCTATTAAGGATCTATCGGAACCATCTCATTAGGTAGGGGGATGGATGGATTTATGTTTTCACTAGTGCCAACTTCATAGATGAGAGAATGAATTTAAGATGAAATTGAACTAATGGAGGATTAAATGGTGAATGTTGAAGAATTAGAGGATTAGGTAGATCAAATAGCTTGTTTTCCAAGATATAGGTTTTGTATAGAGATATGTCTACATCACTTAAGCACAATCAATCATATCTCAACATACAAACAAGTGTAATAAATAAAAATATTTACGTACACAACATGTTGATCACCATATCATAGATAAAACGATAAGTACATATTATATAACACCAATATGTAACCAAATCATTTGAAGTGAGGAATATTAATTAGACATAGATTGATTAGAGTACATAATGAACTCCTTAATTTATACCCTATTAAATGGACTAGTCAATTTGTTGTATTCTAACTATATGACCAATTAACCGATTATTCAGCTACCCAATTGATCTCATATTTTACTCCTTAGTCGACCTCTTAGTTGACCTCCTTTTCAACTACCAACTATCTACATGTGGAAATTTTGGCTCAAGTTAGAGTTTGAAAATTTCAATTATTAACTAAAGGTTTATGGGATATTAACCCTGTGATTTTTTATCCCTATAAGTATTATGAAATAAAAAAATAAAAAAAAAATAGTGGAAATAAAAAAATATTTCAACCCTTAACAACCCCAAGCCATTGGGTAATTCAAGAGAAAATATAACAATGTTATCCAATAATATATATTCCTCTAGGAGAATATTATCATCCATAGCAGATCTATAAACACTTATGAGAGTTGTAAAAACCATAAAAAAAATTCCATTTAATTATTCAATTATAATATGAAATCACTTAACATATTCACCCTTAACATATGTCGAATTAGAAATAGATATACTAGTTCTAGAAATTATGAACCATGAAAAAGATATATGGATGAAAAGAAAAGCTACAATTCACCCAAGTATTAGAAAACTAGAAACTTCACTACTATACATAAAGATGAATTTGAATTACATACCATAGGCTTGTCACAAGGATAGTATAATATTCTATGTCTGCAAACCCTTTCTAGGTAAAACAAAGAAAACCCTATCTCACATCAAGGAGATCCAACAATAATGCATCATAGAAGCATGGCCTCTAAGGTAAGACACATCCTCGTATTCTTCACATAAACAAGTACAACCTAGGGTTTCACATAAAAACCTTGATCTCCAAATATCCAAGGGATGAAACACTAACTCTAGTCTTCAATATGCTCCAATAAGCTCAAGAAAATTTTATTGACTCAAATAGTACATATGAAGATCCAAGAGAGAGAGGAGAAGCAACGAGTTTCTCTTTGTCACATCTCTACACAATATTGAATGAAAATGAATGAACCAGTGAAGGAATCTCTCCTTTATCCATATATATGATTAGTAAGGGAAGCAAACAATATATATGTGGTCCAATTCCGTTACAAGAAACCTATGATAATCAAATGTAGGCTCACACATGTGGAACACTGCACTCCAATGGTACACATTTCAAGCTCCATGATGACGATATCCACAAGAAAGTTTCCAAATATAAAGATTCTCAAAAGAATATTTATATCCTACTAAACCATATACTCCATTAAGTCCACTCTCCCCACATGAACAATGTTTCAACTTGGGTGTGCTAAAGCCAACTCCAAGCCTAAATGAAATAATCAAATATACCATATGATATCTAGGTCATAATTCCATCCTTAGGGATGAAAAACACTCCTTCTAAGTAGAGTCTTATCTATCAAAGAAAGTATATCCATGTTTCCATCACATAAAATGTCACCCAATGAAAATTAATATCAGGTTTCCATGTCACGATAGGATATCTATGATCCTTGGCCTTCCATATACTGGAAACGTTCTCAATCGGCCCTTTTGTTCCATTTGAAGGCTATAAATGGGCCAATTCCATTTACTTCATATTGAGTCTGCATCCCTTTATCCTTTAATTTTGAACACAGTGTTCAGCACCCAATATCTTCCCTTATTTGATTAAGAACTTCATTGTCTCTCTTCTATGAGCTTGCCTTCAGTGGAGGATTGAAGTGGTGGAGGCCTAGCTGGAAGGAACTTAGCTTCTCAGTTTTGAACCATGCTGACATGGAAGTCTGTAACATTTTCACTTCTATTGATCATATATTAATAGAAATACTCTTTTCTCATTTAATTGATATCTTTCAAATATTTGAATTATTATTCCATGGCCGTATTTGTCATTTTTATTAATAGATTATGTTATTGAATGTGGTAACATCATTTATTATCACCATATTCTTGATGTGCTTGATTGTTGAGGACTATTTACAAGTATATTTCTTTGGGTCAAGTTCTTAATGGTGGACTTCATCGAACATCTGGAGGAGGTAGGCCTTTTATCTTGTCTTTCTAGCATATTTGTTTACATAGCATACTTGAGAATAGAGTTTATTTCTGCAGTCATTTCCATCTTTTGTGGTTTACCCTAGCCATAGAGATATTTGAAGAACATCGTTGAGTTTTTGTATGACTCCAACCGTACAAACAATTATCCCTTAAGCAACAAGGGAAGAACAAATTGGCGCAAAAAATCTATGGACCCTTTCAAATTAACAAAAACATTAGCCAAGTAGCTTATAAATTGGAGTTTCCATAAAATTGTCGCATCCACAAAGTCTTCCACATTTCATGTCTCAAAAAAATGCTTGGGTAAGCTCAACCAATGCAAACAAGAATAGTTGAATTCGATGACGAAGGAAAAATTATTTTATAACCAGAAGACATTCTTGTCACGAAGAAAATTGTCACTTTATATAATTTACATTTGAGAGCCGACTTGACAATTGTAACTTTATTAGAATTTACATTTTCCAAAATAGGGGCTGACTTGACAGTTTGACTTTATTTTACAATAAAGGGCACAATGGGGTCGAATTTACAAGTACAACATAATAATATTATTTTTATGGTTTTTGCATGGTCAAATACAATAGGAGAATATCTTATGCAACCACACATTCATCAACACTCCCTCTTAGCTAGGAAGGTATTCTTTGAGAATAATCTGTTTTTGCATGTCTATACACTTTGGCCATTGTCTTGTTTATTTTCATGAATCTATATATCATGAGAAGTTATGCACTTTCACCAGCCTTTCGTACTGGGGTAACATACCAACCTGTGTTGGGGTAGCATACCATCCTTCATTGGAGTACCAACCTATGTTGGGGTAGCATACCATAGAACATTGAAGTACCAACCTGTGTTGGGGTATCATACCAGCCTTTGTTGGAGTATCAACCTACGTTGGGGTAGTGTACCAGCCTACGTTGGTGTACCGACCTACGCTGGGGTAGAATACCAGCTTGAATTAGGGTACCAACCTGTGTTGGGGTAGCAGACCAGCCTATGTTGGGGTACCAACCTACGCTAGGGTAACATACTAGCCTGTCTTAGATTACCAACCTGCACTAAGGTAGCATACTAGCCTACATTGAAGTACCAAACTAGGCTTGGGTAGCATGTCACTCTCTGTTGGAGTACAAACCTGCACTCGGGTAGCATATGAGCATATGTTGGGGTACCAACGTGTGCTGGGGTAGCATACCAGCATGCGTTGGAGTACGAACCTATGTTGGAGTAGCTTCTACTACTAGGGATCTCATCACTTCCCTTTATTGTGGATCACATCTCACTACTGGAGTAAACAATCGCTTCTCACTAGTGGAGAAGTCTTTTTGGACCACTACAAGCTTGTCTCTGAAATACTCAAAATTGACTTCCGATGGGGGCTTGGTTAATACATCTGCCACCTATTTGTCGATGGAAATATACTGTATATTTACTGCGCCCTTATTTACCATGTTCCGAACATAGTGGTACTTGATCTCAATGTGTGTTTACTTGTCATGGAACACAGGGTTCTCTCACAACTTCATACAACTCTGGTTATCACATACAATGAAATTCGCCTTTAATTCAATATCAAATAGCCCTGGAAGAAACTTTCTAGGTCACGCTAATTCTTTGCTAGATAAGCACGTTGCATTATATTATTTTGTGGGCGTACTGAGTGCCACATTGGTTTTCTTTCTAATGAAACATGGAATCATAGGTGATCCTAGACTGAAGCAACACCCAGATGTACTTTTTCGATCTACTACACTACCGACCCAATCTGAATCAGCATAGCCATGTAGGATTGTCTCACGATATGAGACATATCTAAGAGTATAATCAATTGTAACCTTTAGGTATCTCAATACGTGTTTTTCTACAACTATATGAACATGTCTCAGATCGATGATAGACTGACTCAAGGTGTTCACCAAAAAACATGTATCTAGTCTTGTGTTTTTCAAATACATCAATGATCCGATCATTTATCTATACAAGGTAACATCTAGTGTTTCTAAAGATGTATCACTTAGAATCTTCAGCTTTATCACCATGGGCATAGGCATGGCCTTGCAATCCATCATATCGAACCTCTTTAGAATATCTATTGCATATTTTCCTTGGTTTATGAAAATCTCATTTTGTCTTTGCCATACCTCTAGACCTAGGAGGTAGTGCATTATTCCTAGATATTGCATTTTGAATTATGAGGCAAGATTCCTCTTGCTCTCAACGATGAGCTTCTATTTTCCTGTCATAAACAAGCCATATTACCCATCCTCAACCTTGTATTAAAGGTTGGGATCTGCTTTACTCTTGGTAAATCCCAAAATCATCAAGAAGTTATCCCTCTTAATCCCATCTTTCCCAAAGAATGCCTTGAATTCATCTGATGTGAATTCGCCACCATTGTTTGATCTCAAGACCTTAATATTATTTTTAGAAATATTTTCTATGAGGGTCTTCAATTCCTTCAATTTAATTCAAGAAATAAATCCAAGCTTTGCATGAAAAATCATCAATGAAGGAGACATAGTATACATACCCATTGCATGAAGATGTGGACATAGGTCTACATATGTCTTAGTGTATACTTTTCAATACTCATTTGGTCTTGCGTTTACTTCTTAGAAATGAGCTCTTCACATTCTTTCCTTCTGCACATCCCTTGCATATGCCCTCATGGTTCACTTGGATCTTTGGTAGTCCTATCACCATCTTTCTAATGATAAATAATTCCCTATAGTGTAGATGAGTAAGTCTTTTGTGCCACAACTCACTTGGGATTACGGTATTGTGAACCACGGTTGTCTCTGAGTGTCCTTTGAATTTGTATAAGCCTCCCTCTTGGACACTAATCACAATTGCATCATTGAAATATTTTCCTTTTGGCCACATTAAAACTTCTTCATCGATGAATGAAATTATGAAACCCTTCTCTTCTAGAGATGAAATAGAGAGGAGATTCTTCCTCAACCCAGGTATGAATAAAACATCTTTTATCTTCATCAATTTTCCAGAATCTAATTTGAAAGAAGCTTATGTTATTCCTTTCATAGGAAATTGATAATCATCTCCAAGCTTCACCTTATGAGGTTAGTCCTTCTTGATCAAGTTTGAAAGAGAGTACAAGTATCATGTCATGTACTTAGAAGCATCACTATCAATGAGACAAATGTCACTACCATGAGTGACGGTCCCTGTAATTAAATTAAAAGATATGGTTCATTGATGCAGGAGCATCGCTCCATGTCAGTAGTGTTCCAACCAACCAACACATCCAACACACATTTAATGGAGAAAGGGAGAGGCACAACCCTCTCAATTTTGAAATTCGAGGTTTCCTTTAATGGTTTCCTACATCAAGCCCAGGACGTAGTCAGGACTGGGCATCCATTTATGTAATGTAGTCGTAGGAGCCGCTCTGTGATAGCGATAGCCCAGAGATGGTGGTTGAGGATAAGCTCATGGGAGCCCTCATTTTGTAAGGGGGAAGTTAAAAAATAATAGGACTCAGAGAGAGAGATAGGAGAGAGAACTGAGACTTGTTATAGTCTAGCCTTTGTAAACACCTTGTATAGGCATTTCTAAATTAATAGAAGATCATTTTTTCCTGCCATGAATTTTTTTATGTGTTTTCATGTTTTTATGCATTTCGTGTTTTGAATGCATAACTGGTGAAGTATTTCATAAGTTTCAATTTCTTCTTATCTTTGAGTTTCCAAGTGCATAGAGTGCACTAGAGAACTCTATTTCGAGTTCTGAAAAAAAAGGGAAGTGTCAAAGAGAAGACACTCACAGGGTTTCTCAATACTCTGTAGGCTCTACAAGGTGTGCATCGAGCAGAAGAATGCCAGGTGGGCGTAAGGAGTTTTCTTTTCAAGAAAACTTCTTGAATGTGAGTTATTCGAGATCCTCTAAGGTAAAGTGTGCACAAGAGTAAATCTCTGAGAGGACGAAGCTCAAAAGGGACAACATTTCTATAACGCAGATGAGACCCAAAGGAACCGAGCTCACAAGAGGAAGAGTCGAAGGTCAAGACCTTCGAGACTTAGAAAATATTCTAAGTCAAAAATCCAAGAAAGCTCAGGAGGAAGAGCACAGGTGTCGTTGGATAAGCACTGGGAAAAAAGATCCAAACCATTGAATCTACGTCCAGGCAGCAGGAGGAGAGTGTGCAAGGAGGACAGATCTGAACTGTCGGATCTAGCGCCAATACCTGACAACCATTGGATCAAGAAAAGGCACATGGGGTCAAACCCTTGGATATCCACACATTCAAGAATCGAAAGTTGGAGGATCAAAGGAGGTTGCACCCCATACGTGCAATCGTCGAGATCGCGAAATCACACCAGCCGTCAGATCTGGAGCGCAGTGGCCTAAGAGCCGCTGGATCAAGGATACGTGCATGGGGTTTAGTCCCTGGGAGGTGCACAGGAAAAAAAGGATATGGGCCGTTAGATATAGCACCAAGGACCAATAGTCGTCAGAACTGGGAGAAGGTGCGAGGGGTTTAATCCCTGGGAAGCCGCACAGAAGGGTAGAATAGACGACAGAAGCTTCGAGGGAGAAGTGTCGAGTTGCCATGAGCCGTAAGATCCAGAAAAGGTGTGTGAGGTTTAAACCTCGTAAAAGCATAAGGAAGAGGACTCGTCAAGTCCCGAAAGCATTAGTACCATCCATTTTGGAGGACAGGTGGCAAAGATCTAGAAGCTATTGGGAGTTTGGTCACTGAGAGTTGGGAGGTGAAGACTCCATAGACATCCTGAAAAGAAGATAGTCGCGATTCAATCTTGGCCGTTGAATAAGTAGAAGATCTAGACTGTTGGTCCACATTGAAATTTTGGGTATCACAAGCTGGAAGGACAAAGGTTTTGTCTCGCAAAAGCCCGAGTCACAAGATCGTGAAATAGTGAGGTCGGTCCATTTCGCTAACTCGGGTATCGTGAGATGGGATGTGGAGTTCTTTGCACTTCAAAACCCTGAATCATGAAATTGTGATTCGACCTAAACCATTGATCAAGGAGGAAGGAGAGCCATGATATTTGGAGCCTCACTACATCGTGTATCGGGGTTTTGGAGGGTGAAGGAGTTTCACCTTGATCGCTCAATTCGAGAAGTGTCGAGCACCGAGGGCTCGTACGAACACGTGTCACATCCATTAGGTGGGGACCGCATGGTTAATAGGTGGCCCAAACATAGAGCGCACAGAAAAGGTAGAAGTAGGCGACAGGTGGCGTACATGCATCACCTTGGAAGGGGTCAACCCATCGCTAACTTATTGTGCTTCAGGATTTCACAAAGGAGGAGAACAAGGGTTCAACACTCAAACTCACAAATTCGTGAGTTGCGAGTAGTGCCAGCACTTAGCCCTAGCTGGTGGTTATGTGTGGAAGGTGCTAACAAGGAGGAAACATACCTGTATCACATCTTGGGTATCAGCATTTGGAGAAAGAGGAGTCGAGGGTCTTCGACTCATGAACTCGCGAGTTGCGAAAGGTGCTTGCACTAAGGCCAGGTTGTGGTCGCATCGAGATGTAAGGCTCACGCCTGGTGTTAAGTTGCGTAGGGAAGGTTTTCATGAAGGACCTATGGATTCGTTCAAAGGGCTCCAGTAGGAGTCCGAAGAGCCATTTCATCTCAGAAGAAGATCAATCCAAAGACTAGGAGGTCGTAGAACCCTGTTGAGGTAGGGGGTCTGCATCAAGTGGTATCAGAGCCTTTTTTTGTCTGCAGACTGTGGGCAGAGGGAGGAGGAATAGATAAATAAAATACTCTGATACACACCAAGTGGTATCAGAGCCAACAGATTTTCTATTTGCATATCACAGACAAGAGGAGGACAATGAAGGGATACAGTCTAATACCATCAAGTGGTATCAGAGAAGAATTTTTCCTGTAGATTTCAAAAAAAAGAGAAAGAAGAGACCATTACTTTATTCACAGACAAAGGAGAGACGGTGGGAGAAATTCTGGTAACATCAAGTGGAATTAGAAGCAGAGATTCATATGTATACAACAGGTGAAATAAGAAGGGTTTTAAATATCTATGGTGATTGTTGCAAGTTGTGAAGCAAATGATAGACAGTCAGGCGAGTTGTAGGAGGGCATGGAGATTCTCTCAGACGTAGAGTGATCAATACGCTTTCCAGGAGGGCAGGTGAAAGATGGAAATGGCTACTGAAGGCCGTGAGCGTGATGGAAGAGGAGACCACCAGTAGATGAGTAAAGCAGAGATTGACAAAGAACTCATTGAGATAAGGGAAAGAATGGAACAACTGACATTGAAGATGCAGTAGGAGGTGAAATTACATTGGAGGTACGGATGGCCTCTGAACAAGAAAGCCAAATGTCTTGTTCAAAACTTGTTGGCCAGGAAACAACAACAAGAGTTGAAGAAGTGGCTGAGGTATGTTGAAAGCCTCAGTGACACAGAGTTGGTTTGCATTTGTGAGCCAGAAGTTGGAGAAACCCTCAATGATGAGGAGGAGAGATCAGTTTCAGATCTCATGGGCTGCCAAGAGGGAAGAGATGAATTTTGGAATTGCCAAGTGGGAAATGGAATGAGATCAATGGAGGATCTCATAGACTGTCTAGAGGACAACAACAAAAATTCATATTGTCGGGTGGGCAATGGTATGATATTAGTAGAGGATCTCATAAAATGCCAAGTGGGCAGAAGTGAACTTTCGAGTTGCCAGGTGAGAAATGGGGAGAGACCAGAGCAGAGAGGTCTTGCATACTTCCAAGGTGGCAGGGGTGAAATTTCATATTTCCATGTGGGCAATGAGATGGGATCATTGGATCTCATAGACTGCCAAGTGGGCAATAGAAAATTCCCAAATTGCCAGGTGGGCAGGGGAAAGGAGATGAGACTATCTGCGAGTCTCATGGACTCTGTTGAGAGTTCATGTCAGCAAGGAGTGTTGATAGGTGAATATTCATGTGGTTTTGCAGACCATGTGAATGAAGATGATGACAAGTTAAAAACTTGCACCATCCAGAACGAGGATCAAAAGAGCATTATGATGATTGGGGGAATTTGGGTATTCCTACCAGATAGCTCAATTGAGGCAAGAGAATGTGTTGCAGATGCAGCAACAAAAGGAGGACAGCCAACAGAGACTATCAAAGAAGAGGAAGAAGTGGAGAAGACACTGATGTTTGCCCAAGGAGAAGAAGAAGAGCATTCAACTGAGTTGCTCAAAATTTTCAGCCCGGGAGTTGAAATAGAAATGACTACAAGACTGGAGTTTGCAGTAGAAGAGGAAGCAGACATCACGAATTTTGTTGATCTATATCAATAATTGGAATCCCTGGAGAGAAGGGTGATGGTGCAAAGTTTGCACATCTGACAAGCCAAGCTGGAAGAAGTTGGAAGTATGCCAGCAGGAGAAATGGCAGTAGCAGAACTGCCACAGGAAGAAGTTGAGCAGTAGTTCAGTGAGAAGACTGCAAAGCTAGAGTCTGTAGTAGAGTGGCCACTTAGTGCCACAAAGAGAGATAAATATAGCAGGGGAGATCGAGCAGATATTACCATTGAGAAGACCGTAGTGCGGCAGAGAAGACTTCATACAAAGAGCTAGTCACTGGAGCAGCTGGATGAGGTAATTGAAGAAATCAGAAGGCTGATGTTGAGTTCAGCAGTAGAGACTTCCAGCAACAAGAAGCTGAGTAGAAGGGAGCTTGCAAGAGCAGCAGGGTAGGAGCAACAACAACATCGAAGTAGAGGAGCAGGTAGACAGCTCCAAGGGAAAGTTTGGGATCCAAGTGGATTTCAACACTGGAGAAGAGGAGCCGATGATCAAGAGATCATGATTTTTCTAGATGAGGAGTATGATGCAGGAGCATCACTCCATGTCAGCAGCGTTCCATCCAACCAACACATCCAGCACACATTTAATGGAGAAAGGGAGAGGCGCAGCCCTCTCAATTTTGAAATTCAAAATTTCAATAAATGTTGTAAGGATTTTAATGCCAGATCACACCTTTGTATAGGTAGTGGTTGATGTTTCCTTTAATGGTTGCCTGCAGCAAGCCTAGGACGTAGTCAGGACTGGGCGTCCATTTATGTAATGTAGTCGTAGGAGCCGCTCTAGGATAGTGATAGCTCAGAGACGGTGGTTGAGGATAAGCTCATGGGAGCCCTCATTTCGTAAGGGGGAAGTTAGAAAATAATAGGAATCAGAGAGAGAGATAGGAAAAAGAGCTGAGACTTGTTACAATCCAGGATTTGTAAACACCTTGTATAGGCATTTATGAATTAATAGAAGAGTAGTTTTTCCTGCCATGAATTATCTATATGTGTTTGCATGTTTTTATGCATTTCATGTTTTGAATGCATAACTGGTGAAGTATTTCATAAGTTTCAATTTCTTCTCATCTTTGAGTTTTCGAGTGCGTAGAGTGCACTAGAAAACTCTATTTCGAGTTCTGAAAAAAAAAGGGAAGTATCGAAGAGAAGGAACTCACAAGGTTTCTCAATACTCTGTAGGCTCTGCAAGGTGTGCATCGAGAAGGAGAACTCCAGGTGGGCATAAGGAGTTTTCTTTTCAAGAAAACTTCTCAAATCTGATTTATTCGAGATCCTCGAACACAAAGTGTGCGTAGGAGTAAATATTTGAGAGGACGAAGCTCAGAAGGGACAATGTTTCTATAACACAAATGAGACCCAAAGGAACTAGGCTCACAAGAGGAAGAGTCGAAGGTCGAGACCTTTGAGACTTAGAAAATCTTCTAAGTCAAAAAGCCAAGAAATCTCAGGAGRAAGAGCATAGCTTTCGTTGGATCAGCACTGGGAAGAAAGATCCAGACCATTGAATCTACGTCCATTTAGTAGGGGGAGAGCACGCAAGGAGGACAGATCTGAACTGTCAGATCTAGCACCAATACCCGAAAACCATTATATCAAGTGAAGGCACATGGGGTTTAAACCCTAGGATATCCACACATTCAGGAATCAAATGTTGGAGGAGTAGAGGAGGCTACACCCCATACTTGCAATCACCGAGATCGTGAAATCGTGCCAGCCGTCGGATCTAGAGCGCAGTGGCCTAAGAGCCGCTAGATCAAGGATACGTGCATGAGGTTTAGTCCCTGGGAGGTGTACAAGAAAAAAAGGATCTAGGCCATCATATCTAGCACCAAGGACAGATAGCCATCATATCCAGGAGAAGGTGTGAGGGGTTTAATCCCTAGGAAGCCACATAGAAGGGTAGAACGGATGGCATAAGCTTCGAGGGAGAAGTGTCAAGTTGTTGTGAGTCGTCGAATCTAGAAAAGGTGTGCGATGTTTAAACCTCATAACAACAGAAGGAATAGGACTCACCAAGTCCCAAAAGCACTAGGACCATCCAGGTGAAGACTCCGTAGACATCCCGACAAGAAGATAGTCGGGATTCAATCTTGGTCGTTGACTAAGTGGAAGATCTGGACCATTGGTCCACATCGCGATCTCGGGTATCGCAAGCTAAAAGAACAGAGGTCTTGTCTCTCAAAACCCTGAGTCACGAGATCGTGAAATAGCGAGGTCGGTCCATTTTGTGAACTTGGGTATCGCGAGCTGGGAGGCAGAGTTCTTTGCGCTTCAAAACTCCGAATCACCAAATCACGATTTGACCTAAACCATCGATCGAGGAGGAAGGAGAGCCATGAGATTTAGTGCCTTGCTACATCATGTATCGGGGTTTCAGAGGATGAAGGAGTTTCACCTTGATCGCTAAAGTCACGAAGTGCCAAGCATCGAGGGCTCGTACGAACACGTGTCACATCTGTTAGGTGGGGACCGCATGGTTGATAGGTGGTGAAAACATAGAGCACACAGAAAAGGCGGAAGTAGGCGACAGGTGGCATACACACGTCGCCTTGGAAGGGGTCAACCCATCACTAACTTATCCTGCTTCAGGATTTCGCAAAGGAGGAGCATGAGGGTTCAACACTCCAACTCGCGAAGTCACAAGTTGCAAGTAGTGCTAGCACTTAGCCCTAGCCGGTGGTTATGTGTAGAAGGCGCTAACAAGGAGGAGCCATACCTGTATCGCATCTCGGGTATCGACGTTTGGAGAAAGAGGAGTCGAGGGTCTTCGACTCATGAACTCACAAGTTGTGAAAGGCGTTTGCACTAAGGCCAAGTTGTGGTCACATGGAGATGTAAGGCTTGCACCAGGTGTTAAGTTGCGTAGGGCGGGTTTTCATGAAGGACTTGTGGATTCATTCAAAGGGCTCCAGTAGGAGTCCGAAGAGCCATTTCGGCTCAAAAGAAGATCGATCCAGAGACCGGGAGGTCGCAGAACCCTGCTGAGGTAACCGGTCTACATCATTCATTATAATTTTCTCCCTCTGGATATTTATATCTTACGAGATCATTCTCCTTCAGAATGTATTTCCACACTTGGAGGTCATTGGCTCCTTCAAGATTTTGATCAAGCCTGAAATTGGTAGTCATCCTGCTCAGAACAAGAAAACAACAAATAAATTTTCAAGATATAGATCTAGACCTTACGAGATATTTTTGTTGAACCAAGAAGAATTTATTTCACAGGGACTGCAACAGTTGCAACCAAGCGTCGAGATCTATAGTTTAAGAGGAAACCCTAATTTTTCAAATTTTGAATTTTTGAATTATTGTTTAGGGAAGTGATGTGCCTTGCCTACGAGAGTTCCTGGGTGATCTTAGATTTACCAACATCCTCCAAAAATAGGTAAAACATCACTCTTAGGGTTTAAGAAAAAACCATAATTTTGCAGCAGCTCCAACACTAAAAACTAGATCTCGGAGAGGGTCCGTTGAGGCTAGGAAAGAATTCTTAAACTGTGAATTGGTCTCTTTCAGACCCACTCTGATACAATGTTGAAAATTTACTTATGCAACTAACAGTTACAATTCATCTTTTCTTATTACAATTATTTAGGACATTGACTGCATATACAAGATCACTGAAAGAGAGACAATCACAAAAACAAGATAGACACAAATATTATCCTCAAAAACCATCTAGGGGAAGAAAACCAACAACTTATTATAAATAGATTTTTCAACCAAGAACAATGTCAAGACAAAAAACAAATAGACCTTTGCAGCGTCTCCCTCTCTCTCCAAAACTTGTGCACCTTTTCTCTCTCTTGTGCTTGAGTGAGATGAGTGTATAAAAGAGGCATCTATACTCTCTATTTATACACAAATGTCTTTCCCTTCTCTCAAAAACATGTGCACCTTTTCTCTCTCTTGTGCTTGAGTGAGATGAGTGTATAAAAGAGGCATCTATCCTCTCTATTTATAAAAAAATGCCTTTCCCTTTTAACTATCAGGTCCAACTTGGCAATTGTCAATTAATTACATTTTACATTTTCCACAATAGGAGCCGACTTGACAGTTTGACTTTATTTTACAATAAAGGCCACAATGGGGCTGAATTTACAAGTACAACATAATAATATTTTTTTTAGCAGTTACGCATTCTTCAACATTGGCAGTTAAAACTAATCATTAATTTTATCTTTCTTTTATATAATTATTATAATTTGCATAAATAATTTAACATACAACATTCTAATTTCAGAAGTTAATGTTAACTTCACACCTATATAGACATTTTTTTATTTAACACATCTCCTTTCAATTTTATTAACAATTTTACTTTATAGAATAAATAATAATTGGTTGACCATTTATTTCATGGAATTTTGTTGCCTTATATTGTAACAAGAGGTTGTCATTATTTTTTTGTTTTTGTATAATTTTATTTCTATTATAAATATATTTTAAGTAATTTTAATGAGTAATTCCCCACCACTTCCCATGTAACATGAGTTTTAGGAACATAGGCTAATGCAATTTTGGTACTAGCATAAGAATCTTCACATGTTTTTATGTATGTGGTTAAGGTACATGCTATTAAAAAGTACATGATGTCACTAGATATCTCTTTTATATTTCTTGCTTATCTAATCATCTTTAAAACAAAATTTTTGGCCTTGGAACAAATCTTCCTCCTACATAAGAAATTTTACAGTCACTCACAACTCATAGTTAGTGATCATTTTCCTTAAGATACATTAAAAAGTAATAAAAAATTATTTACATTAAAATGTTAAAAAAATATAAATAGACTTTAGAGTATAAAAAATACAAATCTATCTTAAAATTAAATTTTAATTTATAGTTAACAAGTTTACCAAAATAAGTCACTCACTTTGAATTCACATTAGTGTTTTTCTTGACCTCAAAATGAAGTATATGGATGTCCATAAAAGTTGCCCCCTCTCTGTGCAAACACTCCTCTCTCTGTGCAAGCAGTCCCATGATAGGTACTGAGCATATGGATGTCCATATGTCTATGATAGGTACTAAGCATATGGATGTCCATAAAATCTAAATTTGTCTTCTCTATGTGCAAGCAGTGCCATGATAAGTTTCTGATAAGTACTCAGCATAAAAATTACTAAGAATTGGTGTTGCAAGAAGTGCCATGATAAGTTTTTGATAGGTATTGAGCATAAAATTACTTTAGAATTGGTGTTGACAAGTACATGTAGTTAGTTTTCAAGTGGGTATTCTGAAGATTCAAATAACTACATAGATTAGTTAAACTAGATCTTATGATAAACTATGCAAAACGTTTTTGTTGACAAAAATATTGACAAATATTCTTGTGTTGTAGCATATGMAAACTTAATTTTCTTCAAATCTACTCGTCAGTTTTTAGTTTATATGATAATGATATTTTGAATGTCAAAGTATTCCATTATACTCTTTTGCGTATCTTATATTTTCAAAATATGAGAATAACAATGGTTGGGAGAAAACAAACAATAATTACAATTTAAAACTATCAAAATTATCACATCTATTAACTTTTATGTAAAACAAGAAGACATTTTTCTCCTACAAAGTGTAACTTTTGAACCTTGTTTCTATATGTAGATTATTAGCAAAATAAAATATTAAGAGCAAAAATAGATTATAACCCTATTTAGAGAGGAAATGATAGTTTATAATAGTAGTAGGTATTTGTAAAACGTTTTTAAAGGGCTCCTGGTTGAACAACAAATTAAGAAAGTTATATATAGAGAAACACGTAGATCCATTTTAACCACTGATCTATCTAAGAGGGATCAAGTGTGGCAAACTTTTCCTTAAGTTTTGCAATCTATGTGGGTACTTGATAGATTCAGTGCCCGATATTTGGTGAGGAATGGTTGGTTCTACAGATTTAACTAGATGACTTTGTATAATGAGAGTGCCCCAGGTTTTCCAGCATGCTGAATCCATTTATGCATTTAGATATGCAACATTTTTTTTCTAGTAGAAAAATGACTCAAAATTATATAAGTATAATTTCTTTTACAAAGAAATATATTTTCTATCGATACAGATGAGAGGGACCAGCCAATAGAGAATTGACTACATCAAATACAGAGAAGAAATAAAATTGTAAATGCCAAGGCTTACTCCTTCATACTAAAATGAGGTAACGCACACAACAACTAGAATCAGAAAACTCGTATTTCACCCCACATCTCCTCAAAGTAACTCGATCACTCAGTGATCAAAGAGCTCATGCTTCGAAGATATTTAGGTGAGAATGTGGGCTCTCTTCCCCATTTTCCCAGTGAAATACGGAGAGCCTCCCTTTTAGTTCCTTAAGTGCCCTTTTAGACAGTTAATCTACCTCTTTATTGTGCTCCCTGTAAATATACTTATAACTGGAGTTTTTCATATTTCTTGCCAGTTCTAATGTCTTAATCTTCCAACCTTCTATGTTAACTGCATTTAGATGAATTTTTTGATTTATCCATTCAATTATCACCTTCGAATCCTCCAAAATAAGTATTTTATCTATCGCCCAAAGTGTAGCCAATGTGAGTGTCACCCACAACCCCATTAGCTCAACCTTTGTGTTGGTCCCCACTCCATAGTTTAGGTACCATTTTGTTATCCTCTTATCATGAGTTCTGAAAATGCCACCAGCTGCACAACAACTTCCATTAGAGAGGGAAGCACCATCGAAAAAAGCCATTGTGACCCCTTCAGGTAGAGTCAATTCACACACTTTGTTTATGTTTAGTTTCTTAATAGATGGCTGCCAATTAAAGGAAGTTGTGATCCTATGAACAACTGAGTCAATTGAGGCGTTGAAGTCTTCAAATAGTGATTTGTTCCTTTCAATCCAAATCTACCAGCAAGCAATAGATGCCATACTAGTCGGAGCATAAATATATGTTGTCCACTTATAAAAGCAATCGAATACCGAGTTACCCTCCCACAGGAAATTTAAATGATAAATTTTTTATAACTTTTTCCAGATTGCTTGTGTGAATGAAAAATGAACAAATAGATGGATTGTCAACTTAGAGTTGGCTTTGCAAAGTTTACAAATTCCTGGACCAACCCATCCACGTCTTTGCAACACCTCCCAGGTGAGGATTTTGTCAAATACGACCAGCCAAGCAAATGATTTTATTTTAAGTTGGATTGGCCACCTCCAAATCTTTGTAATCCATGTTTTGTCAGTAGTAAAATTTAAAGGTGTAATGAGTGCCCAGTAGAGATTTTCATCCGAGATGTAGCCCAACCCATCCCCTTCAGCTCATAAAAGGTGTCCTCGGCATTCCTGAGTGAAATTTTGGCCTCTTTCAAATCCACTATATAAGACCTCCATTCAACTCTCTACTCGTCGAAGAGATTTAATGACTCATTGGATCGCAACTGTTTAGGAAAATGTGACCACCTGTCAATTATGCTCACCTGGGCTAAAAAGGAGGAATGGATTTTTTGTAGTTTCAAACATAAAGCATCAGATAACATAGAGAAATCGTTCAATCCAAAGATTGTATCCCTGCCTATGCGAATCAAAGTGCCCGAACTTGGAACCCACCGTAACCAATGTAGAATGCCACCTAATTCTTTGATTTCTCGTTCCAGAAATTAGATGAATTTTTCTGCGAATGTGTAGGAAATCAGATCCAGTCCATGATGGATGAATTCCCCAAATACTTACCCCGTAGTACTCTGTTCCAAATGCTATTGACATTAAGTGCTCTCCAAAGGGTGCTAGTGATTAGAGAGGAATTGAAATAAAACAAGTTTATGAGCCCTCAACCACCACTGTGTTTGGGCCTTGTCAAGAGATACCATCTGCAAAGAGGGAGATGAGCCTTTGTCCTTTGTCCACTCCATAGAAAGGTAAACATCAATTCACGGATTTTGGTTAGAGTAGATCTTGGAATGACTTCCATAGACATCCAAAAAACAAACTGACTCTCCAAAACTGCTTTAACCAGGATTAATCTGCCTCCCATTGATAACCATTTATTACACCAAAGCCTAATTTTATTTTCAATCTTTGCCACCAGCCAAGCCCAGTCTTTAGTTTTAGAAGCTCCCATCCTTAAATGGTAACCCATGTACTTGAAACCTAAATTTAATTCTGCAAAGGTAAAAGATAATATGGCTTTAAATTGTGTTAGCTCTAACTCCTCCAGCCCCCAATACTGTACTGTAGTCTTTGTAAAGTTTATGCTTAGACCTGAAACACGAAAAACATCTTGCAGAATATCAAAGATAACTTTCCAATCCTTCAGGTCTGCCTTTGACAAAACAAGAACATCATCGACAAACATAAGGTGGATGATCTTCAGAAATTTTGTAACCTAAATTCCTGATAAATTATTATTAGTACTACCTCTAGATAGCATCAAGCTTAGGCCTTCCATAATCAATATAAACAAGTAAGGGGATAAAGGGCATCCCTGACGAAGCCACCTCTCGCTTTTGAAGTGATCTGATGCCTCCACATTAATCAAGACTGAAAAACTGGCACTAGAAACACAACTCATAATCCACCATGTTAACTTTACCCCAAAATCTCCTATGAGTAAAATCAATCTTAAAAAATCCCAGTCTATGCTATCGTAGGATTTTTGAGATCTAACTTTAGTACTAAGATTTTCTTTTTTAATGCTATGGTGGATTCTTCTACCTTTAGGAAGCCTAGTTGTTCCGGGGAAATAAACTTGGACAAGATCGGCTTGATTCGATTTGCCGGAACTTTGGAGATCACCTTATAGATAAGATTTCATAATGAGATTGGGTGGTAGTCATCTAAGGTCTATGGTTTGGTTTTTTTTGGAATCATTTAGAAATGCAACTTAAACAACAGAAAATAGTGATTTTGTCGATATTTACATGGTGGGATTCTGTCCAAAAATACCAAAAGATAAAACTTCCTTTAAAAAATGCTATATAATTAAAATCAAAACATTCAATAATATTACATAATAATAGACAATTATAGTTCATAATATTCTTTAAGAAAATATTCAATTACTATTAACTTATCCAATAACAATAATTTATTCAATTAAAATTAACATATCGATTTTAAATTAAACAATAATAATAATGTTTTTTTAAAATTATCTGAAGAACCACATTATTCTCAATTGATTGTAGACTTTTCGGATCCACAATAGGATCCATCTTCAGGACATAAAAGCCTTAGGAAAAATACAAGAGAAGAACCCTAATAAATAATAAAAAATAAAGCGGAGCAGAGGAAACATAAAGTCTGTTATGTGAAACCCTATGTTTTAATGGAATTTTAATAATAAGCAATCGACCGTTTCCAATACACAACAGGGTCCATCTTCAGGACATAAAAGCACGAGGAAAATAACAAGAGAAAAACGCTAATAAATAATAAAAGATGAAGTGGAGCGGAAGAAACCTAAAGTTTGATAATATTGTGGTTCTTTGTATAATTTCTAAAAAACAGATATTAAAATTAAAAAATCCAATATTCACTTAAAATTAAAACTAATACTTTCAATTAAAATGAACATCTCTCAAAGACATAGCCATAAAATAATAATCATATAATTTTAGTAAAACTCAACCTATTCTAGCTAAAGTAATTTGAACTAATTAAATTAAAAATTAAACTAAACTTATAATAATAAATATAAAAATTTTAAAAAATTGTATTATTTTCATAAATTTTAATTTATTCAATTTTATAAAATAACGAGCAATCAATTAATTTGGGAATTAGTTTCGTAATCTTCCCATCACAGATTTTCTTTCATTTTTTTTAATTAATAAATTAAATTAAAATTTTCAATTTTAATCTCAATATAAACAATTTTAAATTCAAATTTCAGATAATAAAAAATACTTTGCTATTTCTTAATAATATACACTATTCAACATAAAGTATTAATAATTGACTACACAACTAAAAAAGGAGTTCGCTAAAAGTTTTGTTTTTAAGTTTTTTGTCAGAATTAGACAATGTAAAATTGGACAAAATAGCCATTTTTTATTGTTTACATTGCATTTCTGAATGCATAAATAGATTCAATGTGTTGAAAAACCCATGAGACACTCAGATTATACAAACTTAGCCACTCAAATCTACAGATCCAACCATTCCTCACAAAAAATAATAAAAGAAATAATGACCAAAAAACAACCAAAAGGTAGATAGTTTAGACTACACTAAGAAAGTAGTGGAAACCCACAACTTATAACTACACTCTAAGTTGTTAATAATGATTAATATAAACAAATTTCAATTCTAATTTCAGATAATAAAAAATACTTTGCTATTTCTTAATAATATACACCATCCAACACAAAAAGTATTAATCATTGACTACAGAGTTAAGAAAGGGCGTTGGCTAAACTTTCTATCTGGTTGAAAGCTGACAATGTAAATATTGACAAAATAATTATTTTTTGTTGTTTAAATTACATTTCTGAATGCATAAATAGATTCAGTTTGCTGAAAAACCCCTGAGACACTCACATTATACAAACTTAGCCACTCAAATCTACAGATCCAACCATTCCTCACTGGATTTGGTCAAAATGAAACAGAAAAAATCACCAGAAAACAGTCAAAAGGTAGATAGTTTAGACTACACTAAGAAAGTAATAGAAACCCACAACTTATAACTACACTCTAAGTTGTTAATAATGCTCAATATAAATAATTTTAAATTATAATTTCAGATAATAAAAAATACTTTGCTATTTCTTAATAATATACATCATTCAACACAAAAAGTATTAATCATTGACTACAGAATTAAGAAAGCCCCTTGGCTAAATTTTCTGAATGCATTAATAGATTCAGTGGGCTAAAAATCTCCTCAAGCATTCAGATTATACAAACTTAGCCACTCAAATCTACAGATCCAAGAAAGCCACAACTTATAACTACACTCTAAGTTGTTAATAATGCTCAATATAAACAATTTTAAATTCTAATTTCAGATAATAAAAAATATTTTTCTTTTTCTTAATAATATAAGCCATTCAACACAAAAAGTATTGGCTAAACTTTCTATCTTTTGGATTTTGGTCTAAATCAAGCAATGTATATTTGGACAAAATAACTATTTTTTGTTGTTTAAATTGCATTTCTGAATGCATAAATAAATTCAGTGTGCTGAAAAACCCTTTGAAGCACTGGGATTATATAAACTTAACCACTCAAATCTGCAGATCCAACCATTCCTCACCATATTTGAAGTAAGTCAACAGAAAACAGCTAAAAAAAAACACTTTTAGACTAAAAAGTAATAGAAACTCACAACTTAATAATGCAAAAACAACATGCCTTTTATCTAACTAGTCTATTTAAATCTCAACTGTTGCTGCAGATACGATCACGCCCTCATAGTTTCCCCATCTTTAATCGACTGCCCACTTGACGAATGGAACAGATAAGAGACGTATTTATCGTATTTGACAAATCCGCTTACAAAAATCCAGTCGCGCCATTGTGTAGCGCATATAAAATGCGAAAGAGATTGTGGAAGAGAGGCCACAACATCCCAAAGGCTTTTCTCACCATCATACTTCTTCACCAGTTCTTCATTGAAACCGTACAATTCCCCACAAGAAGAATTCCAACGTGTCTTTCCAACGTGTCTTTCCACCTTCTCCACGTTCCCGCTCTCGGATCGAAAACTTCAGCGCTTAGGTTAATTTCGCCTCCGCTTAACACCATGAATTTACCTTCCATGAAAACACCATGGCATCCTCGACCGTGCGGTTGGATCATAGGAGGGAGAATTTCCCACTTTTCTTCCTCCAAGTTATAAGCTTCTGCACCCGCCAGAGGATGGAAATCCTCATTGACCCCGCCAGCGACGTAGACAAGTCCGTTGCAAGCACAGACACAGCAGGCAAAGCCGGATCGAGCTGTAGGCATGTCAGCTCCCCTGCTCCATCTGGCAGACTCAAAGTCATAAATGTATACACTCTTCCTCAGACTCATGGGGGACTGGTGGAATCCGCCTATGATAACCAACTTGCGGTTCAGAGAAACGCACTGACACCATACTGGTATTCCAGCAATGTGGGGATCATCAATGGGAGGTAGAGTTTCCCAGGTGCCCTTCACAGGGTCATATATCGTAATTGCAAAGACGAGATTGTCAATCAACCCACCACCATCAACCCTCTGAATCATGCATAGCAGTTGTTCGCGCGTGCCAGATATCTTTCTGTCCGCATAGAACATAGGGCTACTCACCATAGCTTTCCAGCTTCTGCAGACAGCTTTCAGCGTATGGTGTGAATTGTAGGGCACTCTCACCAAGCACTTTCGAACTAGATCGTCCGGAATAACCTCCATTAAAGCACTTCAAAGACACCTATTTCCTTATCGAGTTTACCCAAGCTTTACACAGATCTTAACAAACTTGAAAGTGAGGCAAGTGTGCTGAAAGTATGAAAGCAGAGTTAAATATATAACTAGCTGAGTAGGCCAATCATTCCATCTTAAACCCTAATTTATCATAGAGAGGGATAAAAAAAATTAATGTATAAACTTTAATTTATACCGG
Organism: Picea glauca; assembly: GCA_000966675.3. NCBI lineage: Eukaryota > Viridiplantae > Streptophyta > Pinopsida > Pinales > Pinaceae > Picea > Picea glauca. Next base: position 730,408 of record JZKD02S2105771.1, read on the forward strand.
ATTGTAGAACACCTAGCCATATCATAGGGCATAATTCATGGTAACCTAATTTTAATTTGAATAAAAAACTTAATTAAATATATAATTTGAATAAAAAAATATTAGAAAATTGTGTATTCTCAAGAAAAAGAAGTAAATTAATAAGTGGACAAATTCAATTTTTACAAAGAGTTTATATGTTTTTAACAAAGTGGAGTTTCACCTTTATTTATTGAATATAGATCCTTTTAAAATGGGCCAAAACCTTGAGCACCTTGATTTACTCAATTTGGATCCGCTTAAAATGGGTCAAAACCTTGAGCACCTTGATTTACTCAATTTGGATCCGCTTAAAATGGGCCAAAACCTTAAGCACCTTGATTTTCTCAATTTTGATCCACTTAAAATTGACCAAAACTATTGAGAGCAAAGGTTCATGGTCAAAATTGGGATTAATAAAGTGGAACTATAAATTCTCTTAAAATTCCCAACTAAATTTAGGGAAAATTCTCAACTAAAAAGAGGTTGACCTTATCTACTTATTTAGTCACTTCCATTGAATGTTCTTTTCTATTTCCTTGTTGAAAACACATTAATTATTTTTTAGAACTCTTTCTTAGGTGGAATGAACTACCATATTTTATATTACATGTTAAATACAATCAAAATATTTAATACTCAATTCTCAATTCAACATGTCAATGTCAATAGTCCATTACTTATTTTTTTAAAATATAAATTTAAATAAATTCTTATTATTATTAAACATGGAGTCATGCTACTTTAAAAAATGTACCATGTCTCTAAATAATGTAAATATGTTTCTACATATTCCTAATATGGAGCTCAAGGCCAACGCCACACTAGTGAATGGATAATATCTATTAATATGAGCTCCGCCTATCATCCATAAACAGATGGACAAACAGAAATCGTAAATAAATGCTTAGAAACGTGCCTATGGTGCTTTGTGACGAATAAGCAAAATAAATGGTCACAATGGTTACACTTAGTTGAATGGTGGTATAACTCTACATATCACACCTCCACTAAAATGACTAATTTCCAAGCCTTATACAGTTATGAACCACCTAAATGGAAAGAGTTTGCACTACTAAATACTAAGGTCCAAGCAGTAAGAAATAAGCTAAAGGAAGAACAAAAAATCATAAATTTATTAAAAGAGAACCTAGCAACAACTCGTAATCCCATGAAACAACTAGTAGACCAACATAGGTCAGAAAGAAAATTTGAAGAACGTCATTGGGTGTTAGTACGACTCCAACCCTACAAAAAATTATACCTTAAGAAACAAGGGAAGAACAAATTGGGCCCAAAATTCTATGGACCCTTTCAAATTAACAAAAAAATTAGCCAAGTAGCTTATAGATTGGAGTTTCCATAAAATTGTCGCATCCACAATGTCTACCACATTTCATGTCTCAAAAGAATGCTTGGGCAAGCTCAACCAGTGAAAACAAAAATCCGTGACTTTGATGACAAAGGAAAAATTATTTTATAACCAGAAGGTAAACTTGCCATGATGGAAACAATGTTATGTTCCAGAACCATAAAGGAATATCTTATCAAATGGAAAAACCTTCCAAAAGAAGATTCATCATGGGAGTCCGAACAATTCCTCCGACAATACCCATCACTACCCTTTCTTTGAGGACAAAGCAAAATCTTAAGAGGGTGGAAATGTAACAAACATAAAAATGATAATAATAAATATAATAAATTGTAATGGGTGAATTCATGAAGTTGGGTAACACTTTTGTGACAATCGGGTCTCCAAAATTCTGAAAAACATTTTTGTGACCAAATCTTCGGTAGTCCTATCACCATCTTGCTAATGATAAATAATTCCCTATAGTGTAGATGAGTAAGTCTTTTGTGCCACAACTCACTTGGGATTACGGTATTGTGAACCACGGTTGTCTCTGAGTGTCCTTTCAATTTGTATAAGCCTCCCTCTTGGACACCAATCACAATTGCATCATTGAAATATTTTCCTTTTGGCCACATTAGAACTTCTTCATCGACGAATGAAATTATGAAACCCTTCTCTTCTAGAGATGAAATAGAGAGGAGATTCTTCCTCAACCCAGGTATGAATAAAACATCTTTTATCTTCATCAATTTTCTAGAATATAATTTGAAAGAAGATTATGTTATTCCTTTCATAGGATATTGATAATCATCTCCAAGCTTCACCTTATGAGGTTAGTCCTTCTTGATCAAGTTTGATAGAGAGTACAAGTATCATGTCATGCACTTAGAAGCATCGCTATCAATGAGACAAATGTCACTACCATGAGTGAGAGTCCCTGTAATGAAATTAAAAGATATGGTTCATTGATGCAGGAGCATCGCTCCATGTTAGTAGTGTGCCAGCCATCCAACACATCCAACACGCATTTAATGGAGAAAGGGAGAGGCGAAGCCCTCTCAATTTTGAAATTCGAAATTTCAATAAATGTTGTAAGGCTTTTAATGCCAGACTACGCCTTTGTACAGGTATTGGTTAAGGTTTCCTTTAATAGTTGCCTGCAGCAAGCCCAGGATGTAGTCAGGACTAGGCATCCATTTATGTAATGTAGCCATAGGAGACGCTCTGGGATAGTGATAACTCAGAGACAGTGGTTGAGGATAAGCTCATGAGAGCCCTCATTTTGTAAGGGGGAAGTTAGAAAATAATAGGACTCAGAGAGAGAGATAGGAGAGAGAGTTGAGACTTGTTACAGTCCAGCCTTTGTAAACGCATTGTTACAGATATTGGGAGGAAGTCTTCTAGGTACAAGGGGAATGGAATGATCATGAAAACCACGGGAGGGAGGGAGTCCCTGGGGAGTGGAAAACACCACTTGATCTTTAGAAAGGATGGCTTGGAGGTCATGCGGCACCGAGGGTGTCTTTGTTGCTTGTATGGCATGGAGTTGGGAAATAACAAAAGAATGAGCTTTTTTGAGAATTTTTTCCATTCGATGGGAACTAATGATCTCAGGTGAACCGATGGTGATGCCTTGGAACTTATATTGGTGGACCTCCTGGTCAAATTGCATGGTTAATTCCTTAAAATCTATGGAATGGGACCCAAAGTCCTTAGCCAGTCTGCACCAAACACAATGTCACAATCGCCCATGTCGATAGCAAACATATGAGATTTTAGGTGGCAGTCACCAATTTGGAGACACACATTTTCACAATGCCCTCCACATTTCATGGAGCCACCATTGGCAATCATGATTTGGAAATTACTGATGGCATGGATGTAGCAATGAGTTTCTTGGAAAATGCGGAAATGAATAAAATTATGAGTGCTTCCATTATCAACTAGAATGATGACCTTCTAATGCTTGATGTAACCAATTAGCTTGAGGGTTTGGGAAGTGGAGAATCCAATGAGATAATTGAGGGAAATGACCGGTTCTACTTTGGAAGGGTCTGAGGGAGGTGTTATGTTAGTGGTTTCAGGTGACTCAGACACGATGGGAGTTTCAACATCCTCTTCTGAAATATCCTCGGAAATGGCCATAAAAATATTTTTTTCCTTACACTTGTGGCCCATGAAATATTTGTCATCACAATTATAACAAAGGCCTTTGAGTTGGCATTCATCCATTTCATCCCTGGTCAATTTTTGGATCTTTAGTGGAGTGGAGGGAGTAGTGGGATTTACTGGTTTAGGGTGAGGGATAAAGGAGGGTTTCTATTTTTGAGAAGATATAATCTGTCATTCTTCTTTAGCTCTTTTATTAGCCTCCACCCAACTATGAGGTCGAGCCATGAGGACATGGGCCCAAATCTCATCCTTGAGGCCATTGATAAAACAGTCTCGGAAAAAGGCATCAAACATGTCCTCCGTCCAAAAAGTCAGGCCCTCAAAGGAAGCTATAAAGTATTCCACTGTTCCTAATTGTTTCAACTTTGTCAAATGTCCCAAATGGTTGGTGTCAGTGTCAAACCGTTCATAAAGCTCTTCCACAAAGTTTGTCCAAGCAGAATACCCTTGACGATAATTTTTTCTCCATTGCCACCATTGCCAAAGTTCTTGATCTAGATGGAGAAAACCATACCGGAGTTTGGCCAAGTCACATGTAATGCCATATAAAGAGAAATAATGTTCCATTTGGGTTACCCAACCAGTGGGGTCCGAGACATCAAATTTGGTCACATCCACCCATGGAAGGCGTAGGTCACGTTGAAATTGATGGTACTGAAAGTTGTGGGAATGAGAGGAATGTTCACCTTCAGTATGTGGAGGTGAGTCAGAAGAAGGGTTATCTGTAGGTATATGTAGCTTGGTGGAGAGTGTCGAAAAGACATATTCAAGTTGGGTGGTAAGGTCTTGTTTGATTTCCTCCATTGAGGACTGCATGGTTGTATTGATGGCGGCAACATTGGCACTCAGTTGTTTCACTTCTTGTTGCATCTCGGTGAGACTAGATTGCAATGTATTGAAGCAAGCTTCCAAGTCTTGGTTACAGGTATGGGCCATGAGGACAAGGAAACCGAAAATGGGCGAGTGGGGTCAAAAAAATTTCTGAAAAATGATACGTATGAATGTGATAAGGGAGACGAGATGAATCCAATGGAATAGGTCTCAAATAATGGTGAAACAATTTCCAATTTTTTTTTTTTATATACCTGTGGAGTTATACTCTGGTCTGAAGAATACTATAGTGATGAAATGCCCAAATTCTTAACCAGGAAGAAATGTGTAGTTACTTGGAAACAAAAACATAGTTGTGCAACAAAAGAAACTAGTGACCCCGCACAATAGCACACCATGAAATCAGACAAACATGTGACACATGAAAATCCAATCAATTCAACCCAACAGCTTCAACGACTAGTGACTAGAACCCTTATGGCAAGTGAGAATAATCACAAAGTTACAGAACGAGGTACCAAAATTGAATTAGAACAACCTCTTTTCCCTACACGAGAGGAGCATGACCCAACCATGTTTCGTAGGTGCTTCTCTATCAACGCATGTATTGATCAGGTCCTAAGTAATCATGCCGCCACAATGTGTCAAGTGCAAGTAACTAAGGTGTCAACTTAAACAGTCCTAAGCCTTTAAATCAATACACAAAAGCCCCACTAGAAGTCCAAACTTAATCATCATACCTAAAATGAATCTATAGATGATAAAACCCTAATCTATTATGCTATTTTTTTATGTCGGGTAACCACATTCAGTAGTTTTAATTGCACAAGGTCCAATTATAAGATCCACAAGACAACTCCCAACGACATGTGAAAATTGAAAATGGGTGCACACAATGTCAAAAATTAATCATAGTTTAGAAGAAATAAATATAAGTAAGGGAAGCAATCACCTAAGATCACACATGAGTGGCAAAATGGAATTCTAGGAAAGCAACAATCTCGCTTCAATAATTCTAAGTGGCAGAAAGGTGCGACAACATGACCTTCGGTAAGTTGAGCCTAAACTAGAGACTTCGACTGGCTCTAACAAGGTTGTCTGTAAAATAAAGTTGCAAAAGATACACGGGATCCTTATCCCTACTGAAGTCAAGGAAACCACTATGATACAACCATATCAACTTCTACATCTCTAAGAAATATTTATATCCTCAAAACGCAATCTATATTATGATATATTTTATGATAATTCCAATTGATATATAAGGTTTTGTATCAGATTCATGCTTACCCACAACATATAATGTGGAAAAATATAACCCTTTTAAATCTACTTGCACATACATGACACTTGACGTTTTGAACTGTCGTATCAATAATTAAAGAAACTGTTGTAATATACAATTAAGAATTGCTTTAATAAGTGTTTAAAGAACTGTTGTGATAAATAATTAGTAATTAAAGAAAAGGTTATAAACAATCAGGAAAAGGTTATAATAAACAAATGAAGGAACTACATTAATAACATTTAAAGAACTGTTGTACCATACCCAATCTATTGAGTGGTAAACTATAGAAATGTTGTCCATGAGTTATATGTTATGGTTGTTGTTAAGGGTATGATATGGCTGAGATTGATAATGATAAAAGAAAATCACATTGCAAAAAAAATCACTGGAATAACAACAACGTTTTAAAGGAAAATCATGGAGTCCAACATGATATGGTGATGTCATCATATCTCTGTCAACGATCAAGTCATTGTCCTGTGGCAATTTATTGATACATATATTTATAAAACATAGTGATAAATAAATGGATAAAGTTGTTGATGTTGTTGGGTAAACACGGAGGGATCCACCCAGAAAATCGTGGTGTAGAATCATTGTATTCTGCCAAGAAAATAGTGACAGGGAGGGTAGGTGATATGCCAAGTAAAACATAGATTTTTTATCCAACGCTGACATAAATAAAGTGCAGATGTATAGATACCAACTCACAACCATATTATGAAAGAAAAACGCAGACTTACCCACCAAAAACGTAGACATAAATTACACACCCATTGATTAATTAATTCGCTTTCAATATCAGTGAGTTTGTTGTCAATTTCTATTCAAGATAAGATCATTGTCTATATTAGGGGTTGACCCACTCACTGTCTAATACACCATTGTTTTGTAATCAAAGGAACAACCATATTGCCAACTATTAAAAGGAAAATAGCTATCATAAAGTTGTTATGTGAGATCGCTGACAATGTATCAAACATAGTCAAAATCAATGTATTAATGTATCAATGTATCAAAATCAATATATCAAATCACAATCCAATTCGTTGTTGATGCATCGATGTTTCAAAATTGTTGTCAATGCATCCATGTGCCAAGGTATCAATCAAGGTATCCAAATAGAAATTTAAAATCATTGTCAAAGGTATCAATGTATCAATGCATCAAATCGTTGTCAATGTATGTTGTCTTGAAAACGCAGTCATAAAATTGCTTAGTTAAAAATGTCGATATCAATAAATATAAATCACAGTCACTAAATGTAAGTCGCAGTAAATCGCAGTCACTAAGTAAGTTACAGTCAATATGTTAATGAAATCACAGTGAATAAGTAGAAAGAAATCACAATCAACATGTAAATCACTGTCATACCAATTTCGTTGTCTCTTATTAATTCTATGTCTAACAATGATATGATGTTCATTAATACAGGAATTTCTATGTAACATGCCAGAAAAATGCCCAGGAATAATATCGTGGTCAACAATAAAATTTAAGGGGATTCACTGAGTGAATTTATGGGTAGGATGGAGATAATATCTAGAACTGAAAACATGGACATAAGTGGTTTAATGCATAGATATACATTCACACAGGAAAATGCAGAGGGTAACCGCTTAGAAAAAAATCATTCAAGGTATCTCTCAGCCATGAATCAATCAACGCAAAAAAATCAATCACAAGAAGGCACAAGACCAATCACTTAGCCATGAATCAATCAACATGGGTAGACAGTTGGGGATAAACATCCTTCGCTCATCATCCACACACAGAAAAGAAGGGTATTAGGATCTATAGGTCTACTAACACCGAAGTGACGACTGTCGATCATGCTCCTGGTTGACTGCTCAGGCGAGACTGATGATCAAGGGATGAGGACGAAAGATAAAGCACAAAAACTTCAATTAATCAATAAAACAAACATAATAGTCATAGAAATAAAGGATCAGTGGCCAAGCAAATCAAATTGATGCATCGATCATAAAGCTATGATGATTTTAAGTTCTCGATTAAAGACGCTAAGTAGAACACTTTTCTTCACACATTAAAATCATAGAAATGAAAGTGTAAGATCAATAGTAATCTACCATGCAAAATAAAATCATGTGTACCATAGCCCAAGATGATAGCTCTGATTCGTTATCCTACATACTCCATGCAGCTCCTGCTTGCCGACCAATGTGACTTCACCAATACCTCCCAGCCAATGCTAGGGGTACTCTTCTTCCCCCTTATCCCCCTGAACCGCAAAGGGGCCACGCACACTAACCAAAGAACAGCTAGCTCCCAGCTCGCCTCGCAAGGCTGAGCTACCACTCGTCACCGAGCTGGGTATCCCAACTCCCACAAGATAAGTAAGTCAAGTCAAAAATGTTGTAGCATAACGTTACGCATCAAGCAGAGATCCATAATCCTCCTCCTCCATCCTTTATATACATTTTCTAAGTAATTTTTTTCCCAAATTCACATTTAATTTAATTTTCGATAAATTAATTCAGAAAAATCCTCCCCGGTACACATGTCACCCATCCTCTTAGTTGCACCAGAAATTAATTTTATTAATTAATTATTTAATCCTATTTCCCTCACCCACCTAAAAGAATTCCTAGAATCACTCCTACGTGTCCCCATATTCCCTTACACATTTTAAAGACTTACACCCTTACTAAATTCCTAGTTGAGTTCAAATTATAAAGTTCTTAAAGGCAAGATTTCTTACTAAGTTAGTCATTCTTCTTTTTTCCTTATGTTTCCCTTTTTCTTTATGTTTCCCCCTTTCTCCCTTAGTTTCCCAATTCTTTTTAAGTTACCCTCTTTCTCCCTTAGTTTCCCAATTCTTTTTAAGTTTCCATCTTTTCCCTTTTTATCTAAAACTCAAATTAGCAAGTGTAGAAAATTACCATTTTCCCCTTTTTTCTTTTTAATTAATAAATTTTAATTAGCATATGTAACAAAACAATCATTTCCCTTTTTAAATTTTAATCCCTCAATATAATTTGATTTTAATAAATTATTTGAATTTCTTACCCCATTTTCATCACATGTTTAATGATTATTATTATTATTATTTTTTTCACCATAAGTATCACTTAGACCTAGATTTTAATTTTTGAGGCTGAGCGACATTTCATTGGGGAAGTTTTTTTTTAAATCTTTCTTATCACATTGTTCGTTCTAAGGCCATCTAGGTTTATTCACTTATTAGTTAACAATGTGACGTGCCCTTCAGGATGCACTAGGTGCTCCAAGGGTGCCACTTGCCTCATCCTCTTTCCCTTGCACGACGTGCCCTTCAAGACGCACTATGTGCTACAAGGGTGCCACCCACCTCCTTGTGTTTTCTTGTGTGACGTGCCCTTCAGGACACATTACATGCTCCAAGGGTGCCACCCACCTCTTGAATGACTTGGTAGACATAAAAAAAACCTAGAGTCGATACTCCACCAGGTGATCTTGTGGGAGACTAAGGGACTCTAAGGAATAAGGCCCCTGCCTTTTTCCATTCCCCTTAGAATCATCGTGAGCGACTGTCGCAGTCTTCCCTCATGGAATCGTCGGTCTTCTCGAACTAGGTAATCATTAACCTATAGATTGAGCCATGATGGGAATGCTACTAGGTTGTGGCATGGATGCTTTCCACGCCTCTCCCTCAACATCTCTGGTTGTCGTGCGTGACCCCTCTACTCCACATGTGAGTCTGGTTAGCAAGCTATCGTCAGCCTGCATCATCAACGAATCATGTAAGAAATAAAAATAAGTCATCATAACATCTAATCATATGTGCATATGTCATGTCAACAATAATCAAACCCTAATAGTCCACTCCCTGACTTGATCCATAGTCCAAGGGGTTTCATCGATGCCTATGCATCCTCGAGGTCCATAGTCGTGCACACTCAGGAGAATCGAGTCAATCACACATGTCTATGTAAATACATGAAATAACATATGATCATATCTAGAATGCCTCATAATCATAATCAAACAGCCAATAGTATAATAATCTGGATCACTTGCAAGCAAGTGTCCTCAAGAATAAGTTCGCTCAGTGCGTGCAAAAAGTGGGATGTTACAAATATTTCCATTTACAACCATGAAAACACATCACATAATTCTTGAAATTAGGATTTGTAAGTAACAAATTTCTTATGGGTGCATGCTACTCCAAGAAAAATGTTTTTTATAACACTTGGATTGGTGGAAATGTCTATGGTGTTGATTTTGGAAATATTAGACAAATTTGCCTCCTTAAATGAACCTAGTGCATGAATAGGGTGTTTTCACAAATACATGTGTCCATGAATAGTGAAATCTTTGACCTTGAAAATTTATTGGTTGGATATAATGATATTGATCCTTAAAAGTAAATATGATCAATGTTGCAAATTGTCCCAAGTATAGTGAAACATTTGACCTTGAAAATGTATTGGTTGGATATAATGATATTGATCCTTAAAAGTAAATATGATCCATGTTTCAAATCATCCCAAGTAACATCGAGGGTACTTATGGTGTCTAGGATATATTTATCAAAATGAATGATATGTGTGCTATTAAGGATCTATTGGAACCATCTCATTAGGTAGAGGGATGGATGGATTTATGTTTTGACTAGTGCCAACTTCATAGATGAGAGAATGAATTTAAGATGAAATTGAACTAATGGAGGATTAAATGGTGAATGTTGAAGAATTGGAGGATTAGGTAGATCAAATAGCTTGTTTTCCAAGATATAGGTTGTGTATAGA
>JZKD02S2105771.1:741355-755265 GCA_000966675.3 Picea glauca
TCCTCGTCTTCTTCACTTAAACAAGTACAACCTAGGGTTTCACATAAAAACCTTGATCTCCAAATATCCAAGGGATGAAACACTAACTCTAGTCTTCAATGTGCTCCAATAAGCTCAAGAAAATTTTATTGACTCAAACAGTACATATGAAAATCCAAGAGAGAGAGGAGAAGCAATGAGTTTCTCTTTGTCACATCTGTACACAATACTGAATGAAAATGAATGAACCAGTGAAGGAATCTCTCCTTTATCCATATATATGATTAGTAAGGGAAGAAAACAATATATATGTGGTCCAATTCCCTTACAAGAAACCTATGATAATCACATGTAGGCTCACACATGTGGAACACTGCACTCCAAAGGTACACATTTCAGGCTCCATGATGATGGTATCCACAAGAAAGTTTCAAAATATAAAGGTTCTCAAAAGAATATTTATATCCTACTAAACCATATACTCCATTAAGTCCACTCTCCCCACATGAACAATGTTTCAACTTGGGTGTGCTAGAGCCAACTCCAAGCCTAAATTAAATAATCAAATATACCATATGATATCCAGGTCACAATTCCATTCTTAGGGATGAAAACACTCCTTCTAAGTAGAGTCTTATCTAACAAAGAAAGTATATCCATGTTTCCATCACATAAAATGTCACCCAATGAAAATTAATGTCAGGTTTCCATGTCACGATAGGATATCTATGATCCTTGGCCTTCCATATACTGGAAACGTTCTGAATCGGCCCTTGAGTTCCATTTGAAGGATATAAATGGGTCAATTCCGTTTACTTCATATTGAGTCTGCATCCCTTTTTCCTTTAATTCTGAACACAGTGTTCATCCCCCAAGATCTTCCCTTATTTGATTGAGAACTTCATTGTCTCTCTTCTATGAGCTTGCCTTCAGTGGAGGATTGAAGTGGTGGAGGCCCAGCTGGAAGGAACTTATTTTCTCAGTTCTAAACCATGCTGACACGAAAGTCTGTAACATTTTCACTTCTATTGATCATATATTAATAGAAATACTCTTTTCTCGCCTAATTGATATCTTGCAAATATTTGAATTATTATTCCATGGGCGTATTTGTCATTTTTATTAATAGATTATGTTATTGAATGTGCTAACATCATTTATTATCATCATATTCTTGATGTGCTTGATTGTTGAGGACTATTTTCAAGTATATTTCTTTGGGTCAAGTTCTCAATGGTGGACTTCATCGAACATCTGGATGAGGTAGGCCTTTTATCTTGTCTTTCTAGCATATTTGTTTACATAGCATACTTGAGAATAGAGTTTATTTCTGTAGTCATTTCCATCTTTTGTGGTTTACCCTAGCCATAGAGAGATTTGAAGAACGTAATTGAGTTTTTGTATGACTCCAACCATACAAACAATTATCCCTTAAGCAACAAGGGAAGAACAAATTGGCCCAAAAAATCTATGGACCCTTTCAAATTAACAAAAACATTAGCCAAGTAGCTTACAAATTGGAGTTTCCATAAAATTGTCGCATCCACAAAGTCTTCCACATTTCATGTCTCAAAAAAATGCTTCGGCAAGCTCAACCAGTGCAAACAAAAATAGTTGAATTCGATGACGAAGGAAAAATTATTTTATAACCAGAAGGTATTCTTGTCACGAAGAAAATTGTCACTTTATATAATTTACATTTGAGAGCCGACTTGATAATTGTAACTTTATTAGAATTTACATTTTCCAAAATAGGGGTCGACATGATAGTTTGACTTTATTTTACAATAAAGGGCACAATGGGGTCGAATTTACAAGTACAACATAATAATATTATTTTTATGGTTTTTGCATGGTCAAATACAATAGGAGAATATCTTCTACAACCACATATTTGTCAACACTCCCTCTTAGCTAGGAAAGTATTCTTCGAGAATAATATGCTTTTGCATGTCTATACACTTCGGCCATTGTCTTGTTTATTTTCATGAATCTATATATCATGAGAAGTTATGCACTTTCACCAGCCTTTTGTACTGTGGTAACATACCAACCTGCATTGCAGTACCAACCTATGTTGGGGTAGCATACCATCCTTCGTTGGAGTACCAACCTATGTTGGGGTAGCAGACCATCCTACATTGGAGTACCAACCTGTGTTGGGGTATCATACCAGCCTTTGTTGGAGTATCAACCCGCGTTGGGGTAGTATACTAGCCTACGTTGGTGTACCGACCTGCACTGGGGTAGAATACCAGCCTACATTAGGGTACCAACCTGTGTTCGGGTAGCAGACCAGCCTATGTTGGGATACCAACCTATGCTAGGGTAGCATACCATACTGTGTTAGATTACCAACTTGCACTAAGGTAGCATACTAGCCTACGTTGAAGTACCAAACTAGGCTTGGGTAGCATGCCAGTCTCCATTGGAGTACAAACCTGCACTCGGGTAGCATATGAGCATGTGTTGGGGTACCAACATGTGCTGGGGTAGCATACCAGCGTGCGTTGGAGTACAAACCTGTGTTGGAGTAGCTTCTACTACTAGGGATATCATCACTTCCCTTTTTTGGGGATCACATCTCACTACTGGAGTAAACAATCGCTTCTCACTAGTGGAGAAGTCTTTCTGGACCACTACAAGCTTGTCTCTGAAATACTCAAAATTGACTCTCGATGGGGGCTTGGTTAATACATCTTCCACCTATTTGTCGATGGAAATATACTATATATTTACTGCTCCCTTATTTACCATGTCCCGGACATAGTGATACTTGAACTCAATGTGTTTTTACTTGTCATGGAACACAGGGTTCTTTTACAACTTCATACAACTCTGGTTATCACATACAATGCAATTCGCCTTTAATTCAATATCAAATAGCCCTGCAAGCAACTTTCTAGGTCACGCTAATTCTTTGCTAGATGAGCATGCTGCATTATAGTATGTTGTGGGCGTAATGAGTTCCACATCGGTTTTCTTTCTGATGGACCATGGAATCATAGGTGATCCTAGACTGAAGCAACACCCAAATGTAACTTTTTGATCTACTACACTACCAACCCAATCTGAATCAGCATAGCCATGTAGGATTGTCTCACGATATGAGACATATCTGAGAGTATAATCAATTGTAACCTTTAGGTATCTCAATATGTGTTTTTCTACAACTATATGAACATGTCTCGGATCGACGATAGACTGACTCAAGGTGTTCACCAAAAAACATGTATCTAGTCTTGTGTTTTTCAAATACATTAGCGATCCGATCATCTATCTATACAAGGTAACATGTAGTGTTTCTGAAGATGTATCACTTAGAAGCTTCAGATTTGTCACCATGGGCATAGGCATGGCCTTGCAATCCATCATATCGAACCTCTTCAGAATATCTATTGCATATTTTCCTTGGTTTATGAAAATCTCATTTTGCCTTTGCCATACCTCTAGACCTAGGAGGTAGTGCATTATTCCTAGATATTTCATTTTGAATTATGAGGCAAGATTCCTCTTGCTCTCAACGATGAGCTTCTATTTTCCTGTCATAAACAAGCCATATTATCCATCCTCAACCTTGTATTAAAGGTTGGGATCTACTTTACTCTTGGTAAATCCCAAAATCATCAAGAATTTATCCCTCTTAATCCCATCTTTCCCAAAGAATGTCTTGAATTCATCTGATGTGAATTCTCCACCATTGTTTGAGCTCAAGACCTTAATATTATTTTCAGAAATATTTTCTATGAGGGTCTTCAATTCCTTCAATTTAATTCAAAAAATAAATCCAATCTTTGCATGAAAAATTATCAATGAAGGAGACATAGTATACATACCCATTGGATGAAGATGTGGACATAGGTCTACATACGTCTTAGTGTATAATTTCCAATACGGCTTTGGCCTTGCATTTACTACTTGGAAATGCGCTCTTCACACTCTTGCCTTATGCACATCCCTTGCATATGCCCTCATGGTTCACTTGGATCTTCGGTAGTCCTATCACCATATTTCTAATGATAAATAATTCCCTATAGTGCAGATGAGTAAGTCTTTTGTGCCACAACTCACTTGGGATTATGGTATTATCAACCACAGTTGTCTCCAAGTGTCCTTTCAATTTGTATAAGCCTCCCTCTCGGACACTAATCACAATTGCATCTTTGAAATATTTTCTTTTTGGCCACATTAAAACTTCTTCATTGACGAATGAAATTATGAAACCCTTCTCTTCTAGAGATGAAATAGAGAGGAGATTCTTCCTCAACCCGGGTATGAATAAAACATCTTTTATATTCTTCAATTTTCCAAAATCTAATTTGAAAGAAGCTTAGGTTATTCCTTTCATAGGATATTGATAATCATCTCCAAGCTTCACCTTATGAGTTTAGTCCTTCTTGATCAAGTTTGACAGAGAGTACAAGTATCATGTCATGTACTTAGAAGCATCACTATCAATGAGACAAATGTCACGGCCATGAGTGACAGTCCCTGTAATGAAATTAAAAGATACGGTTCATTGATGTAGGAGCATCGCTCCAGGTCAGCAGTGTGTCAACCAGCCAGCACATCCAACACGCATTTAATGGAGAAAGGGAGAGGCACATCCCTCTCAATTTTGAAATTTGAAATTTCAATAAATGTTGTAAGGCTTTTAATTCCAAACAACGCCTTTGTACAGGTAGTGGTTGAGGTTTCCTTTAATGGTTGCCTGCAGCAAGCCCAGGATGTAGTCAGGACTGGGCATCCATTTATGTAATGTAGTCGTAGGAGCCGCTCTGTGATAGCGATAGCTCAGAGACGGTGGTTGAGGATAAGCTCATGGGAACCCTCATTTTGTAAGGGGGAAGTTAGAAAACAATAGGACTCAGAGAGAGAGATAGGAGAGAGAGTTGAGACTTGTTACAGTCCATCCTTTATAAACACCTTGTATAGGCATTTCTGAATTAATAGAAGAGCATTTTTTCCTTCCATGAATTGTTTGTATGTGTTTGCATGTTTTTATGCATTTCGTGTTTTGAATGCATAACTGGTGAAGTATTTCATAAGTTTCAATTTCTTCTCATATTTGAGTTTCGAAGTGCATAGAGTGCACTAGAGAACTCTATTTCAAGTTCTGAAAAAAAAAGGGAAGTGTCAAAGAGAAGACACTCACAGGGTTACTCAATACTCGTAAGCTGTGCAAGGTATGCATTGAGTAGGAGAATGCCAGGTGGGCGTAAGAAGTTTTTTTTTCAAGAAAACTTCTCGAATCTGAGTTATTCGAGATCCTTGAATGAAAAGTGTGCGCAGGAGTAAATCTATGAGAGGACAAAGCTCAGAAGTGACATCGTTTCTATAACGCAGATGAAACCCAAAGGAACTGGGCTCACAAGAGGAAGAGTCGAAGGTCGAGACCTTCGAGACATAGAAAATATTCTAAGTCAAAAAGCCAAGAAACCTTAGGAAGAAGAGCATAGGTGTCGTTGGATCAGCACTGGGAAGAAATATCTGGACCGTTGAATCTACGTCCAGGCAGTAGGAAGAGAGCGCATAAGGAGGACAGATTTCAACTGTCAGATCTAGCACCAATACCCAACAACCATTGGATCAAGCAAAGGCACATGCGGTTTAAACCCTTGGATATCCACACATTCAGGAACCGAAAGTTGGAGGAGAAAAGGAGGCTGCATCCCATACTCGCAATTGCCAAGATCGCGAAATCGCGTCAGCCGTTGGATCTGGAGCGCAGTGGCCTAAGAGTCGCTGGATCAAGGATACATGCATGGGGTTTAGTCCCTGGGAGGTGCACAAAAAAAAAAGGATCTGGGCCGTTAGATATAGCACCAAGGACCGATATTCATCGAAACCAGGAGAAGTTGTGACGGGTTTAATCCCTGGGAAGCTGCACAAAAGGGTAGAACAGACGGCAAAAGCTTCGAGGGAGAAGTGTCGAGTTGTCGTGAGCCGTCGGATCTAGAAAAGGTGTGCGAGGTTTAAACCTCGTAACAACAGAAGGAAGAGGACTCGTCAAGTCCCGAAATCATCAGGACCATCTATTTTGGAGGACAGGTGGCAGAGATCTAGAAGCTATCGAGAGTTTGGTCACCGGGAGTTAAGAGGTGAAGACTCCGCAGACATCCCAAAAAGAAGATAGTCGGGATTCAATATTGGTCGTTGACTAAGCGGAAGATATGGACTGTTGATCCACATCGTGATCTCAGGTATTGCAAGCTGGAAGGACAAAGGTCTTGTCTCCCAAAACCTTGAGTCGCGAGATCGCGAAATAGTGAGGTCGGTCCATTTCGCTAACTCGGGTATCGCGAGCTGGGAGGTGAAGTTATTTGCACTTCAAAACCCTAAATCACGAAATTGTGATTCGACCTAAACCATTGATCAAGGAGGAAGGAGAGCCATGAGATTTGGCGCCTCGCTACATCGTGTATCAGGGTTTTGGAGGGTGAAGGAGTTTCACCTTGATCACTAAAGTCGAGAAGTGTCGAGCACCAAGGGCTTGTATGAACATGTGTCACATATGTTAGGTGGGGACTGCCTAGTTGATAGGTGGCGCAAACATAGATCGCACAGAAAAGGTGGAAGTAGGTGACAGGTGGCGTACACACGTCACCTTGGAAGGGGTCAACCCATCGCTGACTTATCTTGCTTCGGGATTTCACAAAGGACGATCACGAGGGTTCAACACTCCAACTCGCGAAGTCATGAGTTGTGATTAGTGCTAGCACTTATCCCTAGCCAATGGTTATGTGTGGAAGGCGCTAACAAGGAGGAGCCATACCCGTATCACATCTCGGGTATCGACGTTTGGAGAAAGAGGAGTCGAGGGTCTTCAACTCATGAACTCGCGAGTTGCAAAAGGTGCTTGCGCTAAGGCCAGGTTGTGGTCACATGGAGATGTAATGGCCTCTGAACAAGAAATCCAAATGTCTTGTTCAAAATTTGTTGGCTAGGAAACAACAACAAAAGTTGAAGAAGTGGCTGAGGTATGCTGAAAGCCTCAGTGACACAGAGTTGGTTTGCATTTGTGAGCCAGAAGTTGGAGAAACCCTCAGTGATGAGGAGAGATTGGTTTCATATCTCATGGGCTGCCAAGAGGGAAGAGATGAATTTTCAAATTGCTAGGTGGGAAATGGAATGAGATCACTGGAGGATCTCATAGACTGTCAAGAGGACGGAAACAAAAATTCATATTGTCGGGTGGGCAATGGTATGAGATTAGCAGATGATCTCATAAACTTCCAGGTGGGAAAAAGTGAACTTTCGAGTTGCTAGGTGAGCAATGGAGAGAGACCAGAGAAGACAGGTCTCGCATACTTCCAAGGGGGAAGGGGTGAAAGTTCATATTTCCAAGTGGGCAATGAGATGGGATCACTGGATCTCATAGACTGCCAAGTGGGCAGCAGAAAATTCCCAAATTTCCAGGTGGGCAGGGGAAAGGAGATGAGACTATCTGAGAGTCTCACGGACTCTATTGAGAGTTCATGTTAGCAAGGAGTGTTGATAGGTGAAGAGTCATGTGATTTTGCAGGCCATGTGAATGAAGATGATGACAAGTTAAAAACTTGCACCATCCAGAAGGAGGATCAGAAGAGCATTATGATGATTGGGGGAATTTGGGTATTCCTACCAGATAGCCCAATTGAGGCAAGAGCATGTGTTGTGGATGCAGAAACAGAAGGAGGATAGCCAACAAAGATTGTCAAAGAAGAGGAAGAAGTGGAGAAGACACTGATGTTTTCCCAAGGAGGAGAAGAAGAGCATTCAATCGAGTTTCTCAAAATTTTCATCCAGGAAGTTGAAACAGAAATTACTGCAGCACTGGAGTATGCAATAGAAGAGGAATCAGACAGCATGGATTTTGCTGATCTATATCAAGAATTGGAAACCCTAGAGAGAAGGGTGATGGTGCAAAGTTTGCACATCCGACAAGCCAAGATGGAAGAAGTTGGAAGTATGCCAGCAGGAGAAATGGCAGCATCAGAACTTCCACAGGAAGAAGTTGAGCAGCAGTTCAGTGAGAAGACTACAAAGATGGAGTCTACAGCAGAATGGCCACTTAGTTCCACAAAGAGAGATAAAGATAGTAGGGGAGATCGAGTAGATCTGCCCATTGAGAAGACCGTAGTGCGGCAGAGAAGACTTCATACAAAGAGCTAGCCACTGGAGCAGCTGGACAAGGTAATTGAAGAAATCAGAAGGCTGATGTTGAGTTCAGCAGTAGAGACTACTAGCAATGAGAAGCTGAGTAGAAGGGAGACTGCAAGAGCAGTAGGGCAACAACAACAACAACATCGAAGCAGAGGAGCAGGTAGACAACTCCAAGGGAAAGTTTGGGATCCAAGTGGATTTCAACACTGGAGAAGAGGAGCCCATGATCAAGAGATCATGATTTTTCTAGCTGAGTAGTATGATGTAGGAGAATCACTCCATGTCAGCAGCGTGCCAGTCAACCAGCACATCCAGCATGCATTTAATGGAGAAAGGGAGAGGCACAGCCCTCTCAATTTTGAAATTTGAAATTTCAATAAATGTTGTAAGGCTTTTAATGTCAGACCATGCCTTTGTACAGGTAGTGGTTGAGGTTTCCTTTAATGGTTGCCTGCAGCAAGCCCAAGACGTATTCAAGACAGGGAATCCATTTATGTAATGTAGCCATAGGAGCCGCTCTGTGATAGAGATAGCTCAGAGATGGTGGTTGAGGATAAGCTCATGGGAGACCTCATTTCGTAAGGGGCAAGTTAGAAAATAATAGGACTCAGAGAGAGAGATAGGAGAGAGAGATGAGACTTGTTACAGTCCAGGCTTTGTAAACACCTTGTATAGGCATTTCTGAATTAATAGAAGAGTAGTTTTTCCTGCCATGAATTGTCTGTATGTGTTTTCATGTTTTTATGCATTTCATGTTTTGAATGCATAACTGGTGAAGTATTTCATAAGTTTCAATTTCTTCTCGTCTTTGAGTTTTCGAGTGTGTAGAGTGTACTAGAGAACTCTATTTTGAGTTCTGAAAAAAATGGGAAGTTTGGAAGAGAAGGAACTCACACGGTTGCTCAATACTCTATAGGCTCTGCAAGGTGTGCATCGAGCAGGAGAACGCCAGGTGGGCGTAAGGAGTTTTTTTTTCAAGAAAACTTCTCAAATCTGAGATATTTGAGATCCTCGAACGCAAAGTGTGCGTAGGAGTAAATCTTTGAGAGGAAGAAGCTCAGAAGGGATAATGTTCCTATAATGCATACAAGACCCAAAGGAACTGGGCTCACAAGAGGAAGAGTTGAAGGTCGTGACCTTTGAGACTTAGAAAATCTTCTAAGTCAAAAAGCCAAGAAATCTCAAGAGGAACAGCATAGTTGTCGTTGGATCAGCACTGGGAAGAAGGATCTAGACTGTTGAATCTACGTCTAGGAAGCAGGGGGAGAGCACGCAAGGAGGACAAATTTGAACTGTCAAATCTAGCGCCAATAATCACCAACCATTGGATCAAGTGAAGGCACACAAGGTTTAAACCCTTGGATATCCACACATTTAGGAATCGAAAGTTGGAGGAGCAGAGGAGGTTGCACCCCACACTTGCAATCGTCGAGATCGTGAAATCGCGCCAGCTGTCGGATCTAGAGCGCAGTGGCCTGAGAGACGCTAGATCAAGGATACGTGCACGAGGTTTAGTCCCTGGGAGGTGCATAAGAAAAAAAGGATTTGGGTCGTCAGATCTAGCACCAACGACTGATATCCATCGGATCCGGGAGAAGGTGTGAGAGGTTTAATCCCCGGGAAGTAGCACAAAAGGGTAGAATGGACGGCAAAAGCTTCGATGGAGAAGTGTCAAGTTGTCGTGAGACATCGGATCTAGAAAAGGTGTGCGAGGTTTAAACCTCGTAAGAATAGAAGGAAGAGGACTCGTCAAGTCCCGAAAGCACCAGGACCATCCATTTTGGAGGATAGGTGGCAAAGATCTGGAAGCTACCGGGAGTTTGGTCACTGGGAGTTGGGAGGTGAAGACTCCAGAGACATCCCAAAAAGAAGATAGTCGGGATTCAATCTTGGTCATTAACTAAGTGAAAGATCTGGACCGTTGGTCTACATCACGATCTCAGGTATTGCAAGATGGAAGAACAGAGGTCTTGTCTCCCAAAACCCTGAGTCGCGAGATCGTGAAATAGTGAGGTCGATCCATTTCATGAACTTGGGTATCGCGAGATGGGAGGCGGAGTTCTTTTCGCTTCAAAACCCCGAATTGAAAAATCGTGATTCGACC
This sequence comes from Picea glauca, assembly GCA_000966675.3. Lineage (NCBI taxonomy): Eukaryota > Viridiplantae > Streptophyta > Pinopsida > Pinales > Pinaceae > Picea > Picea glauca. The sequence goes on from JZKD02S2105771.1 coordinate 751,584, forward strand.
TGAACCGTCGATCGAGGATGAAGGAGAGCCATGATATTAGGCACCTCGCTACATCATGTATCGGGGTTTCAGAGGGTGAAGGAGTTGCACCTTGATTGCTAAAGTCGTGAAGTGCCGAGCACTGAGGGCTCGTATGAACACATGTCACATCTATTAGGTGGGGACCATGTGGTTGACAGGTGGTGCAAACATAGAGCACATAGAAAAGGTGGAAGTAGGCGACAGGTGGTGTACACGCATCACCTTGGAAGGGGTCAACCTATCGTTGACTTATCGTGCTTCGAGATTTCGCAAAGGAGGAGCACAAGGGTTCAACACTCCAACTCACGAAGTCATGAGTTGCAAGTAGTGCTAGCACTTAGCCCTAGCCGATAGTTATGTGTGGAAGGCACTAACAAGGAGGAGCCATACCCGTATCACATCTCGGGTATCGGCATTTGGAGAAAGAGGAGTCGAGGGTCTTCGACTCATGAACTCGCGAGTTGCGAAAGGCTCTTGCACTAAGGCTAGGTTGTGATCACATGGATATGTAAGGCTCTTGCCTAGTGTTAACTTACGTAGGACGGGTTTTCATGAAAGACCTGTGGATTCAATCAAAGGGCTCCAGCAGGAGTCCGAAGAGCCATTTCGGCTCAGAAGAAGATCAATCCAGAGACCGGGAGGTCGCAGAACCCTTCTGAGGTAGGGGGTCTGCATCATTCATTATAATTTTCTCCCTTTGGATATTTATATCTTACGATATCATTCTCTTTCAAAATGTATTTCCACACTTGGAGGTCATTGGCTCCTTCAAGATTTCCATCGAGCCTGAAATTGGTAGTCATCCTGCCCAGAACAAGAAAACAACAAATAACTTTTCAAGATATGGATCTAGACCATATGAGATATTTTTGTTGAACCAAGAAGAATTTCTTTAACCGGGACTCCAACAGTTGCAATCAAACGTCGAGATCTATAGTTTAAGAGGAAACCCTAATTTTTCAAATTTTGAATTTTTGAATTATTGTTTAGGGAAGTGATGCGCCTTGCCTACGAGAGTTCCTGGGTGATCTTAGATTTACCAACATCCTCCAAAAATAGGTAAAACATCACTCTTAGGGTTTAGGAAAAAACCATAATTTTGCAGCAACTCCAACACTAAAAACTAGATCTTGGAGAGGGTGCGTTGAGGCTAGGAAAGAATTCTTAAACTGTGAATTGGTCTCTTTCAGACCCACTCTGATACCATGTTGAAAATTTACTTATGCAACTAACAATTACAATTCATCTTTTCTTATTACAATTATTTAGGACATTAACTGCATATACAAGATCATTGAAAGAAAGACAATCACATAAACAAGATAGACACAAATATTATCCTCATAAACCATCTAGGGGAAGAAAACCCAACAACTTATTCTAAATAGATTCTTCAACCAAGAACAATGCCAAGACAAAAAACAAATAGACCTTTGTAGCGTCTCCCTCTCTCTCCAAAACTTGTGCACCTTTTCTCTCTCTTGTGCTTGAGTGAGATGAGCGTATAAAAGAGGCATCTATACTATCTATTTATACACAAATGTCTTTCCCTTCTCTCCAAAAATTGTGCACCTTTTCTCTCTCTTGTGCTTGAGTGAGATGAGTGTATAAAAGAGGCATCTATCCTTTCTATTTATGCACAAATGCTTTTCCCTTTTAACTACCAGGTCCAACTTGACAATTGTCAGTTAATTACATTTTACATTTTCCACAATAGGGGTCGACTTGACATTTTGACTTTATTTTACAATAAAGGCCACAATGGGGACGAATTTACAAGTACAACATAATAATATTGTTTTTAGCAGCTACGCATTCTTCAACATTGGCAGTTAAAACTAATCATTAATTTTATCTTTCTTTTATATAATTATTATAATTTTCATAAATAATTTAACATACAACATTCTAATTTCAGAAGTTAATGTTAACTTCACACCTATATAGACATTTTTTTATTTAACACATCTCCTTTCAATTTTATTAACAATTTTACTTTATAGAATAAATAATAATTGGTTGACCATTTATTTCATGGAATTTTGTTGCCTTATATTGTAACAAGAGGTTGTCATTATTTTTTTGTTTTTGTATAATTTTATTTCTATTATAAATATATTTTAAGTAATTTAATGAGTAATGCCCCACCACTTCCCCTGGAACATGAGTTTTAGGAACATAGTCTAATGCAATTTTGGTATTGGTATAAGAATCTTCACTTGTTTTTATGTATGTGGTTAAGGTACATGCTATTAAAAAGTACATGATGTCACTAGATATCTCTTTTGTATTTCTTGCTTATATGATCATCTTTAAAACAAAAATTTTGGTCTTGGAACAAATTTTCCTCCTACATAAGAAAGTTTGCAGTCACTCACAACTCATAGTTACTGATGATTTTCCTTAAGATACATTAAAAAGTAATAAAACATTATTTACATTAAAATGTTAAAAATATATAAATAGACTTTAGAGTATAAAAAATACAAATCTACCTTAAAATAAAATTTTAATTTATAGTTAACAGGTTTACCAGAATAAGTCACTCACTTTGAATTCACATTAGTGTTTTTCTTGACCTCAAAATGAAGTATATGGATGTCCATAAAAGTTGTCCTCTCTCTGTGAAATCACTCCTCTCTCTGTGAAAGAAATCCCATGATAGGTACTGAGCATATGGATGCCCATATGCCTATGATAGGTACTAAGCATATGGATGTCCATAAAATCTAAATTTATCTTCTCTATGTGCAAGCAGTGCCATGATAAGTTTTTGATAAGTACTGAGCATAAAAATTACTAAGAACTGGTGTTGCAAGAACTGCCATGATAAGTTTCTGATAGGTACTGAGCATAAAATTATAAAATTACTTTAGAATTGGTGTTGACAAGTACATGTGGTTAGTTGTCAAATGGGTATTCCGAAGATTCAAATAACTACATAGATTAGTTAAACTAGATCTTATGATAAACTATGCAAAACTTTTCTGTTGACAAAAATATTGACAAATATTCTTGTGTTGTAACATATGCAAACTTAATTTTCTTCAATCTACTCGTCAATTTTTAGTTTATATGATAATGATATTTTGAATGTCAAAGTATTCCATTATACTCTTTTGCATATCTTATATATTCAAAATATGAGAATAACAATGGTTTGGAGAAAACAAACAGTAATTACAATTTAAAACTATCAAAATTATCACATCTATTAACTTTTATGTAAAACAAGAAGACATTTTTCTTCTACAAAGTGTAACTTTTGAACCTTGTTTCTATATGTAGATTATTAGCAAAATAAAATATTAAGAGAAAAAATAGATTAGAACCCTATTTAGAAAGGAAGTGATAGTTTATAATAGTAATAGGTATTTGAAAACGTTTTTAAAGGACTCCTAGTTGAACAAAAAATTAAGTTATATAAAGAGAAACACGTAGATCCATTTTAACCATTGATCTATCTAACAGGGATCAAATGTGGCAAACTTTTCCTCAAGTTTTGCAATCTATGTGGGTACTTGATAGATTCACTGCCCGATATCCGGTGAGGAATGGTTGGTTCTACAGATTTAACTGGTCAACTTTGTATAATGAGAGTGCCACAGGTTTTCCAGCATGTCGAATCCATTTATGCATTTAGAAATGCAACTTTTTTTTC
>JZKD02S2105771.1:773909-788932 GCA_000966675.3 Picea glauca
ACAAATAATATGACCACTTGTGAATCTAAAGGAATATAACCTTCAATGATAAGTAACCTACCAAACCCTAACATCCCTCTTAAGTCATCATCACCAGCCAAAATATCTAGAAACTATATCATCATTTTTCCAAGACATCCTATAGAGATAATCACATCTCCATATAATATAAAGATATGTAAATCACATCTATTAGATTCACAAAGATGGAAATATGAATAATTCAACTCAACAATCTTTAAATGCCAAGATTGTGGCATAAGTAACAACATGTGAAATAATTTCAACTACCTGTGAACATAGCATTCCCTCTCATGGTCCTAAAATCCCCTAGAAATTGAAGCAACACCTTGAATTAGGTCAACTCCCACACTCTAAGAGAAGATTGAAGAAAGAGTAACATCATGGTCAACTCTCTCTATCTAAAATAATCCATTAAACCTTTTTAATGTACTATAAAATACCCTTATTAGTTGAAAACATGGAATCAACCTTAGCATCATCCTCCTATTATAATATAAATTTCCACCCCATATTGCATTTGCGAGATGGTCTAGTCCATTCCTTAGCTTGCAAACCTTAATTGCACTCTCTTTCGTCAAAATCATCTTAAAAAAAATATCTTTGCTTTTGTATGTTATTCATCCATGTGAAACACTCGTACATATGTTATTTTCTAGTGTGCAAATCACATACACCCCTAATTTTGATAAAAATAAAAATAAATTGTACTTTTGGGTAGGGTTTAAGGGTTTTCTCGATCCTAAATCTCTAATTTCCCGTACACAATGTAATGTAACCATATCAAACTCTGTATGATGGTATATAAGCACCTATGGGGGTGTATATGAAGGGAGAAAAACTTGGTGCAAGAACATGTTTTCCATTTGCAAGCCTCTGTATTCCCTAAATCTTCGAGTAATATCCCTTGATTTTAAAATTTTATTTTCCAATATATCTTCCTCTATCATATATTATTGTTGGGTGTGTTCCTATCCATTTTGAATCATTTGAGGAAGTACTCCATTGTGGATCTGATATTTGAAGAGTTAAGTGAAGGAATTCAGACAATTGGTTTCAATGCAGTTCATTAGTCAGAATCAGGTTGTAACTCACCTATGTGCAATGATGTTTAACTAGTTCTTATGTGTTGAATTTGATTTATATATCTAGATTTATATATTTCATTTATAATTTAATTTCATATCTATCTTGTTGTAGTATATAATTGGTTTCTTTTACAAACTGGTAAAGGAATGGAGCAAGTCATGTCGACAACGAGGATCTTCATCAAACATTTGGGTACAAGGTACATGATTCTTATTTCTCTCTTCTAAGTAATCATTTATTTATTGATTTGTATGTTGGAGGGTAGGTTCAATATTTTATATATGATTATGATATTTTTTTATATAGAACCAAGGCCACAGGGTAGAAAATCCAGTAACATAATTGGCAACCATATTGAGGATATGTTTTTCCTAGTTTTGGTCAGTTTAAGGGATCTTGTGATTTATTTATTTTTTGTTTTATCATCTTGTTGTCAAATAATTTACTATCTCAGAAGTCTTTTCCAGTTTCTAGAAGCTTCCTTCTTATTTGAATTTTTTTTTTTGATATTTTTGCTAAGGTGTACATGCTTTGTCTTTGTATGAACCATGTATATACATGATTCACTTCAGTTTCAATCATGTACATATGTTATTCATAGTGTACACATTCACGCACAATTATAAAAAGTTGATGTTGGGGCCATTTTCTAATTTTTGGAAAGTTATGGTTTAGTTGTTTAGGATTTCTTGAACCTTTTCAAGTTTTTTTTTTCTTTGAATGTCATATCAGGTCTATGTAAACTTAAAAATTTGATCAAAAGTTATTTCTCATTGATTGGTTAATTTTTTGTAACTATGGTTTTTAGATGGGTTGAAAGGTTAGGCTTGAGTGGTTAGACTATACTTCCATTTCATTGTCTTGTTTCAACGATTTTGGACTGTCTTCTTTCTTTCTTTTTTCCTTCTTTCATTTTTCATAAAAAGAAAATACAAAATTTCACTGTAGTTACAATTTATTTCTTTTTAGTAACAAAAACCAAAAAATACCTTGGTTGTTGGTTGTTTCTTGTCTTGTTCACTTGCCTCTTAAGTTTTTCATAAAAAAAAAAACTCATTTTTAGCACTCTGGTATTTTATGCATTTTTTGTGTTTTGAAAAAATTGTTGATTTCAGTTTTTAGTAGTCTTTTATAAGAGGAAAAAAAACAAAAAAAAAAACTAGTTTGTTGCTAGTTAGATTTCTTTCTTTTTGTTGCTTTGTTTTTCTTTATATTTGAAAAAGAAAAATATATTAGAATATGAATTTTTTTTCTTCTCATCTTGAAAGCATTTCAAAGGATAAATAACAAAGAACATCCTTTTGTTTGCTTGTTTTTCTTTCTTTAAAAGAATTCATTGTGCATTTTGCATCAAAAAGAGAAAATATTTCATTTCAAGGTTTGAAAGATTGTTCATACATTTTTCTTTTTTGAAACTATTTTTCATTGAACATTTAGTGTAAAATTTTCTTTGTCAATGTTATTATAAGTTTCATTTTTTCAAGATTCTCAAACAACATCAGTTTCACTCCCATACCCTTTGAGTAAACAACAAGTACTAGATGGACCTTAAATATAAAATTTACTATACTTTATTTCTAGGGTTCATAAACAAGATTAGGGTTAGAGCCTTGGATTAGGATTGGAGAGATAACTCTATAAGGTTGGTAAAAAAACATAGGAGTCTCAGATAGGAAGAGAACATACAATTGTTGTATAAGCATATCTAGGAGCCTCCTCCAACATAGGAGATAAACACAAGGTTGTGTGAGGAATATTAGAGGCGATAACCCCTTCGAAACATGACCAATCATAACAGATAGAGTGTATTTGGGGTTTTTTTACTGATTTGACATTCACTCATTTGGAATTATTCCTTTGTGAATTTTGAACATGGTTGAATTTTTCTTGAAGTGACACTGACTCACCTGGTGTCAGTCCTCTAGAAGCTTCAAACCTAATTTGAGATTTTCTGAAGTAACACTAACCCTTTTGTAGGCAATCCTCTAGAAGAGCTTCAAACTGAATTATCCAACCCATATGCTTCTTCTTGACTGTTGATTGTACCCCCTGGAGGTAGAATGTGATTTGGTGACTTTAGCGGCCTATCATTAGGCATCTCAGAGGTGACTATGGGGGATGTCTCATGGTACCTGAGGAAAACATTGTATCATGTTATTAGTACCCCTAAAGGGTGCCCCACGAAGTAAGGGTTACTTGCACTAGGTAAGGTTGGTAAGTTGAGGTCGAGGTAAATTCTTCTCACTCCTTCATTCATCGCTCTCGAGACTTTATCAACTAGTTTCAGTATATGAAAGGTCCCTTTTTAGTTTTTCATTGCTTTAGACTCAGGACCTTATCCACCTCGACTAAATTTTTGGAGAAATGTTTTATCTACGATGTTTCTCTTAGGGATTTTTAGAGGAATGTTGTTTTGTATAGGATTATTTAGGTTGTGTTTGTATCATCGATTTTGGATTGCTGATTCAAGGTGGTATACCAACTATTGAGTTGGTTGGGAAGGACCTCTGGTATTTCTCCTAAAATCATGGATCCACCTCCTGGAAGGCATGGGACCTATTTTTATATCATTGGTTCATCAGATTCAGTGCATGAGACTTTCTCGGACGTGAAAAAACATGCAAGGGATAAAATTATGCATATAAAATTCATGGCCAAATTTCTTGAGGATACCAACCAAGGGACCCCTTTTGAACAGGATTCTTGTGATTTTTCATTCTTTGGGAACATCGGTGCCCCCTTGATGGCCACTTTTACAATCCTGGGCTAAATGTAGGACTACCTATTTGTTTATGGACCACTCTAAATGTCTTGAATTATCTTGATTCTTCTCAAATAAACACCTTATTTCATGGGCATTGAATGTATGTTGATCATTTACCTTTAGGGTTAGTGAAGTCTACTTCTCCTCCTTCTTCCTCTTCTGGTGAAATTTGAGCTACTAGTAACTTGAAAGTATAAAAGTAAGAAGAAGAGGAAGAGTAAGAAGAATAAGTCACCAACCTCTGCTAGTCATGTTAGTGACGTGTCACCAACCTCTACGAGTCATGCTAAGGAAAAAATTCTAGTCACTGGTATTCATACTAGCATCATGTCACCAAACTCTATGAGTCATGTTGGAGACCAACAACCAACGTCTACAAGTCATGTTGGAATCCCAAGTTCAGTCACTATGGTTTATACTAGAAATAGTCTACCAACCTCTGCAATTCATGTTGAATACCAGCACCTAACCTCTACAAGTCATGGTTGGGGAAAGATCCTAGTCCCTGCAAGACATATTGGGGTTCAACAACCAACCTCTACTAGTCAGGCTGGGAGAACAAAGCCAACCTCTACTAGTCATGTTGGAGATATTTCAACAACCTTTGCGAGTTATGTCAAAGATAGAAAACCAGTTGTTGTAATTAATACTGGAGGAACGATTCTAGATAGTGCTATCCATACTAAACAAATGTCACCAACATTTGTAATTCATGTTTGAGATCAACACCTAGTTGTTGCAAGACATGTTGGGGGAAATCCATTGGTCGCTACAAGTCATGTTGAGGACATTGATACTATTGAAAAACCTATATGTATAATACGTAAGCACAATTTCCCTTGTAAGATTTGTAGAGGAGATAACCTTACTCGTTTTTTCACTACTATTGTCATGGTAGGAAGAGTGTGGTCTTTTTCCGAGGGCTCTTCTAGTTCTGAGTCATCTTTGGTTTCTAGACCAACTATTTAATCATTGGTTGATGAAGTGGTTGTTCCAATGCAATCTTCTCCTAATACCACTCTTGTTTTGGGGGGTTAGGTGTCTCTTAATCATGTTGTCTCACATCCTTTTCAACAAGTGGTTGATGAAGTGGTCGCATTGATGCAATATTTGGTCGATATCACTCTTCCACTAGAGAGTGACGAGTCTTCCAAAGTGATCTCACCAATGAAATATTTGGTTGATCCCACTCTTATGTTGGGGATTGACACCCCTTCCAACTATTTCTTTAGTATGTCTAGTTCAGTAACTTTTGAGTGAGGTGGAAATCCAGTCTCCTTGAGTATGTTCCCTCCAAGTCCTAGAATGGTTTCTATTGATTGGAATTATCTAGTTGACCCTTTCCTTCCTTCTTCTACACCTTTTTAGGTAATAGTTATGGTTAAATATTATTTTAAATGAATTTAGAATTGTATTGTATATCAAGGATCCTCTGCAAGTATTTTATCCTCCTCGGCTTGGAAAGCTTTGGGTTCTCCCAATATTGTGTCATCTACCAGTGAGTTGTTGGATTTTGATAGAAGACCTAGTGAGTGTCTTGGGATTCTTCCTTAGTTTCATATCACGTTAGGTAGAAGTTGATCTGCTAGTGGTGTTGTAAATGTGTTGAACCTGCACAAAATAGATCTAGCTAAACAATAATACACACATTTGCAGAGAGAATTGGAAAAAGAAGAAGGAGAGAAAAAATGGAAGAATTTTCATTAACCGTATTCCACACATAAAGAGTGAATAATTTACAACAGATATAGGCTACATAATTAACTAATGAGCCATAGTGGTGGTCTAGATTGATCTGGACACACACCAATAGTTACAAGAGTAAACTGCCACCTAGTCTAGTCTCTCAGGCAACTACGGGAGTGAACTGCCACCTAGCTAAGTTAACTAGTCAACTAGTCTTCAGTTAACTGACTAAAAAAAGAGTAGTGAGTTGGTGATGATCCCTATGTTGCATGGTGAAAAAACCAATGCAACATCTAAACTCAACTCAACTAGTCAAACTGAAGTGTCAACTGAAAGAGAATATTCTCTAGGTAGAATATTCTCCCCTAAAATATAGGAGACTAGATAATGACTAATTATGACTAATAAACAAGGAATAACCTTAGGAAAAATAAACCCTAGGTGTGTTTGAAGTAACTCCAACACCCCCCCTGAACATCACTATGGTGAAAATAAAGAATGGGTCCAGGCAACAAGGCCATGTTAGGTACCCAAATACAAAAGATAAACTGAAATAAAGTGAGGAAAGAGGGAAAACCTCAAGGTAAAAACCCCCTCAAGGTACAATGTATGTAAAGAAATTAAAAATGAGAAGGAACAAAAAGCAGTTGCTAAGAAACCTTGTCCTTCACTCCAAGAAGACCCCGCAACTGTGCAAGTTTGTGCTCGTTGAAGATTTTGTTGAAGATGCAGATGTTTGCATGGATATAATGAAGTATATGCACCATTGAGATGTCAACACATATCCACTTCATCTTCTTGTAATGAAAAATATCCAAATAAATTTTGGATAAAATTTTGAAAATCGTACGGTCGTTTCCAGAAAAACAATGAAATTTTGTTGATTTTGAAACGATCATAACTTCAGTTCCCAGACTCCATTTTAGAAGATTTGTTTTTTAAATTGGATATTTTCCCGAGAGGAATTCAAATATCCAATTTGTTTATGCAAATTTTTCTCAGAAAAATAGCAGAATGGTGTTTGATATGCGTGGCTCTCTTTTTGTCTCCTGGCATGCATGCAAAAGTGTTTGCATGTGACTCCTGAAATGCATGCCATATATTTTCCACATGAATTTCAGAAAATAAATCTGAAATTGAGTAGACATCATCTTCAAGTATTGGAATACAAATTTCTGTAGATACTTGTATAGAAGGCTCTTCAAACTGAGATGATTTATCTTCCAGTGATTTTTCTACATTCTCTATATTGTCAACATTTTGCATGAATTCTTCCTTATTCCCAAATAAAACCTCCAATATTCTCCATAAATAATTTGGAGTGAATTATTGTGAGTCATCATATACTTGATGGAGAACTTTGAGAGAAATAAAATAGAGGATACATCCTATGCCCATATCTTGTCTATTGAGAAAGTCATTTTTCTCATCGACAGAATCAGGCTCTACTTCCATTTCCATATTTATTTGGTACAACCCTCTGCATCTAAGCATAAGAATAATTTTTGGCTTCCATTCCAAATAGTTATGAGGTGTGAGAAGTATTTATGGCGAATAATCCATCTTTTTGTTGTCTTCAATCTTTTGTACTTGCAAAAAATTTTGGTGTAGATTTTTCTTAGAAGTCTATCGGCTTTGATACCATGTAAATGTTTTGAACCTACACAGAATAGATCTGGCTAAACAATAATACACACATTTGCAGAGAGAATTGGAAAAAGAAGAAGAAGGAGAGAAAGAATGGAAGAATTATCACTAACCATATTCCACACATAAAGAGTGAATAATTTACAATAGATATAGGCTACATAAGTAACTAATGAGCCATAGCGATGGTCTAGATTGATCTAGACACACACCAATAGTTACAAGTGTAAACTACCACCTAGTCTAGTCTCTCAGGCAGTTACGAGAGTGAACTGCCACCTAGCTGAGTTAACTAGTCAACTAGTCTTCAGGTAACTGATTGAACAAAGAGTAGTGAGTTGGTGATGATACCAATGTTGCATGGTGACAAAACCAATGCAACATCTAAACTCAACTCAACTATTCAAACTGAAGTGTCAACTGAAAGAGAATATTCTCCAAGTGGAATATTCTCCCCTAAAATATATGAGACTGGATAATGACTAATTATGACTAATAAACAAGGAATAACCTTAGGAAAAAAAATCCTAGGTGTGTGTGAAGTAAGTCCAACAGGTGTCAGACCCTCTAGATTTCAATATGCTTCTTTGGCGTGACTATGTTTATTCTATGAATGTTGTGGTATCTATGTGTTTTCATGTGATGCATTTTCCTCACATTGGAAGCATTGTTAGTATTGATCATATTTAATCTAATAATCATCATTCTAGTTCAAATTTAGGTTAGGTTTCCCCTTTGTTTGTTCTTAGTATTCAAGTATACTCTTCCTTTCCATGGGTGAATTAATGGCATCATATCATCGGTGTTCAATTGCTTCTGAGGAAGGATATTTACAATCATGTTTACCTTTTCGATACAAGGTATTGGTAATTGATCATGTGGTTTATTCAATGGGGAAATGGGAGCCCTGTATTCCCCTTATTGACCCGAGTAATCTAGCACTTAGCCTTGAGTCTGATATTACTATTTGTGTGTTTTTAAGCCCTGGTTTCATGGATGTTGAGTTTCCTTCAGACAAGGCTATCCTTGAAGCTATGACTATGGATCCTCGACCTCTTTCTAAAATGGAACTTTATAGGTTTTTTACTGAATAATTCTTCAGCCTAAGCCCAACAATGGGATCTACCTAAATAAATATTATGCATAAGTGGTAAGGTTGTACATTTCTCTATAGATATTGTAGTTTTAGGATTTCTTGTTTTCAAGTTCTGTATCCCATAGCACTTGTTTTTATTAGAGGTTTCTATATTGGAATTATCAACTTATACATGATATTTTTTGGTATTATATACAGGAATTTGAAGACATTTTTCTTTGGTACCTTTTCTTCCATGTTGATCCTTTATGATAGGTAAAGATCTCGAAGCTCACATATAGGTTAGATTTTATCCTTTGTGCATTTTTTCAATATCCATTTCGTGTTTCATTTTTCCTTAGGATAAACCCCACTGAGTTTTGACACAGATCCTTCTTTGTGTTTATAAGTGTTGTAATTCATGTGGTAGAGCCTATCATTCATGGGTACCCTACTTAGAAATTTGTTCGTATTTTGACGGCAATGATGAAATGCATCCATAGGATCAAGAGACCTAGTTAGCCTCTCCATGACTTTTTCGTTGAATCCTCCTATCTTGTTATCATTATTATTTTGGTTAATAGCCTATGGGGATCCCTCATTCATGTTTTAAGTTGTGATACTACATTGCATTTTAACCACTCATACTTATATTCCTAATATTAAATTTAGCTTTTTATTGTTGAACCATTTGCGTACGCATTACTACTAGTTTCTAGTCTTGCAATTTATGCCTTTGCAGCTCGATACCTTTTACCCCTAGAGGAGACACTCCCCTGAGTGTCTTTATATTGCACATGCTTCCTTGCATTGAGAATAGGTATGCTCCTTGCAATCTGGAACTATTTTTCTTGCATGCAACACTTGTTTCCTCCATTGTAGTATAACATTCTTTTTTTCCTTTTCAAGCTTTAATAATATGAAAAAGACAAAAATAAATCAAAAATAAATAAAGAGGGGCGGGGGGAGGGKCAATCTCTTTGTTTGGTAGAAATCTTGTCTCCTTTGAAAAAAGAAAAATCTTTGATTCAATGTCTCAATGTTTTGTGTCTTCGTATGGCCATAGAATATTGTTCCCATTACATAGATTCGGTACTACTCCGACTGGTTACTCTTCCAGTTACTATGGAGTGTTTGTTGAAGCCTCCTACATAAAAAAAACTTATGTAAATTTTTATTCCTACAATTTGTGTTTCCTTAGTCACATAATGTGTCGTGCATTTGTTCAATGGAAGTTTCATCCTAAGTTGACAATTCTGCAGAAATACTCAACTTTCTAATTTGGCCTTCCCATGTCAACCAAGTATGTATCAATTTCACAAGTATCTTTGTAACTCAATCATGCTAGTATAGAAGGTTATCTTATCAAATATGACACATTTCTCTAAGAGTATGACCTAGAGTTTCACCATGGGACTATTTACATCATTGATAGATGACCTTGCACTGCAAAAATGATAAACCATTATTGGTCACTCGCTAAGAAGTTACCCTTGTGATCAACGTTAACAAAATTTATCACACATCAGGATTTGTGTGGTACCTTGCTTTCCATTTGACCCCATTGGTGGATTCCTCATATTTTATAGTAGTCTTTATTATTGGATATTATTCAAAGAGTCCCTTTCATGTGTTTTTCCATCTAGTACATGCCACAGTCATACCTCATTTGGTCCTTACAATATTTCTTTTGATTCCTTCTGAAAAATTGGCCTTCTTCTACTCCTTGTGTTGGATGATGGAGGATGTCGTAATTCCTTCCTTCCAGTATATCAATTCCTATAAACTTCAACATATATTCCTCTGGGACAGAGCTCTAGAGTCATTTTTAGTACCTTGGGGCTTCCAATCATCAGTGGTAGGTTCCCTCACTATTGATACTGGGAATAAATCAATTTCCTTTAACTGGTAGATACTATTAAGTGTTTGACATCAGCTCCTTTATTCACACTTGTTATATTGTACTATGTACCTTAACAACCATTATCATCATCAATGGTTTGTCTCATATTTTTTAACAGTATACATCAATGATCGGTAATCAAACAATGTCTCACTATGCTTGAATTCAACACATTTATTCGCATAGTGTATACTCATACCACGATGGGTTGTTTTGAAGACTTCAGGTAAAGTACAAGCATCACATATTTTATGTTCCTACTTGACCTATATTTATTGTACCACCCTCAGTGACATTGGTAGTTACATAGGATCATTTTCATCATTTCATTAGTGATAGATATCCTCCGATTTGATTATGAGACATAGATCCATTGTGTATCCATTCCTGGCTATGATCTAAATTTGAAGGGATCCACTATGTATTTCTCCTATGGACATGATTTTTAATTTCATATATCACATGGATCCATTGTGTACACTTTTCGCGACCATGAACATTCATAATCATTTTATACTCCATGGATCCACAGTGTGCTTGGATTGGCAGCCATGCTTTTATCATTGTTGAACATGGGTATGCCCGACTCGGGAAGAGAATACTCTTACTTGATTTTTTCTATAATTGTTGTTCTTGGATTAGTTGTTTGGTTACTTTCATTTGAACTTAATTCAGTGCATCCTTGCCTCTTAGAGTTATAATATATTTCATCCATCGATTTCTCTTCTAACTGCACACAATAGGGGGCATCTGTTATAGCACAAATTGCCACCCCAAATTGAATTTGTCAGATGGCCTAGTCCATTCCTCAACTTGAAAACCTTAATCCCACTCTCCTTCATAAAAATCATCTTAAAAGGACTATATTTGTTGATGTACACTATTCATCCATGTGAAACTTTCATACATATGCTATTTTCTAGTGTGCAAATCATGTACACCCATAATTTTGTGAAAATCAAAATATTCCATACTTTTGGGAGAGGTTTAACGGTTTTCCTAGTACTAGACCTATAATTTACCATACACAACATAATCTAACCAAATCAATGTATTTATGATGGTATATAAAAACCTATGCAGTTGTAGATTAATGGAGATAACCTTAGTTCAAGAACATGTTGTCAATTTGCATGCCTCCTTATTCCCTGAATCTCTTATTAATATCCCTTGATCTGGAAATTTACTTTCCAGTAGCTCTTCCTCTCTCTTATATGATTGTTGAGTGTGTCCCCATCCCTTCTATATCATGTGAGGAATTACTCCATTATTTTGTTGATTCTTGAAGATTTCAATGGAGAAATGTAGATGCCCGATTTCAAGGTATTGTCATCTGTTAGAATTAGGTTGTAAATCACCTATTCATGCTGACTAATGAAAGAGTTATCTTTCCCTCCAATATATGTGAAATTATTTTTAAATAGTTATTATATGTCAAATTATATATATATATATATATATACATATTTAAATATTTCATTTATAATTTAATTTGATATCTATCTTGTTGTAGTATCCACTTGGCTTCGTTTGCAGGCTGGTAGAGATAAAGGACTGGAGAAATTCAAAGGTCAAGAGCTAGTATATTCATCAAATGTATGGGTACAAGGTACGAGATACTTCTCTCTCTCTTCTAAGTAATCATTTCTTTATTGGTTTGTATGTTGGAGGGTAGGTTTTTAGATGAAGAAAGATCACTTTGGCTCCAACCAGAAGTTGTCCTCAATACACAAACATCAGTTGTGTGGAAAAACTATCAAGGAAGGGATGATCTAGTGGATGGACACATAAACATATGATGCGACTTGGGAACCATTGGCCATACTCTAATAGTTTTTGCATCGTTAGCCTTGACAACAAGGTTGATTTTGAAGGGGGAGGGCACGTTACGTTCTGATCCTAACCCCTCTTCATGGGTCATTAGTTAGTAGGATATGTTTTCTATGTAATAAAGCTCGACATTAATTAATAAGGCCTATTAAATAAAGGAGAATAATTCAATGTAAGAAGACCTAATAGAAGCTTCTGCTTCTAGAAATATCTTCCTCTAGAAGTTTCTTTAGAAGGTAGAGTTAGTATAAATAAGAGTAGGAGGTATTGGATATTTTTGTCTTGGAGATTATTGTAATAGAGATATACTCGGTTGGAGGTTTCCCCCTCGAAGAGGCAAGTGAACATTGATATATTTAATAAAGATTCTCTTTCTGGTGTTATTATGGTATTGTTCTAGCTATAATCTTGTTGTTCCATTACTGTTTGTTAAATATTTATGTTCTACATACTATAATTCATCTGATATATTACATAGCATCACTACTTTGGGAGTGCGATGAACACGGAAATAATTTGCAATCAATATTCTTTCTTTATTCTTCTTTTTCTATAATTTGCAATCAACCTATGGGCCTTCAACCCCTCTTCTCATGAGAGAATGGACCATGACCCATTACCAAAATTTAGTACACTGCAAAAGGATCCAGTATGGAAAGTGTTAATTATAGTGGGGAACAGAACGTTACCCTTGTGAGGGACCCCCAGTAGTACCCCTTTTCCCTAGGTGGTAACAACATGGTACTAGGGAACAAATGTTGGCCACCAAGGTGAAACAAGGAAATAAGCATAACTTCTTGAGCTAGTGATCCATTGTCAAACTTCAATGAATGATCCTCATTCACATTACTAGTAAATTAAGAAAAACACTTCACATGGAAAAAGGACTAACATACCTCATGGTGACACTAGATTGTCATCTCCCATACACTAAGTTAAATGGATGTGATGAGCTTAGTTGATATGAAGTAGATGAGGTAATCTGAGGGGGGGTGTTACGATGTTATCTATGGAAATGTTGATCATCATCATGGTCAATATCATTGTCTTCATTGTGGGCCATGAGACATGATCTCTTCTAGTTACCCCTAAGCATGAGGGGTAATAGTCCCTTAGAAATGATTCATGGGAATATGGATGGCTCAGGTTGGTTGAATGATTTACCTTGGTTAGAGTGCTAGTATAATTCCTTTACTTAGAATGTCTTTATCCTAATAATCATGATTACTAACCCATTGGGTGCACATAATGTGGGAATTTTATTTTCTTATTAGGAGTGGAACCTACCTAAGAGGCATAGTGCAAGGAACTTGGAGAAGGGAACATACCCCTAATCTATTGGTACCATGTGATATACACCTTGGAGGTTGGACACTTTAATTTGGGACACTTGGGTTATGGATCATGCTTCATGGAGGTTTGTTATGGAGCCAGACACATATGTTGAAGCAAATCATTGAAGCACAGTAAACATCTTGGCACACATGTTGAAGAGCATTGAGCATAAGAGGACATGTAGTAGATAGCAAGAGGAGAAATTCCTTGCATTAGGACACTTTGTTATGAATCCAACATGGAAGAGGGAGCATTGTACTAAAATCTTGTTAGATAACAGACCATCTTGGACAAGGGGAAATGAGCCCAAGGAATATCATTGTTGGAGGGAACACCACCTTTGGGTCTTGTAAATCCTTAGTATGACACTTGTCAACCTTGTATTTTATAGTTCTCCATGTGTGGTTTCCTTATTTTTTTCTTGTATGGGAATTTTTCCATCTTTTATGCTAGCCTCCCTCAACTAGTCTATATAAAGGGAGGAGAGAGAATTTCATATAACTTACCATCACTATACTATTTATTTTATCTTTGTAGTTGTATTGGGGAAGTATTGTAGGGAACGAGACTTGGGTTTTGTTATGTAAACTTGATAAAAAGATAGGAAGAGAGAGAAATTGGATGTTCTTAGAGATATTTATCTTGTGAGATGCAAAAGGATGCTACGATTTGTGCTATCAAAGAAAACCTTAGAGTAAAACATAACGCTAGAAGAGATAATGCTTTGTCTTGTAGAGTCCATGGATCTTGTTATGAATCAAAAGGTGGTAGCATTAGTATCCAAACCCTAAAGAGTACATGAAGAGAAGAGCTAATGCCTTGGATGATATTTCATCCTTATTCATGTGTGATGCATGGAGGCTCGGGAAATATCATGGAGAGCCTATCTTGATGAGTCTTGAGCTTGGTGTTATACCTTTCTTGGAAAGAGACATTTTAATTGTATTTTTGATGTTCCATGGAGGTCCTAGTGTGTTTTTCCATGCAAGAGTTGAAGACCTAGGATTTGATGAATCGAAGCCTAGTATCAACTTGTAGACTTGGAGGCTAGTGTTAGATTTGTCTTATGGGCCAGCTACTTTGTGTGATGCAAGTTTACTAGGGTTTAAAACCCCAAATATGAAAAGAGTGGTAGTGTAGAGACCTTGAGAATAGTGAGATTCCATGCTTGGAGGAGTTTGGTGAGATTATTTGCTTGGGAAAGTAGTCATCATGTGATGTGATGGTGTACTTGGAGGTACATTTGTGTGATGCAAGTGATGGAGAATCCAACTTGAATCCTAGCTAGAAGAATTTAGTAGCTAGGGTTTTCTTACAAATTTGAATTTCATCTTATGTTATCTTCATGAGTTTTATAACTAACATAACAAATATTTTTTAGATCTATTATTCTTGAGAAGACTAGTGTGCCCTAAGGGCCGAAACATTGCTGCATTGAAGCACACTTGTTTAGTATTTATTTTATTTTGGATACCTAATGAATTAGGTTGGATAAAAGTGAAATTTTCTTTTTGTAAATTAATATTTATAAGTAATTCCTAGTGCTAAAAGTTCACAAGATATAGATTCTATAAACCTCATAGTTCAGGTGAAATTTTTTAATTTGCAGTAAAAGTCAAATTTCTAAAATTTCAACATGGTATCAGAGCATATTGAACTAGCATTTTTTCTTG
>JZKD02S2105771.1:801235-834010 GCA_000966675.3 Picea glauca
GGGAGTTGGATCTTCCCTCGGGTTATATCCTGAGAAACTAGGGGGTTAGAGCCTCCTTCCAATTGCAGCTAGAAAAAAAAGGAAGTTGGTGTTTCCAATGAATGTATTTCTTCAAGACATATAATAAAAAGCATTCCGTGGTTTTCTCTCGATTTTGGTTTCCACGTAAAACACTGGTGTACTATGTATGTGTGTGATTGTTTATTTCTTACTTCTCATTATTGGATAATAATTCTACATTGATATAATATTTGAAGAAAAAGGATTATAATTATGTTATTACTGATTCACCCCCCCCCTCTCAATAATCCTTGACGATACCTTTCCAACAAGGTATCATACGCCTAAAATGGAGATCGTATGAAAAAGTTACGACCCCGAGAAGTTGATGTATTAACTTACCCAGACGGGGCCCGCATGACTTTTGGCGCTTCATCTCCTAAGGTTAGGTTTTTGGATGTATAGGGTTTTTGGAATTCTTGTTTATTGTAAAAATGCCTTCAGATCCTCATTGTAATGATATTCTTGTGAATGATCACAATCATCACATCTTTTCTCAGAGATAAGCCACCACCATTCCAACAAGCTTGTTTTTGCTGCATTTTACAGTTTCATCTTATTTCCTTATTGAATAGAAAAACCGTTTTACTGTATCTATGTTATTTTGTGTTAAGAACCTATTAATAATATGTAGTGATTTCATTCTTCTCATAAAATTCGAATCAATGGTATCAGAGTGATCTTCTCCTTGTCATTTTAATGCATGTCCCCAATGAGGTCAAAGTACAAAGAGTTGGGTCTCGAGCTTGTTTCTCTTAAGGAAAAAATATCTGGAATGCCCAAGCGACCTCTCATGGCAAGAGAAAATAAAGATGACAGGACAGGAGATCCTTTCAAACTTTTGATTGAGGAAGCCCTCACGCAGCAAAGGAATGAGATGATGGATAGTTTCATAAAAATCCTTCGACGACTACTAATAGGAGACGCATCTTCTTAGAGTGGAGGCACCACCCCCTTCAAGGTACAAATAAACTTCAATATTCCTATATTTGAAGGTCAGACAGACCAATATGTTGTAGACAAGTGGTTGAATCTAATAGAAGGGTATTTTTCTGTCCATAACTTTTCGAATGGAGAAAATATTACGTTTGGACTCCTCAAAGTCGTTCCCCATGTCAAAGATTGGTGGAAAACGTTTTGTGAGCAAAAGGAAATAGAGGAACCCTAATTATTTACAGTCACGGCCACTTAGGAATCCTTCAAGGATGTTATTAAGGAACAATACTACCCTGTCGGAAGTTATGACAACTTGTATACCAAATGGACCATATTGCGGCAAGAAAGAGACCAAGCAATGCCATATTTCACATATATCTTTCATACCTTGCACACCAAGCTGGGTATAAAAAATTTAGAGAGACATATGGTGCTCAAGTATCATGGCGCTCTGTATAGATACATCTAGACTGAAATGAAATTTTTGGACATCTCATCCTTGGGCACGACCTACTAATATGCCGTCAAAATCAAACAGAAGCTCAAACAAAAGACGTGGAAATTTGGGTATGGGAAAACCTCACAACAAAATCCAGGAAAGGGTGGCCCCAACCCATAGAACAAAGGATAGATCAAATATGGGCAGTATCAGAACAACCATTCCAAGCCGCAAGCAAAGAAGGACATCGGAAACACAAAGAAAGATATCGGGAAGTGGTGTGACTTCCATAAGAGCCCTTAAAATAACACTGTTGATTGCCGCTCAAAGCAGACGTTGGTGGCTGAAGTGAGAGCCTCTTAATCGAATGTAGGTTTAGACTCTAACCCATAACCCAAAGGGGGAATATGGATCATTGATGTGGAACCCAGTGCCACCATTGCTACCACCAAGCTCTAGCCTGGTGAACCAGATGAGCCAGAAGAATGAGAACGCCTCTTCCATTCACAAATGTGGGTAAAAGGAACCCCACTGCACTTCATCATGGATAGTGGTAGCCAAAAGAACCTCATCTTAGCAGAGGTTGTCAAGCAGCTAGCCCTACTGAAAACACCGCACCCACAACCCTACACCATTGAATGGCTCTGCCAAGGAAGGGATATCTGCATTAGCCAATAGTGTTGACTGTCGTATGACATCAAGCCCTTCAAAGATGAGGTATTGTGTGATGTTTCTCCTCTCAAATTTTGTGATGTTCTTTTGGGCCAATTGGATACGTCATGTTGTATATGAGTCTAGGCCTTGTAGTGTTATTATTGCTTTGAACACGAAATTGTGTAGGATACCCAAGGCAGTCCCACCTAGTGTTATTTCCTTGATCTCTGTTAATAAATGCAGGAAGGTCATCTCTCAGACGGGGAAGTTTGTCTTCTTCATGATTCTCTCTCAAAATAAGAGAAAGATCACAACCACATCCAGGGTCTCTGCGGCCGACCTCTCCACATAGCATAAGAATGTAGATAAAGTCATGGAGGAATACTCAGATATATTCTACTCACCTACCGGGGTACCTTTGTACTGCGGTCAAGCACCCCATCGATCTAACCCCTAAGGCATCACTGCCTAATGGGTCAGTCTATCACCGCTCTCTGTTAGAGAATGAGGAGATCAAGCGACAGATCCAAGAACTGCTCCACAAGGGGCACATCTATCCCATCTCATCACCTTGCGGGAGCCCAATCATGTTGGTACAGAAGCAATATTTAACATGGAGACTCTGCATTGATTATCGAGCTCTGAATAAAATTATTGTCAGAAACCAGTACCCGATTCCCCGAATCGACAACCTCCTGGATCAACTCATGAGGTCCAAATACTTTAGTAAGATTGATCTGAAGTCAAAGGAAGTCCTTTTTGAATGGTTGGTCATGCCCTTCGGTTTGAAAAATGATCCAGCCACTTTCATGAGGATTCTCCAATACTTTTGTAGTGGTGTATCTAGATGACATTCTCATTTATAGCAAGACTTGGGCCGAACACTTGTAGCATATTTAGTGAGTTCTGCACACCTTGCGACAACACAAGCTATATACCAACTTGGAAAAATGCTCCTTCAGCATGGACAGGGTCCATAACCTAGGCTACATAATTGATCAACATGGCATACATGTGGATCCAACCAAGATCTAAGTCATTCGTGATTGGCCAGCCCCAACCACACTCACTGAGCTTAGGAGATTCTTGGGCCTTGCCAATTTCTACCGTTAGTTCGTGTTGGGATTGTCCCATATTGCATGGGCCCTCAGCCAAATAACCAGGGGTGATGGTAAGGTGAAAATTGAGTGGGGTCGGTCCCAAAAACAAGTGTTTGACAATTTGAAGTAGCTCTTGTGCTCAACCCCATTACTTTCACTACCAGACCTGCAACATCCCTTTGAGATCAAGACAGATGCTTCAGACTAGGTTGTGGGCATCCTTCTCACTCAACATGACCACCATGTGGCCTATAATAGTGAGGCACTGTCATATGTTGTATGTAAGTACCCTACTTATGAAAAATAAATGTACTCCATTGTGCAAGCCTGTCGCCAGTGGAGACATTACATTGTTGGGAAGGAGACATTCATCCACACTGATCATAATCCACTGTAGTTCATGAAGACATGAGGAAAATTGCATAATGATTTCCATCAAAAGTGTTCCACATACTTGCAACAATTCCACCTCAACATCAAGTATAAAATAGGAAGCACCAATCGTGTCATTGATTACCTCAACAGACCACCAGTCGTGACACTCACCATGGTGCTAGACTTGTGTCACCATGAGACCTCTAGATGGCCCCAACTCTATGAGAAAGACCCAGACTTTGCCACCACCTACCAAATGTTGGGTGCAAACGTAGTTGTCAATAATTTCCATCTTCAAGATGGGTTGTTGTATCGCCTGGGCCATATATGTGTTCCATAAAGCGAGCAAGTGAAGTTGATCTGGTAAGCCCACTACAATTGGGTGGCAGGACACTTTGACATCAAAAATATAGTGACGATGCTACAAAAACATTTATATTGGCCGAAACTTTGACAGGAGGTTAGCAAGTATATCAGGTCCTCCACTGTCTGCGCTATTGCCAACCCGAACACTAAGAAATAGGTCGTGTACACCCCTCTTCCTACTCCTGACAGGCCATGGTAATCCATCTCAATGGACTACATTTTGGGCCTCTTGTCCAGGTTAAATCATGAAGTTGGGTGACACTTTCGTGACAATCGGGTCTCAAAATTTTCTAGCGGTAATTTTTTAGCCGAACTCTTTTTTCTTTCTTTCGAAAGATAGGTTTTTTCGGCCGAAATTTTGCACGTCAAATCAAACGGTGCCCTAACGGTGCCCTCAATAGTCTTGTACAAGATTTTCCGAATGATTGATTTTCTTGCGGTAAGAATATTTCGACCGAAAGGTTTATTTTTAATGGAATCCGTTAAAAATAAACCTTTCGGCCGGACAAAAATTCTTTTCGGCCGAAAGATTATTTCAGCCGAAAACTAAAAATTGGGACTATATTCAGAAACCAAATTCCCCCAAGCTTACATGAACTTTGGAGGTTGTGGACTCCTGCAAATACTCAGAATTTGGTTTTGAAAATGACACCAGCATTTCCAAAATTGAATCTACTTTTAATTCCTATAATTTGTTTTCATTTTCTTTATTTTTATCTAATTTTATTTAATTTTTAAAAACAAATCACTGCATAATATTTTCAGCAGACATTATGATTTAGTGAAATGAAATATCGGTATCTCTAAAAATATACAGTGAAAAATTTAGAAAAAAATATATTCATAATCCTTAAAGTGTTGTTTGCAAAAGGGTATATTTAGATTTTAGTTTAAAGTAAAAATTAAGATAGATACAAGGTGTAAAAAAGCATGTGTTTAAAATTTGCAACGTTTTCAGCTTGGTCAACTTCAAAAAATTCTAGAAATTATAATATTCATTCGTTAGATTCAAAATTATAGTCATAATAAAATAGAGTCTCTGTAGATTGTTGCAGTATATTCCGTTTCTTAAAAACAAAAGTTTAATAATAGATACATTGTTGTAGAAAAAAGTTGCTCATTATCATTCCTTTCATGTTTAAGGAACATATTGTTAAAAAATTGTCAACTTGACATATCAAATCATGATAAAAAAAAATTGAAAAATAGTCATTGGAAAACTAACAAAATGGTTCACAAGTTTTGTTTTTATTGTAAAGTGAAATTATAAATAAAAAAAATACTTGTGTATGCCAGAAGTTGAAGAACTTGTGAAAATACAATTTTTTTTCTCATAAGACAAGCAAAAGTGTAACCCATCTTCATGATTTTACCCGTCCACCAAGTGGGGACATGATTGTGTTTTTGTGGTTGTTGATCGCTTTTCTAAGATGGCGATTATCGTTGCCTACAAGAAGAACATCATAGCAGAGGCCACTGCCAAGATCTTCTTTGAACAAGTCTAGGTACATTTTGGAATACCACAAACCATTGTCTTAGGTCAGGATAGTCGATTTCTCATCACATTCTAGTCGAGCCTCTAGTCACTGCTGGACACCAAGCTCACCAAATACACAGCCTTCCACCCCCATACATATGGCCAAACCAAGGTCATAAATCGAATGATTTTGGATATCCTTCACATGTATAATTCAAATCACCCTAGCACATGGGATGAGAGCCTTCCCTATGTCCAACATAGCTACAACCGAACCCTGCATAACTCAACCGGCCATAGCTACTTTCAGGTGGGGTTGGGATTCCAACCATTGGGTTCCATAGATGTTTCACTTCCCCTTGCGGTCACCTCGTCCGACTCATCTCTTGCTCCAACTGAAGATGACAAAGCCACCTGGTTCATTGAGCGGATCCAGCACATGCACCAATAGGTTTAGGATATCCTACAGAAGTCTAATGACAAGTATAAGCAGTTCCATGATCAACATCCGGTGCCACATAAGTTTCAGGTGGGCGACAAAGTTTGGTTGCACTTTCAGAAATAACACCTTAGAGGACCCCGTCGGAATCTTTTCCCACTCTATTATGGGTCGTACACCATCACCAAGCCTATGGGGGATAATGATTTTGAGTTCAACATTCCTCCTTTCCTTGGCATGCACCTAGTGTTCAACGTGGATCTCCTTTGCCCTTATTTCCCACCATTATTGGACACCTCAGACGTAGCAGAGCAGCTGACAACAACAGAGATCAACCCAGAATGCATACAAAAGGAATCCAATGATCATATTTTGGACACACAGATCAAGGGCACTTGACAGCAAAGGAACCAATTTTATCGAGTCATCAAAGAAGGGCAATTCCTGCACCAAGGCAAGTGGCTCACCCGGGGCCAAATTCAGCAGAAATTTCCTCATATGATGGGGGAAATCAACCTAATGGAGACCATTTCTTCCTGAGGGAGGATTGATCTAGGTGGATATCTATGGCCACCCACCTTTTCCAACTAGCTCAAAACAATTTTCTAACAATTTTGTCAATTTACTATTTTTAGCAGTTTTAACTTCCGGGGCCATTTTGAGGGCCTAAATGAAGGTTTTTAGGGATAGAGATTCTCAAGGATATCCAAATGAATGATTGAGCCCCAAAAATGAATATCCTCGATGATACCTTTCCAACGGGATATCATACGCCTAAAACGAAGATCAAATGAAAACGTTACGACCCCGGGAAGTTGATGTACTAACTTACCTAGACAGGGCCCACATGACTTTTTTCACTTCATCTCCTAGGGTTAGGTTTTTGGATGTATAGGGTTTTTGGAATTCCTATTTATTGTAAAAATTCCTTCAGAGCCTCATTTTAATGATCTTCTTGAGAATGAGCGCAGTCGTCACGTCTCTTCTCAGAGATAAGCCGCCACCATTCTAGCAAGCTTGTTTTCGTTGCATTTTATAGTTTCAGCTTATTTCCTTATTGAATAGAAAACTAGTTTTACTATATCTCTGTTATTATGTGTTAAGAACATGTTAATAATATGTATTCATTTCATTCTACTCATAAAATCCGAGTCATTTCTCTAGTGGATGCTAGTTTTTTTTCACCTTTTCACCTATGATAGGTGAAATATCTACTTCATTAATGGATAGTATATGATCTACTTTCAGTGAGTGTTATGCCCAAAAGTACATGTGATGGATAGTCTATTTGTTCCAATATATKCCAGTGTTTGGAGTGTATTGATGCATGTGATAGGCATGATTAACCATTTGATTTTTAACTTATTTTTGGAGCGTGAAAGGCGTTGATTCATTATGTG
This sequence comes from Picea glauca, assembly GCA_000966675.3. Classification (NCBI taxonomy): domain Eukaryota; kingdom Viridiplantae; phylum Streptophyta; class Pinopsida; order Pinales; family Pinaceae; genus Picea; species Picea glauca. The sequence goes on from JZKD02S2105771.1 coordinate 808,482, forward strand.
ATAGATAGATTATCATTGTTTGATAGGTTTTGGTTGTGTTGTGACTCAAAGGTTTATAGGAATGTTGACCTTTCTCATTTTTAGTGATTGTTATAGATTGGAGGGAAATATTAGTATTATCCCTTGGGGATAGTATTGGTTGCACATATTGTACATTATACTTGAGGAGAGATTGGTCATGGATGTGATAGTTAGTGCAATGATAAGCTATTAGGGAATCTTAATAGGTCATCTTATGAATTGTATTGTGCACCTCATCTTGTAGGGTGTATCTTTCATCCATCCTTCATTGGTGTGATCGTCTCATAGTTTTTTAACATTGAAGAAGGTTATTGAAGATCTAACTTGGACAAATGTTCAAAACCTGTGGTGGTAGAATCAGTGATTGATTCCAATATTATAGTTGATGGGAGTCGTGATGAGTACTAGTGACATGGTCGGATTCTCTTAGGGAGAGGAAATTGACCATGATTTTATTTTTTCTTTAAGATTATCCTAGAAAGAGATTGGTCATTTAGTTGAGGTTGTTGTTTATTTTGTAGGAGGTTTTGAGGTGAAAGAGGTGGATTCTCATGTTCATAGTTTCATGATAAGCCTTTTTGGATTGTGTTTACTTTTACCGTGATCTTGGTATTTCAATATTAATGGGTTGAGATATTTGTATATTTTATCATGTTCTTTTGATAAATTTGATCCACTTGCTTTGGACTTGTTGGAGATGTGATTATATTTGTAGGATGTCCTAAATAGATCTTGATGTGGTGTCAAAATATTTTGGCCCATGATTATGACTTTAGGGATGTTGCAGTTTTGACATATTATTGTTGATGTCTTCCTTTCTCTGAAGCATTTCATAGTTCAACAAAAAATAGTGATCTGAGGTTATGTTCCTTCAATTTCACAGATGGTCGTTTCTTTTGGAAACCCTAGTAGATGGGAAGAGGGAATAGCTTGGTTTCATGGTGTAAACATAGTTTATTTCAAATTTTTATCCTTTCATGTTCACCATCCAAAGGTTGAGTTATAAATTTCTTGGTTGATTGCTTGGAGAGAGATACATGCCTTTGTGAGCATTGAATTCTTGGATGATGAGGTGTGTGGACATATAATTGGTGGAGTGACTCTCGTAGAGTACATGTATGATGTTCTATCATGATGGAGGAGTATTCTTTCAACTCTATGGATAAACAGGGGTTACAGGTTGCATATTTAGAGAGAGTTCATTGGTGTTACAGAAAACGTTTTTATTTTAAAGAATATGTGTTAGATTTTGGTTTTACTTCAAAATTGTTTTTTCTAGGAGAGAACTAGGTATCCTAGTCCCTTGGTGAAGCTTCATGGACATATGGATGGCTCAGTGGAGGTGTATGTTTTACCATGATTAGAGAGATAAAATATTTCCCTTACCTAGGAGGAACTTATCCTAAACAATGCCATGACTAACCCATTGGGTGCACATGATTTGGGGAGTCTAATAATTGATTAGGAGTGGAACCTACCTAGGAGGAGTAATATGTTCTTGGAGGGGGGAAATTATCCCTAAGGTATTGGAACCATGTGATATACACCATGGAGGTTAGACACTTGACTTGAGCATGCTTAAGTTGAGGAGAATACATCATAGAGGTTGGTTATGGAATCAGATACATATGTTGAGAAGAATTGGAGCATAGTAACCATATTGGAACACATGTTGAGGAGAGTTGGAAACAAAAGGAAATGTGGTACATTTTTTAAGGAGTAATGCCTTGCATGAGGAATGTTAAACAACAAGTGACCATGGAAGAGGGATTGTTGGACTAATAGTTTTTTATATAGCGCACCATATTGGAGGAGGAGCATTAATCCCAAGGAGGATCATGCTTGGAGGGTGCACCACCTTGGGGTTTTGTAAATCCCTAGTATGACATTTTGAATCCATGTATTGTATAGTGCTCCATTTGGGTTTCCTTGTTGGTTATTTGTATGGACCTATGTGCATGTTTTATGTTGGCTTCCCTCAGCTAGTATATATAAAGGGAGGAGAGAGGATTTTTTGTAACTTACCACATTGTACTCTTTACTCTATATTTGTAATTTCCTTGGAGAAGTATTCTAGGGAGAAATACTTATATTTTATGATGCAAACCTTATTACAAGACATGAATAAGATATATAGCGCTTGGATTTTCTTGGATAGATTACTCTTTTGATCTGAAATAAGACTCGATTGTTTGTGCTATGCAAGAAAACCCTAGAGGAGAACATATTGTTAAAGGATATGATGGTTTGTCTTATAGAGGTCATAACTCTTGTTGTGAAGCAAGAGGAGGTAGTTTTAGGTTTCAAACCCCAGAGAAAACATGAAGAGAAGAGATAACACCTTGAATGGTATTGTAACAACCTCCTCGTTACGACAACAACTCTGATAACAGGTGCAAATTTTTTTGTGTGTGTGTTAAGGTGGGTGCGCGCTTGTAGAAGTAACAGGCACATCTCCTAAGACCACCTGGGGGTGTCTACATCCCACCCGAAAAAAGTCCCACACATGGAAGGTTTATCAACCAAGTACAACTTTATCTACAAGGAACAACACCCTCATTACAGACTTGGAAAATCTATGGTACTTAAATCAAGGTTATTACACCATAAATGTTTATTAATGACAATAAAGGTTACAATTAACACTGCCATGAAATATTAAACACCTCATGTTTATATCACATCTCCAGGCCATGCTTTACAATTGCAATCCCTCTTATATGCTACAACCATAAGATTTACAACGACATTACAAGATAGAACATTTAGTAAAACATGAGGAGCTCACAACCTGATGTCATTTAAGACCATAAATTTCATTAAAAATGCAATAATAACAACGCCATTCCTTCTCATAAGTTATCTACCCAAACTACACTCTATGCTATGTCACAAATACCCTTACATATCTCAGAAACAATGTGATCTATAGTGATACCTTTACATATCACCTTAACATTATAATTTACAGTCACCCAACATTACCGATTACTGTATCCACTACATTATTCAAGACAATAAAAAGTTAGAAACAATTTCACCCCAATGTCAATACCCTTACCCTACTATCCATATATAAAAATAACACCATATTTATAAACAACATCATGTTTCAAAATAACCATATGACGTAGTAATTAAATGACAGTATATAATATTAACAATATTCAAATGACCATAATTAACAATAACAGTATTTAAAAAGGACATCATCTACAAATCCCAATATCTAAAAATGTCAATAATTAAAAATAACAATATTTAAAAATGACAATGTATCACAACAACAATATTTAAGACTTCAATCGACAAACTTGTGGCATTGTCAATAATTGCTAACACTTATCTTTGTGCATTTCTATTTCAACTGTTAAGGGAAAAGAATAGCCACGGTGGATTCTATTTTTCTTTTAAATTATACACAAGTATTACATTATTACATGTTTCAATTATTTCATAATCACTTTAACTTTTATCTTTGAATTATATACATCAACTACATTAAAATATTCCACTTGTTAATATAGTTGTTATTATACCTGAGATATTATTAGTGTAATTGGAGATATTATAAATATTTTTTGTCTGTTATATCTAATATGAATCTACTAGAGAAGAAGCAATGTTTATAGGGCGGGAATATTTTTCACTCTCTTTAAATCTTGATCACTTTCTAGGTATTATTCATTTTGAGTTTACATTCAATGTGTAGTAATGAAGATTGTATTATAATTTTAAAATTAAATGCAAGATGCATTATTGGAACATCATATTTATCATTGCATTCAACTTTATTAACACTGAACACAGCACCGTAAATAAACATATCACACCGAGGGTGCAACGATTGGCAACGGTCAGAAGAAGTTTTGGGAAGGTGGAAACGTGGGTGACAGGCCACAGAATTTATGGAGTTCAGGCTACCGTAATTAAAGGAAAAACGCCAGAAGGATCTTCCTCAAGAATGCAGACATAATTTACTCCATTTTCATGGGACAAGATCCTTCTTCTGCTCGGTAATTAAAACTTATAAAACTAGGGTTTCTAAGGATCCTCGACCAACGCGCAAGACAGAGCCGCATTAACGCGAGGTAAGGGAGGAGGGACAGACCTAAGGATTAGTGGTCCTGGTTGTCAGTGTTAAAGATTGGGTGAACAGGGCAGTTTTACATTAATCTCAAATATGTGGACGGATCTTCCCATTAATAGATGAGAATTTAACTAAATCCCCGACCAGAATCGTGATCAAGCGGTAGGTGGATCTGAGGTCGACTGCGGCTTAGTTAGCTGCATGGCTGGGGTCCCACAGTAACAATACGTTGAGTTGTATATGATACTATCAGAAGTCTGCAATTAATTAAAGAACCATTGAATGCTCTGCAGGAGGCACTGAAAAGACGCCAGCGACATAGCATACCTGAACGGGTTGCAGGAGGCGTGGAAGGGACGCCAGCACACAGCAAGTAGATCAACTCTACAGGACTGTACGACAAGTTTAGTAGATCAAGCCATCAAGACGCTGGTGATCACAATGACCTTCATGAGTGGCATGTCGTTTGTTATGGATATATATTGGAGTTCAGGCTCATTGATGGCTTTGAGATATTTTCATAGAAATTGTCAACACAATAATTTAAAATTTAATTTGGTAGGAACACCTACCATTTACAATAGTAATGTTGAGATGATACATCACTCCAGATATTTTGCATATACAATCCAAATTATTGAAACACTATGTACAATCTAATCTTGAATCGGAAATCTTAAGATGGCGTAATTCAGATGGCAGCTCTCAGTTGTGTTCTACAGGATGAGGATGAGGAACACGTACCATCAGTTATCGATATATATTGATAGATTATTTTTATGGGTGGTATGCCATCCGTTATATATATATTGATGTTAAGGTTGATTGATGGCCTTGGCATATTTTCAAAAATTTGTCAACATAATAATTTTAAATTCCATTTAAGTATTTAATTTGGTAGGAACAGGTACCATTTACAACAGTAATGTTGAGATGAAATATCACTTCTTCATATCTTTGGCATATACAATGCAAACGATTGGAATCCTGAATAGTTTGCAGGGCGTGGAAGAGACGCAGCAACAATTTAACATGAAAATCGAAGCATTAAGTAGATCGATTCAGCATGCAGAGATGAAGGATCCTACATCAATAGTTAGACAACATTAAGGAGGACGGGACCTGGAATTTGGCAACCGTTAAGGGGCGAATCCTATACACAAAGGAGCTCACAAACCACGGCACAGGTAGGAGGTTGTAGGCACTGTCAACAACCCTAGAATCGGTAGGAGGCCGGAGACACTGTGAACAGCCCCTAGAACCTTTGAATCACAGGGGATAAGGAGGCTTTCAATGTGGAAGGAAAAACTTCGAATGTCGAGGCTAAGGACTGAAGGTTCGCTGAGGTAATGGTATGAAAACTAGGATAATCTAAGGAAGGCGGGAGATTGAAGGAAGCCATTACATCTGATCAACTAATCAATCATCTCCACCACGAAAACAAGTGACATATTTTGCTTCTGTAAACTTTAAGACAACAATCCAGGGCGCACTTAAAAGACTTCAATCTACTTCTATTATCTTTAAAATATAGAGCCAAATGGTGAATATGGGACATCAATTTACTTCAGTTCCATTTTGCAACAAAATACACCCATTCACGTCTATTATGGCTAATCGCCTAGATGTACAGAAGTGAATCGATGATAGCAATTTTGGACCAATTTCCAGAACAGGAGGAATAACTCACGGTGGTATACAACGCCCACGGTAGTGGAAAATTTCAGAACAATATTTAGTAAAAATTTACACAGTCCCGCACCATAGATAAAAGTTTACCCAGTCCAGAATGATGCATAAGTAAAAACCCTCACACATCCAAGAAGAATGAAAAATAAAGAAAAACATATACACAGTCCAGAATGTAAACAATATCTATTTTACACCATCATTGAATAAATTTCACGCCATCGAGAATGAGAATAAAAACATTATGTAGACCTGAGTAATGAAAATGAAATAAAAACATTACCACAGTCCAGAATGTAAGCAATAACTATGTTACACTGTCTTTCATTCTACCGAAGGGCATACCTTTTCCTGTTCGCCTCCTCCGAAGGCTTTTCCGCGCACTCCGTGCAATCCTGCTCCATGCTGACCGTAAAGGACTCACCGGTACCTCCCAACCAAACACTAGGGGTACTCTGCTTGCCCCTTAGCCCCCCGAGATGCAAAGGGGCCACACACAACCCAGACAGTAGCCTAGCTTCCGAGCTCGCCTCCAAGGCTGAGCTACCACTCAAGTCAGCTGGGAAAATCCCCAACTCCCACAAGCAATCAGTCCAGTTCTCTATTTCGACAGCATAACAATACCTCCTAGTAGATCCCCCTTCTTTTCCCCCATCTCCCTTCTTTTATCTTTTTTTTTTTACCTAATCCCATTAGGTTTTCCTCAAAAACCCTAAATCATCTTTCTTTTAAGTTTTCCCCCCCTTTTATTTTTTTTTATATTTTTTTATTTTTTTCATTTTTTGAAAACTCAAAAAGGGAAATGTGTTAAGCATCTTTTCATTATATTTTTTTAACTTCATAAATTTATACCTATATATTTTTCTTTTAACTCCCATTAGTTAACTAATTAATTTCTTCTTTTCAACTTTACAACCCCTAATTGAATTAATTTATTAAATCTCTTTATTTTACCCTACACACTTTATGAAGACTCACATTAGCTTAAGTGGGTTTTTTTTTTTTTGTTAAATTTTATTATTAGCACCTGTATTGTTAATGCTAGCTAGTAGGAAATGAAATTCTAATGTTATTTGAATGGCAGAGCTATTGTGAGCTAGAATATAATGGCATTGTTATTAGGAGATGGTTAAGTCTTGATTATCATGTTAGGGCGAAGTAGTAGTACCTTCATTAAAAAGGTAAATTATTAAGCCTATTACTTGGAATGAGGAAAGGCCTTATGTATGCGATTTAGGAAGGAATTACTTTATGAATTCAATTAAAGGAGGAATTGTTTTATGTATTAAATTAAGGAAGGAAACTCCTTGGATTAGGCAGAGGTTGCAAATCATAGGGGTAATGAATATTTAATGTATAGCCTTAAATTATGTTTTTTTTTTTTTGACATAGGGCTCAAATTTTGAACTGGCGACGCCTAGATAGGGGAATTGTTTAAGGATTTATTCATGTGTTGATGTCTTAGGGTCGTTTAGGCTGACTCCTTCATCCAACATTATTGCGACGTGCCCTTCAGGATGCACCACATGCTCCAAGGGTGCCACTCACCTTTCGAATTTCTTTTGTGCGACGTGCCCTTCAGGATGCACCACGTGCTCCAAGGGTGCCACTCGCCAACTGAGTTTCTTTTATGCGACGTGCCCTTCAGGATGCACCACGTGCTCCAAGGGTGCCACTCGCCAACTGAACTGATTGGTAGACATCTATAACCCCTGGAGTCAATACTCCGCTAGGTGAACTTGTGGGAGACTAAGGGTTCTAAGGAATAAGGCCCCCGCCTTATTGTGCACCCCTTAGAATCATCGTGAGCGACTGTCTCAGTCTTCCCTCACGGCATCGTGTACCCTCTCAAACTAGGTAATCATTAACCTACAGTTCGAGCCACGACAGGAGTGCTAGTAGGCGGTGGCAAGGTTGTTGTCCACCCCTCTCCCTCAACCTCTCTGGAATCATGTGTGGCCCCTTTACTCCATATGTAAGTCTGGTCGGCAATCTATCGTCAACCTGCATCATCAACAATCATGTTAGAAATGTCAACATCAAATCATCAAATCAAATGAAACATCACAGTAATTATATCCACCCAAAATCACCCTCCCTAACTCAGTCCGGAGTCCAAGGGGGTTCTACCGATGCCTCTGCATCCTCAAGGTCAAAAAACCCTGCACACTCAATAAAACAGAGTCAATAGAACCCGTCTACATCAAATAGTAACACATCATGTTATCTGTCAATCGCATCATAATCAAATATAAATGGTCTAACATCATAAAAGTCCAGATCACTTGCGAGCAAGTGTTCACAAATAATAAGTTTTCTCAGTGCTCCAGAGCGGAATGTTACAGGTATGGAAAAGTTGTTATTTGATGCATGGAGGCCACAGAAAGATCATTGAGAGCCTAGCTTGATGAGTCTTGATCTTGGTCTGAAGAAGAATTGTTTATTGTATTTTTTATATTCCATGGAGTTCTTGGTGCTCATGTTCATGCAAGAGTAAAAGATATAGAGTTTGAGGACTCAAACCCTAGGATATCCATGTAGACTTGGATTCTATCACTAGAGTTTTCTTTTGATCCATGTACGTATGTGATGTAAGTTGTCTAGGGTTTGTAAAAGCTAAGGAAAAAAGAGTGCTAGTGTGGATACCTTGAGCATGGTGAGATGCTTTGCTTGGAGGAATTGGAGATTGATGTGATTCCATGGTTGATGGATCTAATTGGTGAGATGCATTTCTTGGGAAAACAGTCTTCATGTGATGTAACAATGTACTTGGATGTTCACTTGTGTAATGCAATTGATGAAGAAAACAACTTTAATTGGGAGTGATTCCTAGCTAAAAGGAGGAGTTGGTGGGTAGGTGTTTCTTATGGTTAGGAGAGTTTGCTTGTAGCATATTGAGATAAGTTCTATAAATTATGTGTTCTTGGAAATTTGAATTTCAATTTATGTTATTTTCATGATTAGATAGATCCTAATGTTGGTTATGCATGTTGATTTGACATAACATTGTGTTGAAATCCTTAATTCATTTAACACATATTTTGAAGATAAAGGAGAAGATTCACTGCTATTATAATATGTTGTAATAAAGTATTTTCAAATATGTTATATGCTTGAGAAGTGTTCCCTAAGAGATGAAACATTGTTTCATTGAAGTACATTTGTGAGAGTGATGTTAATAAATTTGAGTGATGCAGCCTTAAATATTTATTAAAAAGGACAACTTTGGAATACAATGATTGTTGTCCCCTATTTCTATTTTATTGCATCTCATAAATCTTAATATATTTAGCAATGGGTCATAGTGATATTATGCATGCACATACAAAAATAATATGTTGAGAATTGTACATTAATCTTGGATTTAGATATTATATACACATTAAGAAAAAAACTCAAAATATTGAAATACAAACACATTGTAGTAGTTAGATATTGATTTTTTTGGAATAAAAATTGACACATTTGCAATTGAAATTGACACTTTTGTATTTCGTAATTTACATTTTCTGAATTGAAAACCCAAATTTTGGAAAAAACAGTTGCACTTTTTGGGTTAGAAATTATTCAACGTTTGCACTTTGAAAGCCACACTTTTGAAAACCAATATTGTCATCTTTAGAACCCGGTTTACGCTTTTGAAAGACTTATATTGACACTTTCATAATTAAAATTCGCATATTTTTAGTCAATATTTTACTTTATTAAACCAAATTTTAATGAAATAGGAGTTGACAACAAGAAATTTGGTAAGTTGGCCTTAGAGAACAAATACCTATAAAGTTTGAGTGGTATAATAGGAAACCAAATCGTGATTATGTTTTCTCATCTTTCCTTAGAACATTTTGGGGAACCAAAACTTCCCATTAGAGAGATGTAATCCATTAGAGAGGTGAAATCCAAGTGTATCCCAAAACATTTTAAATAGTTAAGTGAGTAATTATTTGGTTATATTATATTTAAAAACCTTTGTTATTTTCTATGCCTAAATCCTAATTTTCATGCCTTATTTATTTTTAAAATGAAAAAATATATACCTATGGAGATATTTGGATGAAAAGGTGTGAGAAAGGTTGAGTGGAAACCTTAACTTTAAATATATTACGATGCATATGAATCTCTTTACATATTTTATTAGGCATATGAAGAAATGTATGTAGACCCATGAGCATGTAAAGGAATGGGTATACTTAAAGGAAAACAACATGTTAAGGCTAAGGGAACGCATAGATTGAGAACTTGGAGTACTCAGAGGGAAGATTGTATTTGTACCCGCACCAGAAAAGGTGAGCAACATTCCTAGGCTAATGACACGTAGATGTATGATGGGAAAGACTCCAATACAATACTTTGCATACTTTGGAGTATTGGTTTTTCGAAAGAAATGAAAAACCAATGATTTCGAAAACAGAGCTATTATCTTTGCACCATGGAATTCACACTAGAAAAGGTGAGAAACATGCCAAGGCTAATGGCACATAGATGTATGATGCAAAGTATTAGATTGGAAAGATTAAAACCAATCATTTCAAAAACGGAGTTAAAACATTGGTTGTGTTTGATCTTACAATGGAATGGTGGTCCGAACAATGATGATTGAGAATATAAATCACTAAATAATTAAAGGAGAAAATACTTAAAATTATTTATATACATAAAAAAATATTGTAATATTAAAAGTTATTAAGAAAATTTAAGAGAATTTTTAATAAAGAAAATTACTAAATTAAGTTACTCTTCAAATAAATCTTTATAAATTAGGGTGGATTATTCTTTGATATATAATGAATATTAGATTAGTGTTGGTATTTTCAATATTAACTTTTATATAATTTGAGAGGATTGTAACTTTCTCTCTAACAAACCAATTATGATAAATAATTTGTTATATATTTTTTATAAAGGAAATAATAATAATTGTTTTTAAAAGTAGTTATGTAAGAGATCTAATTGTAGTTAGGGTGATATCTTCTTAGGAGTATAGATTGTCACTTTATTATAATATACATATTTCAAAATAGGGATCGACTTGACAGTTTGACTTTATTTTACAATAAAGGTCACAATGGGGCCGAATTTACAAGTACAACATAATAATATTCTTTTTATGGTTTTTGCATGAAAAAATACACAACTACACATTATTCAACACTCCCTCTTAGCTAGGAAGGTATTATTTGGGAATAATCTTCTTTTGCATGTCTATACACTTCGGCCATTGTCTTGTTTATTTTCATGAATCTATATATCATAAGAAGTTATTCACTTTCACCTCGCTTTTGTACTAGGGTAGCATACCAACCTGCGTTGGAGTACCAACCTGCGCTGGGGTAGCATACCAGCCTATGTTGGAGTACCAACCTGTGTTGGGGTAGCATACCATCCTACATTGGAGTACCAACCTGTGTTGGGTAGCATATCAGCCTGTGTTGGAGTATCATCCTACATTGGGATAGAACCAGCCTGTGTTGGTGTACCAACCTGCACTAGCTTAGAATACCAGCCTGCATTGGGGTACCAACCTATGTTGGGTTAGAAAAACAACATGTGTTGGGGTACCAACTTGTGTTAGGGTAGCATACCAGCCTGTGTTGGATTACCAACCTTTGCTAGGGTATAATACTAGCTTGCGTTGAAGTACCAACCTATGCTTGGGTAGCATGTCAGTCTACGTTGGAGTACAAACTTGCACTCGAGTAGCATATGATCATGTGTTCGGGTACCAACATGCACTGGGGTAGCATACCAGCATGCATTAGAGTACCAACCTGCATTGGAGTAGCTTCTACTACTAGGGATCTCATCACTTCCTTCTATTGGGGATCACATCTCACTACTGGAGAAAACAATCACTTCTCACTAGTGGAGAAGTCTTTCTGGACCACTACAAGATTGTCTCTGATATAATCAAAATTGACTCTGGATGGGGGCTTGGTTAATACATCTTCCACATGTTTGTTGATAGAAATATATTGTCTATTTATTGCTCCTTTCTTTACCATGTCCCAGACATAGTGGTACTTGATCTCAATGTGTTTTTACTTGTCATGAAACACAGGGTTCTCTGACAACTTCATACAACTCTGGCTATCACATACAATGCAATTCACCTTTAATTCAAGATCAAATAGCCCTGCAAGAAACTTTCTAAGCCACACTGCTTCTTTGTTAGATGAGCACACTACAATATATTCTTCTTCGGGTTTACTGAGTGCCACATCATTTTTCTTCCTGATGAACCATGCAATCATATGTGATCCTAGACTAAAGAAACACCCAGATGTACTTTTTTTATCTGCTACACTACCGACCCAATCTGAATCAACATAGCCATGTATGCTTATCTCTCGATCTAAGCAATATATGAGAGTATAAACAATTGTACCCTTTATGTATCTCAATACGTGTTTTTCTACAAATAGGTGAACATGTCTCGAATCAACCATATACTGACTCAAGGTGTTCACCAAAAAACATGTATCTAGTCTTGTGTTTTTCAAATACATCAGTGATTCAATCATCTGTCTATACAAGGTAACATCCATTGTTTCTGAATATGTATCACTTAGAAGCTTCATATTTGTCACCATGGGCATAGGAATGGCCTTGCAATCCATCATATTGAACATCTTCATAATATCTACTGCATATTTTCCTTGGTTTAGGAAAATCTCATTTTGTCTTTTCCATACCTCTAGACCTAGGAGGTAGTGCATTATTCCTAGATATTTGATTTTGAATTATGAGGCAAGCTTCCTCTTTCTCTCAACAATGAGCTTCTTTTATCCTATCAAAAACAAGTCATATTCCCCATCCTCAACCTTGTATTAAAGGTTGGGATCTGCTTTACTCTTGTTAAATCCCAAACTCATCAAGAAGTTATCCCTCTTAAGCCCATCTTCCCCATATAATGCCTTGAATTCATATGATTTGAATTCTCCACCATTGTTTGACCTCAAGACCTTAATATTCTTTTCAAAAATATTTTCTATGAGGGTCTTCAATTCCTTAAATTTTCTAAACACTTCACCTTTTGAATTCAATAAATAAATTGAACATTTGCATGAAAAATCATCAATGAAGAAGAAATAGTATACATACCCATTGGATGAAGATGTGGACATAGGTCCACATACGTCTTAGTGTATAATGCCCAATACGCCTTTGGCCTTGCTTTTACTACTTGGAAATGGGCTCTTCACGCTCTTGCCTTCTGCACATCCCTTGCATATGCCCTCATGGTTCACCTGGATATTCGGTAGTCCTATCACCATATTTCTCATGATCAATAATTCCCTATAGTGTAGATGATCAAGTCTTTTGTGCCACAACTCACTTGAGATTACGTTATTGTGAACCACGGTTGTCTCCAAGTGTCCTTTCAGTTTGTATAAGCCTCCCTCTTGGACACCAATCACAATTACATCATTGAAATATTTTCCTTTTGGCCAAATTAGAACTTCTCCATCGACAAATGAAATTTTGAAACCCTTCTCTTCTAGAGATGAATTAGAGAGGAAATTTTGCCTCAACCCAGGTACGAATAAAAAATATTTTATCTTCATCAATTTTCCAGAATCTAATTTGAAATAATCTTATGTTATGCCTTTGATAGGATATTGATAATCATCTTCAAGTTTCACCTTATGAGGTTATTCCTTCTTGATCAAGTTTGACAGAGAGTACTAGTATCATGTCATGTACTTAGAAGTGTAAATTCTAACCTTGTACAATATCTACTGCAAACTGATATTTAGAAAAGAACAGAAAAGATACAATGGAAAATACAAACATTACACAGAGATTTTTCACCTGGAAACCCAAACCGGGAAAACCAGCATATATTATATTCATACATTGTGTTACATTGTTTACAATACAATATACATAAAGGAGCCAACGGCATCCAAAACCCTAACCCAATGACCTGGATTAGTCCAAACCCCTAATTCCTTAACCAAAAATAGAAAACCATCGACAAAAAACCATGTGCCGAAAAACCACCTAAATAAAATGTGGTCCTAGAAATATGTCGTCCCGGTAATATGTCGTCCTGAAAATATGTCATCCCGGTGAGAAAAAAAAATTCGGGGGCACTGCCCCTGAACCCCCGTGCATGCCCGGCACAGACGCTCAGACACTACCACTCGTGCAAAGAATATAACATATACCCAACATTCTCCCACTTGTTGTTTTCTTTGCACATAGGGGGTTACAGGGTTACATAGTCAACAATCCAAGGCAACAATGCCCATGGATCCTCTACACCAAGAGAACTTCTCAGTGCTCACAGATTTTGTTAATGAATCTACAACATTCTTCAAATTGTCCATGTTCATCAGTTATACTTTCTTTTCTTCAATCATGTCTCTCACAAAGTGATATTGAACATCAATGTGCTTTGTCTTTGAATGATAAGTAGGGTTCTTCGCCAAGAAAATTGCACTCTAACTGTCGCACTCTATCCTTATAGCTTCTTGTACCAACCCAATACCTGAACACAATATTTGTAATCATACTGCTTCCTTAGTTGCATGCGTGGCTACCATGTATTCAGATTCTGTAGTTGAAAGTGCCACTACAGCCTGTCTTTTGCTCATCCAACTTATTGCTCCTCCAAATAGGTTAAACACATACCCGCTTGTAGATCTCCTACGATCCAAATCTCCAACCCAGTCTACATCCACAAAGCCATATGATGCAGGAGCATCACCAACTCATCAAGCGAGCCAGCACATCAAGCAGAGATCAGCTAGATAAACAAACCCAAATTTTTGAAAGTGCTTTGGGATTGTAGCGCAAGTCTTTAATGAACCATTTATGAAGGCGCATTTGTATATTGTATTGGACCTTGAGACTTTAAGCTCTCGTCCTTTGGTATATAGTCGACATTTAATAGATTTAATGCTGGTAGATAGGATTTTAAGTCTAGATTTGATAGTTTAGAGTTCGAGAGGGAAAACAGATATAGACACCCTCATTGTACCATTGTAAGATATTAGTGAAGAATAGAGGAAGCATTCAGGAGATGAGAAGAGAAAGCAGAGAATAGTGTATGAAGAACACCCATGTACAGGCATTTGAATTAGTAGAAGGAAACTTTGATTCAAGTTCATGGTTTGTGTTGTTTTCTCTGTGTATTGATGTTGTTCTCATGAATGTTTGTTTTCTTGTTATGCATTTTCTTTGTATATGATGTGCATGTGATTTCATGTTTCAAACTAAAGTCTGAAAGGGAGAGAGAGTGAGGTTCAATTGTTTCTCTATCTAAGCCAGGAGATTCCTGCAAGGTGTGCAGTTGAAAACATCTGCAAGGAGTGCGTTGATGAAGGATCCGGTAGTATAACTCTTGTACTCATTCACCCGGAAGTGGATTTGGGTTGTTGCAGCCATGCAAGGAGTGCACAGGATGAAGCAGAAGTCCCAGTTGTAAATCTGAGCAAAGGAAATCAAAGACTGTTGCTGCAAGAGTGCGCAGAGTCGGAAGGATTCAACACTTGGGAAGTGTTGCATGTTTTCCGCAAGGAGTGAGTGCAAGTTCCTCTGAGGGAATCAGAGTGGAAAGCTCAGGAGGTATAGAACCTTCGTGATATCGTGAAAGGGGAACATAGGAGTTTGCGCCGTGGAATGTTTCAGGCAACAGTTGCAAGTGCTTGCACAAAGATCTCTTTTTCCTAAGAGATTGTGAAAGCTAGAGAAAGTTCAGGAGGAACAAGGCCTTCGAAATTATCGAAAGGTTGCACCGAAGATTTCCGTGCTAGGAAGTCCTCAAGAAGGGAGGGAAGAAATCGACGGTCAGGATTCACAGAGGAAATTCGTGAAATCCCACTAGTCGTTAGATCTCAGGAAGTTGCACGGAGTTTAAGTCCTAGTGTGCAGAGGAGGAGTCCCGGAAGAGTCATCGGGATATCAGAGTCATCGAGGTTTTGAAGTTCAAGAGAATCAAGACCTTGTACATCTCGAAATCCCAAGAAAGGATCCTAACCGTTGACCTCGGCAGGACACACGTCAACATTCTGGTGAGGCATCAGGATTTTACCCATCGGGGATTTCAGGAGTGTAGAATCGTTGCTTCAAAGAATC
This sequence comes from Picea glauca, assembly GCA_000966675.3. Taxonomy (NCBI): domain Eukaryota; kingdom Viridiplantae; phylum Streptophyta; class Pinopsida; order Pinales; family Pinaceae; genus Picea; species Picea glauca. The sequence continues at coordinate 824,365 of JZKD02S2105771.1, forward strand.
GCGATATGCGATATCCTGACGGGTGCTCAGTATTGTCTATCAGTAATGACACGTGGCAAGAGATCCCGAAGAGTCGTGAATCAGAGAATCGGGGTTTCTAGAGACAAGAGACTCGCGCATGTTGGAATCGCGATCCACGATTTCCCGATAGGATCAGAGCCGTCCAATAGTAGGGACACGTGGCAGGAGATCTCGCAAAGTCAGGGATCGGGGAATTGAAAGTCCCGTACACATGACACAAGGAATCGCGATATCCCGATACGCGATTTCCCAACGGGGTTAAGGACGTAGTGGAAGACAGGTGGCAGATATCAGGAGATCTCTCTAACTCGGGAGTTTGTAGGGTGAAAGCCCAAATATTGGGAGTTTCATGTCACGAGGACGCGAGGTTGTGAAAGCGCGACAGGAGAATATCGTCATTTCGTCACATCGAGTATCGGGAGTTGGAAGCCCGAGGACTTGGTGTCACGAGTGGAGAAGTCGCGATAGTGCGAGGCTACGATAGAGAAAAATCCCCAATAAGGTGGGAGAAGGTCAGCGTTGACTGAGCCATCGGGATTCGGGGATTTGTGAGACCCGATCTTGTGAGTTCAGGACTCGCAATATTGCGAGGTCCGATTTCCCAATAAGACAAGGGAGATCATAAGGAGAGTCCTGTGGGTGTTGGAAAGTCCCGATAAGGGATTGAAGAGCATTTAAACTCTTCGGGCCAAAGGGAGAGAACGTCCCGAGGGAGCGGACGTACCTTGGGTGGCGCATTTGTGTCGGAGTGGTATCAGAGTAGATTTCTTGTCTGTATATTTCAGGCAAGAGGAGCGAGGAAGGAAAGAAGCACTCTTATACACATTAGAGTGGTATCAGAGCGAGGAAAATATATTTTTTTTCTGTAGCAAATAAGAAGAGAAAATTTCACCATGTCGTCGAGGAGAGAAAGACAATCACCCGATCCAGAGGATAGGGGGAACCAGAGAGGAAGAGGGAGACAAGCACAGAATCTAGAAATGGAAAGGCAAATACGTGATCTCCGAGCGAGACTAGAAGATATGGAAGCAGTGTAGAGATGCACAGCCAGTGCTGGAGATCTGAGTGACTCCGAAGGCAAAGTTGAAGTTGAACAACAAGGAGAATTTGCAGCCGAAGATGAAACCAATGAGCTATTAATTAAGGCTATCGCCCGGATGAGTTCAAAAACAAATATGGACATTCCTACTTATGAAGGGAGTCTGGATGCAGAAGAGCTTCTAGATTGGATTAGAACTCTTGAAACCTATTTCGATTATGAAGATATCGAAGAGGATAAAATGGTTAGTCATGTTGTCACAAAATTGAAGGGACACGCAGCATTATGGTGGGACGAACTTCAAGCAGATAGACGTTCCAAAGGCAAGCAGAAGATTAAAAGCTGGGATCGAATGATTGCAAAGATGAAGGAAAAGTTCATCCCAAGGGATTATCAAATCACACTATTCAGAAGAATGTAGAACCTGAGACAGAAGTTGATGACAGTGAAGGAGTATACTGAGGAATTCTACAAGCTAAATATCAGAGCAGGTCATCGGGAGAGTGATGATGAAAAAGTTGCTAGGTATATGAATGGCTTGAGATACGATATCCAGGACGAAATGAGTATGACAACCATCAGAACGGTGGAGGATGTGTATCCGATGGCATTGAAAGCTGAAGAGAAGTTGAGCCGTAAACCAGGATAGCGAGGTAGAGATAGGAGCCATCCCAAAGGTAAGTCAGTTTCCCAAGATAGGTTCCAGAAATCCAAGGACGACTGGAAGAATCCTCAGACCAGAACAGAAAGAGGTGGAAGTTCACAGTGAGGCCAACATGCTGAACAGCGAAGGCAGCATACAGAACAGGGTGGAGGATACGATAATAATAACACATTTCCTCATACCAGAGGTAGAGGAAGAGACAGAGGTGGAGTCATCACATGCTTCACGTGTGGAAAGAATGGGCACAAGTTATTTGAATATCCATATAGGAAGAAAGATGGAGGAGAAGATCACATCGCCGAGGCACAAAGGCGAGATGCTAAAGCAGAAGATGTAGAAGACGAAAGGTCATTGATGATGCGTAAGGTTCTCTTAACACCCGAGAAGGAGGTGGAGGACACAGCTCAAAGAAATAGACTTTTCAGAACCGCATGCAAGACCAAAGACAGGAAATGCAAGGTTATCGTGGATAGCGGTAGCATAGATAATCTCGTTTCAACCGAGATGGTAGAAAAGCTGGAGTTGGAGACAACTGATCACCCGAGTCCATATAAAGTTTCATGGCTACAGAAGAGGCATTAGGTAAGTGTCACCAAATAGTGCTTAGTTGACATCAAGATAGGAGGGTACAATGATAAAATACTCTGTGATGTTATTCCTATGGATGTATGTCATTTATTGCTAGGCAGACCATGGCAATATGACAAGAACGTAGTTCATGATGGGAAGATGAATACGTATACTTTGGAGAAGAATGGAAGAACACATATGCTACTTCCAATTAAATATAAAGAAGTAAAACCAGAACCGAGAAATATTGTACTTCTCATGAGTGGGAAGAAACTTCTGGCAGAAGTAAAGAAGAAGGAAGATCCACAATTCTTTGTGGTCAGGAAACCAAAAATCGTTTTACCCAATACAAGAGTGGATGATTTGTCGAAAGGAATTTCGGAACTGCTGGAAGAGTTCGCTGACATTGTGGTAGATGAATTACCTCATTCGTTGCCACCGATGAGGAGTGTGAGTCATCATATTGACCTCATACCAGGAGCTAGTTTGCCGAATAAAGCTGCGTACAGATTGACGCCATAGGAAAATGAAGAAGTCAAAAGGAAGGTACAGGAACTCTTGGATAAAGGACTGATCAGGGAAAGTTTAAGCCCATGTGTCGTTCCAACGGTATTGAGTCCAAAGAAAGATGGAGGTTGGAGAATGTGAACCGATTCCAGATCCATTAACAAGATAACCATCAGGTACAGATTTCCATTGCCACAGATGGATGACTTGATGGACTGTCTGAGTGGAGCCAAATTTTTTTCAAAGGTTGATTTGAAAACAAGATACCATCAAATTCACATGAGGGAAGGCGATGAATGGAAGACAACCTTCAAAACCAACAAAGGGTTGTATGAGTGGATCGTCATGTCGTTTGGCTTAACGAATGCACCAAGTACCTTCATGAGGTTGATGAATGAAGTGCTGAAGGAATTCATTGGTAAGTTTGTCATTGTTTATCTAGATGACATATTGATTTTCAGTAAGACAAAAGAAGAACATCTGAAGCATTTAGCTGCAGTAATGAAGAAGCTACCACAGGAGAAGTTGTTGATCAACGTGAGGAAATCTTCATTTATGAAGATAGAACTCATTTACTTGGGATTTTTCATATCGACGAATGAATTAAAGATGGATCCAAGTAAAGTGGAAGCAATTAAAAATTATCCATCACCGAGAAATATTTTCGAAGTGAGGAGTTTTCGTGGACTAGCTAGTTTCTACCGAAAATTCATCAGGAATTTCAGTGGAATTAGTGCAGCAATGATGGATACTGTCGAGAAAAGACATAAATCTTTTCATTGTACTGAAGAGGCAGAGAAGAGTTTCAACCTGTTGAAACAAAGGATCACGGAACAGTCAGTTTTGGTGTTGCCGGATTTTACGAAGGTGTTCCAGGTGAAATGTGATGTAAGTGGCTTTTCCATAGGAGTGGTCTTGAGCCAAGAGGACAGACCAATTGCATATTTCAGCAAGAAGATGGATGAGGCAAAGGTGAAGTACTCCACGTATGATAAATAATTTTATGCTATCATACAGGCGTTGAAGAAATGGAGGCATTACTTGATCCCGAAAGAATTTTTTTTGTATAGTGATAATCATGCGTTACAGTTTGTGACTCAGCAGGAGAAGTTGAATCAGAAACATGGTAAATGGGTAGAGTATATGCAAAATTTTACATTTGTAATTAAACACATTTCAGGTACTACTAACAAAGTGGTTGATGCTTTGAGCAGGAAGTGTTTGTTGCTGCAGGAGYTCTGAGTCAAAACATTGGGTTTTGAAAATCTTAGGAACATGTATGCAGGTGATGCAGATTTTGCAGAGGCATATGAAGCAGTTGAGAATCCAGTTCTCAGAGACAAAATCCCATGGATATATTATATGATCCAGGAAGGATTGTTTTTCAGAGGCAATCAACTGTGTATTCCGAATTGCTCCATGAGGGAGAATCTGTTAAAAGAAAAACACAGCGGAGGCTTGGCAGGGCATTTTGGACACGAAAAGACATTTGCAAAGATGAGCGAAGCATACTTTTGGCCAGGGATGCGGTCAGAAGTCGAGAGTTTTTTCGACAGATGTAGAATTTTCCAGCATTCAAAGGGTAGGAAGCAGAATGCGGGATTCTATCAATCATTACCCATACTCGAAAGGCCGTGGGATGAAATCAGCATGGATTTTGTATTGGGATTGCCTAGGACGCAAAGAGGACATGATTCGATCTTTGTGGTGGTTGATAGGTTTTCCAAAATGGCACATTTTATCCCATGTCATAAGAGCAGTGATGCAACTCATATCGCAAATTTGTTCTTCAAGGAGGTAGTTAGACTTCACGGTTTACCTAGAAGTATAGTATCGGATAGGGATACGAAATTCATTGGACATTTCTGGAGGAAACTCTAGAAGAAGATGGGAACTAACTTGATGTTTAGTTCTGCCTATCATCCTCGGATGGTTGGGAAAACAGAGGTGGTAAATAGAAGTCTGGGAGATTTATTAAGAAGCTTGGTGACAGAACACCACAACAGTTGGGACAATGTGTTGCCACAGGCAGAATTTGCATACAACGACTCAGTGAATAGGAGCATGGGAAAAAGTCCATTTCAGATTGTATATGGTAGGTATCCAAGAGGATTTTCTGAAGTGAGGGATTCAGAACAGATAATAACTAAGAGCGCAAGCGCTAAAGAATTCCCAGAGGCGATGGAAGAACCTCATAGCAGAGTGAAGGAGCGATTGCTAGAATCAAACCAAGAATATAAGCGTAGAGCGGATCAACATCGGAGACAACTTCAATTCGAGGTTGGTGATCTAGTTCTGGCACATCTGAGGAGGGAAAGGTTCCCAAGGGGAACATACAACAAGATGAAAATGAAGAAAATTGGGCCATGCAGAGTCCTAAAGAAATTGGGAGAAAACGCTTATGAAATTGAGTTGTCGGATGGGATCGGAATATCTTCGACATTCAATGTCTCAGACTTATATCCATATAAGGCTAAGGAATCAGGAGCTAGAAGTGATGAACAGCCAGAGATCCAATGGCAGAAGCAGATGTTGATTTCAAAGAAGCCACAGATGGAGCATATACTTGATAAGAGGGTGAGCAAAAAGACTAGGCGAAAGCAATACTTCGAGTATCTGGTCAAATGGAAGAACCACCCAGTGGAAGATGCCAGTTGGGAGACTGAAGCAGATATTCAAAAGCATGGGCGGACTGTGCAGGAGCTCATGGAAAGGATCCCATGAAACTTTTCAAGCCAAGGAGTATGATGCAAGAGCATCGCCAACTCATCAAGCGAGCCAACACATCAAGCGGAGATCAGTTGGATAAACAAACCCAAATTTTTAAAGTGCTTTGGGATTGTAGCGCGAGTCTTTAATGAACCATTTATGAAGGCACATTTGTATATTGTATTGGACCTTGAGCCTTTAAGCTCTTTTCCTTTGGTAGATAGTCGGCATTTAATAGATTTAATGCTGGTTGATAGGATTTTAAGTCTAGATTTGATAGTTTAGAGTCTGAGAGGGAAAACGGATATAGACACCCTCATTGTACCATTGTAAGATAGTAGTGAAGAATAAAGGAAGCATTCAGGAGAAGAGAAGAGAAAGAAGAGAATAGTGTATGAAGAACACCCATGTACAGGCATTTGAATTAATAGAAGGAAGCTTTGATTCAAGTTCATGGTTTGTGTTGTTTTCTCTGTGTATTGATGTTGTGCTCATGAATGTTTGTTTTCTTGTTATTCATTTGCTTTGTATATGTTGTGCATGTGATTTCATGTTTCAAACTGAAGTCTGAAAGGGAGAGAGAGTGAGGTTCAATTGTTTCTCTATCTGAGCCAGGAGATTTCTGCAAGGTGTGCAGTTGAAAACATCCACAAGGAGTGTGTTGATGAAGGCTCTGGTAGTCTAACTCTTGTTCTCATTCACCTGGAAGTGGATTTGGGTTGTTGAAGCCGTGCAAGGAGTGCGTAGGCTGAAGAAAAATTCCAAGTTGTAAATCTGAGCAAAGGAAATCAAAGATTGTTGCTGCAGGAGTGCGCAGAGTCAGAAGGATTCAACACTTGGGAAGTGTTGCATGTTTTCCACAAGGAGTGCATGCAAGTTCCTCTGAGGGAATCAGAGTGCAAATCTCAGAAGGTATAGAACCTTTGTGATATCGTGAAAGGGGAGCATAGGATTTTGCATCGTGGAATGTTTCAGGCAAGAGTTGCAAGTGCGTGCACAAAGATCTCTTTTTCCTAAGAGATTGTGAAAGCTGGAGAAAGTTTAGGAGGAACAAGGCCTTCGAAATTATCGAAAGGTTGCACCGAAGATTTTCGTGCTAGGAATTTCTCAAGAAGGGAGGGAAGAAATCGATGGTCAGGATTCGTAGAGGAAATTCGCGAAATCCCGCTAGTTGTTAGATCTCAGGAAGTTGCGCGGAGTTTAAGTCCTAGTGTGCAGAGGAGGAGTCCCGGAAGAGTCATCGGGATATTAGAGTCATCGAGGTTTTGAAGGTCAATAGAATCGAGACCTTGTAAGTCTCAAAATCCTGAGAAAGGATCCTATTCGTTGACCTCGGCAGGACACGCGTCAGCATTCTGGTGAGGCATTAGGATTTTACCCATCGGGGATTTCAGGAGTGTAGAATCGTTGCTTCAGGGAATCACAATCCACGATATCCCAACGGGCGCTCAGAACCGTCTATCAGCAGATACACGTGGCAAGAGATCCCGAAGAGTTGTGAATCGGAGAATTGGGGTTTCTAGAGACAAGAGACTCGCGCATGTTGGAATCGCGATCTGTGATTTCCCAATAAGATCAGAGACGTCCAACAGCAGGGACACGTGGCAAGAGATCCCGCAGAGACGGGGATCGCGGAATTGAAAGTCCTGTGCACATGACAACGGGAATCATGATATCCCGATACGCGATTTCTCGACGGGGTTAAGGACGTAGTGGAAGACAGGTGGCAAATATCAGGAGATCTCGCTAACTCGGGAGTTCACAGGGTGAAAGCCCAAATATTTGGAGTTTCAAGTCACGAGGACGTGAGGTTGCGAAAGCACGACAGGAGAATATCGTCGTTTCGGCACATCGGGTATCGGGAATTGGAAGCCCGAGGACTTGGTGTCACGATTGGCAAAGTTGCGATAGTGCGAGGATGCGATAGAGAAAAAGCCCCAATAAGGTGGGAGAAGGTCAGTGTTGACTGAGCCATCGGGATTCAGGGATTTGTGAGACCCGATCCTGTGAGTTCAGGACTCGCAATCTTGCGAGGTCCGATTTCCCGATAAGACAAGGGATATCATAAGGAGAGTCTTGTGGGTGTTGGAAAGTCCCGATAAGGGATTGAAGAGCGTTTCAGCTCTTCGGGCTGAAGGGAGAGAAGGTCCTGAGGGAGCGGACGTGCCTTGGGTCGTGCATTTGTATCACCATGTATATCAACCACTCTTTCCAATCCTGATCTTCCTTCGTAGCAAAATCCATAGCTAGCAGTGGCACGCAAATACCTGAAAACCCTTTTTACTGTTGTACAATGCTCCTTCCCTGGTTTTGACATATACCTACTCAAAACTCCCACTGCATGTGCAATGTCTGGTCTAGTACAGACCATTGTATACATCAAACTTCCAACTACACTCGCATATGGAACATGAGACATGTCCTCCTGTTCTTCATGTGTCTTGGGACACTGATCCGCAGATAACTTTACACCAACAGGAATAGGAACCTTGACCGGTTTACATTCCTGCATATTAAACCTCTGCAATATTGTCTCAACATATTTTCTCTGATTTAACCAGAGTTTCCTCCTTTTTTGATCTCTTTTAATTTCCATGCCCAAAATGAAATTTGAAGCACTAAGATCCTTCATGTCGAATTTAGAGGACAATTGAGTTTTCACATCCTAGATAATCTCCTTGTTGTTTCCTATCAGCAAAATGTCATCCACATACAAGACAAAATAAATCAAATGATCACCAATTAATTTAGAATACACACAGTGATCCTCGTTGCTTCTTGTGAAGCCAAGTCCCAACATATAAGTATCAAATTTTTGATACCTTATCCTTGGTGATTGTTTTAAACCATACAAGGACTTTTTCAGCTTGGATGCCAACTGCTTCTTTCCTTTCACAGCATAACCTTCTAGTTGCTTCCTAAAGATTTCTTCTTCCAGATCCCCATGTAGTAATGTTGTCTTCACATCCATCTGTTCTATTTCAAAATCAAATGCAGTAGCAATAGATAACAAAAATCTTATAGAGGTTAACTTGGCAACATGAAAAAAAATCTCACCAAAATCAATTCCCTCAACCTGGGAATAACCCTTTGCTACTAATCGAGATTTGTATTTCTCCACTTTTCCTTCTGCATTCAACTTCTTTTTAAATACCCATTTGCTGCGAATGGGATTTCTTCCAGTTGGAAACTCCACTAGATCCCAAGCCTCATTCTTATCCAAAGATGTCATTTCTTCTTCCATGGCCCTTTTCCAGAGATTTCCATTCTCTGAATCCACTGCCTCCCTGACAGTTCTAGGGTCATCATCAGTAATAGACAAAGAAAAATTTTAACAAAAATCAGATGGACTATACCTTTCCGGTAGCCTTCTTTCTCGATCCAATCTCCTCAATACCAGAGTATGAGGATCTTCTTCTTCTGATCCATGTTCTTCTGTAGAGTTTGTTTCATCATCCTTTAAATCAAACTCTATCTTCTATGGTTCTTCCTTACTTGGTAGGACTTCTTGTTTAACAACATCCTTCATTTCTCTAAATACCACATCTCGGCTATACACTACCTTCTTAGTTTCTAGGTTCTAAAGCTTATAACCTTTGAGACCATCTTTATATCCAATAAAGATACATTTTTCAGCCTTCTTATCCAACTTACTCTTATTTTCCTTTGGAACATCAACATATGCATCACAGCCAAATACCTTAAGATGTGTGAGAGAAGGTTCCTTACCAGTCCATACCTCTTGTGGAGTCTTGTCACCCAACGCTGATGAGGGTGATCTGTGGACTAGATAACATGTAGTACCCACTACCTCTACCCAGAATTATTTCCCTATCCCAGCACCACTGAGCATGCACCTTGCTTTTTCCATCAGTGTCATGTTCATCCTTTCCACAACTCCATTCTGTTGAGGTGTATATGGAGTAGTCTTCTGCCTTGCTATATTGCACTTCTTACAGAATTCTTCAAATTCATTCTCGCAGAACTCTCCACCGTTATCTATCCTCAGCACCTTAATTTTTTTCTTTGTTTGATTCTCAACAAGAGCCTTAAACTCTTTAAACCTGTCAAAGACTTCAGATTTCTTCCTGAGAAAATATATCCAAGTTTTCCTCGAGAAGTCATCTATAAATGAG
>JZKD02S2105771.1:834060-861929 GCA_000966675.3 Picea glauca
GCAGTGTTCTAATCCTTCCATCTATGAGTCTCAACTTGACCCTTTCTTTTCCTATGATTCTAGTTGTCGAATCATTACCCAAGAAAACATTACCTCCATCATACTTTTCATATTCACAGAACCACTCCTTGTGGGGGGTCATATGAAAGGATGCACCTAAGTCAATCAACCATGCCTCATGATCTTCATGTGTGCTTGAAGAGGCCAAGTACACATCCCCTCCTTCTTCCTTGGAGGTCTTTTCTTCTGTAGAAGAATATTATTCAGATCCCTTATTTTTCTCAACTTTTGATCTACACTGCTTCTTGTAGTGCCCTTCTTTTCCACACCTCCAACATACCCTTCCAAAATTTCCAGGAGATTTAGATCTACCCTTAGACTTAGATCTCCCACTTGAGAAATTAGATCTATTTCTTTCCTGGGAACGTCCTCTTGCAAATAATGTGTCTGTGTTATGTCCTTCCATATTCTTTCGTCTCATCTCCTCCGACAATAGGATGAGAGAACTTCTTAAAACTTCAAAGAAGTTGTATTACTACCTATGGCGACAACCAGACTATCCCACGAGTCTGGTAAAGAACACAACAAATTGATACATTTATCTTCATCTAAAATTTTAATATCAACAGATACTAACTGAATTACCACAGTATTGAGGGCGTTCAAATGCTCTTCCACCGAGTCTCCATCTCTCATCCTCAAGTTATATAGCTTCTTTCTCAGGAATAGTTTATTTACTAGGGAATTAGACTGATACAACTTCCCCAACTTTTCCCATAAATCCTTGGTTGTAGCTTCCTCTGACACATTCAGTAATACTGAATCAGAGAGACACAGTCGAATTGTGCTCTTTGTCTTTCGATCCATCTTTTTCCAGTCATCTACAGAAGTTCATGTAGGTGTAGTACCTAGATCTACCATGATCCACTAATCTCTGTCCACCAAAATACCTTCCATCTTGAGCTTCCACAGCTCAAATCTTTTCCCATTAAACTTCTCGATCTCCATATTCGAATTGCTTGCCATTTCTTTTCACCTGAAAAACAATACCATGGATCTCCCACTGTAACAAGGCTTATCACAATCCCAAGCCAAACCCTTGATGACAAAGGCGTCCCCCTGAAGCCAATAAAGCTCTGATACCAAATGTAAATTCCAACCTTGTACAATATCTACTGCAAACTGATATTCAAAAAAGAACAGAAAAATCTCTGTATCTTTTCTGTTCTTTTCTGAATATCAGTTTGCAGTAGATATTGTACAAGGTTAAAATTTACAAGAAGCATCACTATTAATGAGCCAAATTTCACTACCATGAGTGACAGTTCCTGTAATGAAATTAAAATATATGGTTCATTGTAATTTTCTCCCTCTATATATTTATATCTTGTGAGATCATTCTCTTCCGGAATGTATTTCCACACTTGGAGGTCATTGGATCATTCAATCTTTCCATCAAGCCTGAAACTCATAGTCATCCTGCCGAGAACAAGTAAACAACAAAAAAAAAATCAAGATATGGATCTAGGCCTTACGAGAGATTTTTTTTTAACCAAGATTAATTTATGTCACACGAATTGCAACGGCTACAACCAAACGTCGAGATCTAGGGTTTAAGAGGAAACCCTAATTTTTCAAATTTTGAATTTTTTAATTAAGCTCTAGGAAAGTGAAGCACCTTTCCTAGGAGAGTTCCTAGGTGATCTTAGATTTACCAATATCCTCCAAAAAGAGGTAAAACATCAGTCTTAGGGTTTATGCAAAAACCCTAATTTTGCAACATCTCCAACACTAAAAACTAGATCTTGGAGAGGGTGCATTGAGGTTATGCAAGACTTCATAAACTATGGACTGGTCTCTTTTAGGCCCACTATGATACCATGTTGAAAATTTACTTATGCAACTAAGAGTTACAATTCATCTTTTCTTATTACAATTATTTAGGACATTAACTGCATATACAAGATCACTGAAAGAGAGATAATCACAGAAACAAGATAGACACAAATATTATCTTGGGAAACCCTCTAGGGGAAGAAAACCCAACAACTTCTTCTAAATAGATTCTTTAACCAATAACAATGCCAATACAAAAAATAGATAGACCTTTGTTGTGTCTTCCTCTCTCTCCAAAACTTGCACACCTTTTCTCTCTCTTGTGCTTGAGTGATATGAGTGTATAAATGAGGCATCTATCCTCTTTATTTATACACAAATGTCTTTCCCTTTTAACTACCAGGGTCGACTTGGCAATTTTCACTTAATTACATTTTACATTTTCCACAATAGGGGTCGACTTGACAGTTTGACTTTATTTTACAATAAAGGCCACAATGGGGCTGACTTTACAAGTACAACATAATAATACATTTTTTATGGTTTTTGCATGATCAAATACAATAGGAGAATATCTTTCCCAGCTACACATTCTATCATTAATTTTATGTTTCTTTTATATAATTATTATAATTTTCATTTAACATACAACATTATAATTTCAGAAGTTAATGTTAACATCACACCTATATAGACATATTTTTATTTAACACATCTCATTTCAATTTTATTAACGATTTTATTTTATAGAATAAATAATAATTGGTTGACAATTTCTTTGAGGGAATTTTGTTGCCTTATATTATAACAAGAGGTTGTCATTATTTTTTTGTTTAGTATAATTTTATTGCTATTATAAATATATTTTAAGTAATTTTAATGAGTAATGCCCCACCACTTCCCCTGCAACATGAGTTTTAGGAACATAGGCTACTACAATTTTGGTATTGGTATAAGAATCTTCAAGATGCTGGCATGCAATGTTGTAATTGAAACTTATGCATGAGTTTGAATTTATGCACCAAAAAACTTACATCACCATTGCAGTAGCACTTGTTTTATGTATGGGGTTAAATTGCATGCTATTAAAAAGTACATGATCTCACTAGATAACTCTTTTGTATTTCTTGCTTATATGATCATCTTTAAAACAAAATTTTTGGTCTTGGAACAAATCTTCCTCGTACATAAGAAAGTTTAGAGTCACCCACAACTAATAGTTAGTGATGATTGATGTTAAGTTACCCATTCGAAGCCTGTGAGGAAAAAAAATCCAACCATGTTAAGGGTTGGTGTGTCTTAGGCCAAGTGTGATCCCCTGGTGATTTTGAGAGCTTAGATGCCCCTGAGTCGCAGTTTCTCAAGCCACGGGATATTCCTACAATTCACGGACAAACTAGCAAACAAAAAACAATAGTTATTGATGATTTTCCTTTAGATAAATTTATATTTAACAAGTTTATAAGAATAATTCAACTCACTTTGATTTCACATTAGTGTTTTTCTTGACCTCAAAATGAAGTATATGGATGTCCATAAAAGTTGTCCTCTCTCTATGCAAGGAGTCCCATTATAAGTCTATGATAGGTACTGAGCATAAAAATATTAACATGTATCAGGTATATGGATGTCCATAAAAGATAATTCTATGATATGTATTGAGTATATGGATGTCCATAAAATCTAAATTTGTCCTCTCTATGTGCAAGCAGTGCCATGATAAGTTTATGATAGGTACTAAGCATAAAAATTAACTGGTGTTGCAAGAAGTGCCATGATAATTTTTTGATAGGTAATGAGCATAAAATTACTTAAGAACTGGTGTTGACAAGTACATGCAGTTAGTTGTCAAATAGGTATTCCGGAGATGTAAATAACTACATAGATTAGTTAAACTATATCTTGTGATAAACTATGCAAAACTTTTATGTTGCAAATATTCTTGTGTTGTAGCATCTGCAAACTTAATTTTCTTCAAATGTACTCGTCAGTTTATAGTTTATACGGTAATGATATATTGAATGTCAAAGTATTTCATTATACTCTTTTGCATATCTTATATATTCAAAATATAAAATTAACAATAGTAGGAGAGAAAACAAACATTAATTACAATTTAAAACAAACTATCAAAATTATTAGATGTATTAACTTTTATGTAAAACAAGAAGACATTATTATCCTACAAAGTGTAACTTTTGAACCTTGTTTCTAGTTGTAGATTATTAGCAAAATAAAATATTAAGAGTAAAAATTGATTATACCCCTATTTAGAGAGGAAATGACAGTTTATAATAGTAATAGGTATTTGTAAAAAGTTTTTAAAGGGCTCCAGTTTGAACAACAAATTAAGAAAGTTATATATATATATAGAGAGAGAGAGAGATAGAGAGATTCATTTTAACCACTAATCCAAGAGCGATCAAATCTCACAAACTTTTCCTCAAGTTTTGCAATCTATAAGAGGTGAACCCCTCGAGATTTGAACAATGTATGTGCTTGATAGATTCAAGGTTAAAATGGATATACCCTGGTGCATACTCTAAGCATTCTACTTTTTTACTCTTTTTCAGAGATTTTTAAATCGGGTGAGGATGTAATATACCAGATATAAAAAGTATGCAAAATAGAAATGAAATGCTAGAAATGGCAGAATGACAGTAATATAACCAGAACAATCACCACAATAACACTTAAATGATATAAGAATAACAACAGAAATAACACTTTGATTCTGAGATAAATGTTTGAGGGGGAAACGTCCAGTCGAGCAGAGATCTATTACAATAATATCCAAGCTAGGGTTCTCATACCCTCGACTCCTATTTATACTAAATATGTCTATCAAAAGAAGCATCTAGAGGAAGATCCTTCTAGAAGAGGAAGCTTCTATTAGGTGTTCTTACATTTGACTTATTCTATTTTATTGCAAGGCCTTATTAATATTGACCTTTATTACATCTGAATATATTGTTCTACCTATGTGCGGGTTACGACCCTAACATGTCCTCCCCCTTAAAAATAGCCTTGTCCTCAAGGCTTGAGATGTGGAAATTGCTGCAGAATGGTAGTTGGTTCCCAAGTGGCATTTGTTGGGGTTGTATCTTTCCACTGGACTAACACTTCCTTGATGGTTCTCTGATGTAGACGATGCTCACGTTGGTCCAAAACAGCTTGTGGTTGTAGCCAAATGGATCCTTCTTCGGCTAACTCGGGAAGGTTGGTTTGAATTTAGCACTTAGTTCCAATCACCTTCTTTAAGCATGAAACATGAAAAATAGGATGTAGCTTCGAATGACTGGGAAAATCTAACTGATAAGCCACCCCACACGCTTGAGAATGGTATAAGGACCATAAAATTTGGGCGCTAGCTTCTGACAATGCTTGGCCTTGAGGGAATTTTTCTTGTAAGGTTGCAGTCAAAGAAACACTTGATCCCCTTCTACAAATTGATGTTCAGAGTGACCATTATCTTCTTGTTTCTTAATGAAATTCTATGCCATGACCAAATTCTCTTTGAGGGTACAGAGAATAGCCTCTCAAACTGTAAGTGTTTGGTCAACCGCCTGGACCTTCGAGACACCAGGTAAGTATGAGACAACTGAAGGTCGCTTCTGTCCATATACCGCATCAAAATGAGTCATGTGTGTAGTTGTATGGTATGAAGTGTTGTACCATCATTCAGCTGGGGGGGTAGCCATTGATCCCACCTCGGGTCGGGGCTAAGCCCCGGCCCACCCCCCGTCTGTTTCAAACAACAACCAAGGTTAAATACCTTTTCACCCACGTACATAACAAGTGACATACAATGGTTCAGTGGTCAGAGGCCCGTTGCGAAGGCGTTGCGATGGGGAGAGGTCCGGGGGTCGAACCCCATGGACCCATAAACATTTTGATTATTAAACCAAATTGAGAAAAACTAGGGTGCCACATGGTAGCCGCTGATTAGGCCACATGGCACCCTTACATCCAACCGATGCATGCCATGTGTCAACCGATGATTCATCCGCGTCAACCAACCAGGATATGTCGCGTGTCCATCGTTGATTCGTCAACGTCATCTGCCATGTCATCTCACCGTACGGTCCAGTCATCATGCTACGTCAGCGTCATACTGCCACGTCGACCTGCTGCATCAGCCCTGTCGTACACTCTTTTAGCCTGTCACGTCATTTACTGACATCACCCGTGCCACGTGTCACCCTTTCAGTGGTGACACATGTCACCTCGGGATTGGTCCAGCCGTACACCAAAAATGCCAAATCTGCCTGACACATGTCACTGCCTGAGGCTGCGATGTGTCCTGTACGGACCTGCCACGTGTCACCCTTTCAGTGGTGACATGTGTCACCTCAGGATTGGTCCAGTCGTACACCAAAAACGCCAAATCTGCCTGACACGTGTCACTGACTGAGGTTGCCACATGTCCTGTATGGACCTGCCATGTGTCTTGTATGGACTAACATGTGTCCTTTACGGACTGTACGGAATGTACAGACAGGTACAGTCAACATCCAAAAAAAATTCCTGTTTGGCTTGGCGGACAGAATGCGATATCTTCTTCATATGGACTCCGTTTGACAAAGTAAATATACCACCGAAATCAGGAAGATGAGACGAACGCAATGGTGTTGGTTTCGTCAGATTTCGAGCACTTTCATTTTTGAGCATTTTTCATGCCCTGTCAGGCTTCTGAATCTGATTTCGGATCACACCTCCCAACAATAAGACCTTTTGGTCCCCAAAAGGTTACTGACCACTCAACAAGCTCGGGATAGGCCACCCATCTTGCTCTGGATCCGATTACATTAATGGAAGCAACATACAATGAAGTTGAGACATCCACTTCTGGCAGAACCAAGTGACTGCTTTCTTTCCTTCACGGTGTTCTTCTTGCTTCGCTGGTAATCTGTCCTCCTTCGTGGGTACATGCAAAATCCTTTTGTCCTTCCTTGGATGAAGCTCTGGATTAAGCTTCCAACAACTAGCCTTTTGATGTCCACTCTTGTTGCAAAACGAACAACGAGTTTTTGGCATCTAGACCTGCTTCCCCTTCTCTTTCTTCTGTTGTGGACTTGAGCCTTTATGTCGTGTTTCCTTCCTGGTCGACATAGGTTTCCTGTACAAAGTTTGTCTCTTCCCACTCTTGGAAACACAGAGCTTAGGTGAATGACAGTAAGTACATGGAATAAGTTTCCACAAATTCCGGTTTACTTGATTATGCTTGTTATAATCAAAAGGAGAATTAATAAAAACATGACCATTATACCTTCCATGATGATCTTCACTTTTCTTTGGAGACAACTTGCATTCACTACCATATTCCTGAAGTGATGCACCATTTCCTTTTGTAAAGTATTCCTGCAATGTCTTAAGTTGTCCATTTGAAGCATTACTTGCTTCCGAAGATTTGGAACCTATCTTGGAAGACTCTCCAAGGTCCCCTTCACCATATCCCAATCCTAAGTATCGAGGCCTTTCCTCAACCTCAATAGGATTTACAATGCCTTGAACTCTACGTCCAAGGCCCTTTCCTTCTTCATAACCCATCTTGGTTAGTATTCTCAACCCTACACCTTTTGTGTGTTTTTCGAATGCACCAAAACCAACTTGATGAGAATGAGGAAAATTTGATGAGAAACCTTCACTGCATACCTCAKATGTGTTTTCTGAAACAGATGTAGAAGGCACTTCCTTCAATTCTTCTTTTCCTTTGTTGTTCTTTGAAGCTTTCACTTGAACCATGCTCTTTCATTCCAAGTAGTCTTCATACAACACCTTCACCATCTCAGCCATGGCAAACACTGAATCTCTAAACTCCTTCTCATCTTGAGAAAGTTCTCCTGTAGATGCCATTTTCCTCCTTGAGATGTGCTCTTCCCTGGCTAACATGAAAAACTCAAATCCAAACGTCAACTAGCTCTGATACCACTTGATCCGTCAGGATTTTTCGAATGACTTATGGTTGAGTTTTTATTTGCATGCATTAATTAACCATTGAGAAACTTAGAAAAAGAACGAGAAAAGAAAAGGAATTATACAGCCATATAAATATATGTAGATCTGAAATGCAATGAAAGACAACAAACCATAATACACAGGTTGATAACAGAGTTCGGCACAACTTTGCCTACGTCTCCGGGCCTTTTCTCTATGGGGGAGGCTTCTTTATTTCTGTTCGAAAGCTTGATAGTACATCATTGTCATGATGAATGGCTACAAGACTGATCTGGTCATGTTCGCCCAGATCTCTGGAACCATACACAAAATACGACACGCGAAACGGACATCAGGAGCTCTCAGAAATGGTCCGACAACATCTCCTCCTCAACAGCTTCCCTGCCTCCAACTGTCTTTGACTTGGCTTCTCCTCAGCATCTCTGCTCTGAATGCTCTCAAAAGTTGTCCCCTTGGCCTCAAAATGGCCTTGGTTAAATAGTTGGGAAGTTGGTTATCCATCTCCAACTTCCTCCACGAATTTAGGCTCTAAAAAAGTCCAATAACTCCCAAAACTGAGTTAATTACATTAAAAATTAACAAAAGTGGTTGAAAAACCCACTTTTAACTATATAATATAGTTAATTATTGGGCGCAGCCCCCCAAAGGGCGCGTGCTTGGTCATATTAGACAGCCATATGGCCATGCGCTAGCCGATAGGCTAAGCGCTGGCCCCCTTTGTATTAGCGCTAGCACCTGGTCATGTGGTATATGCCCATAGGGCCATAGCTAATGGTTAACCGCGCCCCAACCGTCCGCGCTAACCATTTACATAACCGTTTGAAACTGCGCATATGTTGGTTATAATGTAACCGCGCGCCAACCATCGTAACCGCGCCATTGAACGCGCTCCCAGTTATATGCTACGGTTATATATGTAAATACATATAGCCATGGTTTTAATACAATCCGTGCCAAGTTTTTACATTTGCACCCGTGCTATAGTGGTGGTCATATTCCAACAAATAAACCTCAGGTTGGGGCTAATCCCTGGCCCGCCCCCCGTCCGTTTCAAACAACAACCAAGGTTAAATACCTTTTCGCCCACGTACATGACAAGTGACATACGATGGTTCAGTGGTCAGAGGCCCATTGCGAAGGCATTGCGATGGGGAGAGGTCTGGGGGTCAAACCCCATGGACCCATAAACATTTTGATTATTAAACCAAATTTTCAAAAAATGGGGTGCCACGTGGTAGCCGCTGATTGGGCCACGTGGCACCCTTACATCCAACCGATGCATGCCACGTGTCAACCGATGATTCGTCCACGTCAACCAACCAGGATATGTCGCGTGTCCATCGTTGATTCAC
This sequence comes from Picea glauca, assembly GCA_000966675.3. Classification (NCBI taxonomy): domain Eukaryota; kingdom Viridiplantae; phylum Streptophyta; class Pinopsida; order Pinales; family Pinaceae; genus Picea; species Picea glauca. Next base: position 843,207 of record JZKD02S2105771.1, read on the forward strand.
CCACATCATCTGCCACATCATCTTGTCGTACAATCCAGTCATCATGCTATGTCAGCGTCGTACTGCCACGTAGACCTGCTGCGTCAGCCTTGCCGTACACTCTGTCAGCCTGCCACATCAGTTGTTGACGTCACCCGTGCCACGTGTCACCCTTTTAGTGATGACACATGTCACCTCAGGATTGTTCCATCCATACACCAAAAATGCCAAATCCTCCTGACACGTGTCACTGCCTGAGGCTCAGTGGTGACATGTGTCACCTCGGGATTGGTCCAGTCGTACACCAAAAATGCCAAATCTACCTGACACATGTCACTGCCTAAGGCTACCACATGTCCTGTATGGACCTACCACGTGTCTTGTACGGACTGACATGTGTCCTGTACGGACTATACAGAATGTACGGACAGGTACAGTCAGCATCCAAAAATTTTGCCTGTTTGGCTTGGCGGACAGAATGCGATATCTTCTTCATACGGACTATGTTTGACAAAGTAAATATACCACCGGAATCAGGAAGATGAGACAGATGCAATGGTTTTGGTTTTGTCAGATTTCAAGCACTTTCATTTTTGAGCATTTTTCATGCCCTGTCAGGCTTCTGAATCCGATTTCGGATCAAAGAAACACTTGATCCCCTTCTACAAATTGATGTTCAAAGTGACCATGATCTTCTTATTTCTTCATGCAATTCTGTGCCATGACCAAATTCTCTTTGAGGGTACAAAGAATAGCCTCTCGAACTGTAAGTGTTTGGTCAACCGCCTGGACCTTCGAGACACCAGGTAAGTATGAGACAACTGAAGGTCGCTTTTGTCCATATACCGCATCAAAATGAGTCATGTGTGTAGTTGTATGGTATGAAGTGTTGTACCACCATTCAGCTGGGGGGGTAGCCATTGATCCCACTGATTTTTCTTTTTCGAGGAAAAACACCTCAAATATGTTTCCAAACACTTGTTGACAACTTATGTTTGACCATAAGTCTGGGGATGATCATTTGTGTTGATATGAAATTGGGTGCCTTGTAGCTTGAACATTTCTTTCCAAAAATTTCTTGTGAAAGTTGGATCGCGATCAGAAATAATAGAGTGTGGCATGCCATGAAACTTGAATAATTGATCCATGAAAATTTGAGCCACCGTGGATGTTGTAAATGGTTGTTGAAGAGCGCAAAAATGAGCATACTTGGAAAGGTGATCAACAACCACCATGATGACTGATTTATTTCCTAATTTGGGTAAGCCTGTAATAAAATCCATAGAGGTATCCCTCCAAATAGCAGGTGGAATCAGAAGCAGTTGTAGTGTGCCTGAAGATTTGAATGTTTCTCCCTTGTTGCGTTGACACACATCACTTTCAATGACAAAATTATGAATTTCCTGTTTCATACCATCCCGTAAAAAAGAACGTTTGACCCTGTCATAGGTTTTGGTGAACCCAGAGTGCCTCGTTGTGGGTGTAGCATGAAGCTCAGAAAGTACCGTGGATTTAATCTTTGATTGTTTAGTTAAATACAAATGGCCTTTGTGTTGAAGCTCATCATGGAGCCAAGAGTACCATGGGGAAGCTAGAGAATTGGACTGCAATTGTTGGATCAGATGCGAAATTTTGGTATCTTGTAGTCATTCCTGGTGAACAGCTTGGAGCCAATCTGGTACAATGAAGGAAAGATAAAAAAGGGATCCTTCATCTTCATATTTTTGGGAAAGTGCATCTGCAACCACATTGTCTTTTCCTTTCTTGTAAATAATCTCATAATCATATCCAAAGAGCTTAGTCACCCATTTTTGTTGCTTCGGGGAGGAAATGCATTTTTCCAGAAAATACATGAGGCTTTGATGGTTTGTCTTAATTTGGAAGTGTTTCCCCAATAGATAAGGGTGCCACATATCAATGGCATGCAGAATAGCCAACATTTCCTTTTCATATATTGATTTTTTCATATTTCTTTCAGATAGTTGCTTGCTAGTAAAAGCCAAAGGTCGGCCCTCTTGCATAAGGAAAGCACTAGTTACTTTCCCTAAAGAATCACATTCCAAGACAAAGGTCTTTGTGAAATTAGGAAGGGCCAAGACTAGAGTGGTGCACATGGTCGGCTTCAAGGTTTGAAAATCTTGAGCAAAGGTTGGATTCCAAGTTAAAGAGTTATTTTTTAGGAGAGCAATGAGAGGTGTTGCAATCTTTCCATAATTCTTAACAAACTTGCGATAATAACCTGTTAAGCCCAGAAATCCATGCATGCTTTTGAGAGTCTTTTTGGTGAGGCCATTCTTGCATAGCTTCAATATTTTTAGTATCCACCCTTACGCCATCCTTTCCAACCAGATGACCCAAGTACTCTACTTTTGAGGCGCCAAAAGCACATTTAGACTGTTTCAGGAAAATTTGGTGTTGAGAGAGTAGATGGAGAACTCGATACACATGAGAAAGATGGTATATCTAGGTTTTGCTATAGATGAGTATATCATCAAATAAAACTAAGACAAAATGATGGAGAAAAGGATGGAAGACATGATTCATGAGTCTTTGGAAGGTGGAGGGGGAATTACACAAGCCAAAGGGCATGACCAAAAACTTATAGTGGCCCTCATGAGTTCTAAAGGAATTCTTGGGAATGTCTACCTCTTTCATATGAATTTGGTGGTAACCCGAATGAAGATCAAGTTTAGTAAAGAATTGGGCACCACTCAATTTATCTAGGAGGTCATCAATGATAGGAATGGGAAATTTGTCTTTAATGGTAAGTTTGTTGAGGGCACGGAAGTTAGGACACATTTTCCAAGAACCATATTTCTTCATAACCATGATCACAGGAGAAGAGTAAGGGCTCGTACTAGGGCAGATAATGCCTGCATTAAGGAGTTCTTGGACCATTTTCTCAATTTCATTTTTTTGGGAAAAGGAGTGACAATACAGACAGATATTGGGAGGAAGGCTTCTGGGTACAAGGGGAATGGAATGATCATTAACACCATGGGAAGGACAGAGTCCTTGGGGAGTGGAAAATACCACTTGATGTTTAGAAAGGATGGCTTGGAGGTCATGCGGAACCGAGGGTGTCTCTATTGCTTGTATGGCATCGAGCTGGGTAATAACACCAAAATGACCTTTTTTGAGCAGATTTTCCATGCAATGGGAACTAATGATCTTAGGTGAACCGATGGTGATTCCTTGGAACTTATATTGGCGAACCTCCTGGTCAAATTGCATGGTTAATTCCTTAAAATCTATGGAATGGGACCCAAAGTCCTTATGCAGTCTGCTCCAAACACAATGTCACAACCGCTCATGTCGATAGCAAACATATAAGATTTCAGGTGGTAGTCACCAATTTGGAGACACACATTTTCATAATGCCCTCTACATTTCATGGATCCACCATTGATAATCATGATTTGGAAATTACTGATGGCATGGATGTAGCAATGAGTTTCTTGGGCAATGCGGCAAAGAATAAAATTATGGGTGCTTCCATTATCAACCAGAATGATGACCTTTTGATGCTTGATGTAACCGATTAGCTTGAGAGTTTGGGGAGAGGAGAATCTAGTGAGAGAATTGAGGGAAATGACCGGTTCTACTTCGGAAGCGTCTAAGGGAGGGGTTATGCCAATGGTTTCAGGTGACTCAGACACAAGGGGAGTTTCAACATCCTCTTTTGAAATATCCTCGGAAATGGCCATAAAAAGATTGTGTTCCTTACACTTGTGGCCTAGGAAATATTTTTCATCACAATTATAACAAAGGCCTTTGAGTTGGCATTCATCCATTTCATCCCTGGTCAATTTTTGGATCTTTAGTGGAGCAGAGGGAGTAGTGGGATTTACTAGTTTAGGGCGAGGGATAAAGGAGGGTTTCTGGTTTTGAGAAGATACAATCTGTTGTGCTTCTTTATCTCTTTTATTAGCCTCAACCCAAATCTGAGGCTGAGCCATGAGGACATGAGCCTGAATCTCATCCTTGAGGCCACTGATAAAACAGTCTCAGAAAAAGGCATCAGACATGCCCTATGTCCGAAAATCCAGGCGCTCAAAGGCAACTATAAAGTCTTCCATTGTTCCTGATTGTTTCAAATTTGTCAAACATCCCAAATGGTTGGTGTCGGTGTCAAATAATTCATAAATCTCTTCTACAAAGTGTGTAGAAGCAATATACCCTTGACAAGAATTTTTTCTCCATTGCCACCATTGCCAACGTTCTTGATCTAGATGGAGAAAACCATACCGGAGCTTGGCCAATTCACATGTAATTCCATATAAAGATAAATAATGTTCCATTTGGGTTACCCAACCAGTGGGGTCCGAGCCATCAAATTTGGTCACATCCACTCGTGGAAGGCGTAGGTCACGTTGAAAGTGATGGTGCTGAAAGTTGTGGGAATGAGAGGAATTTTCACCTTCAGTATGTGGAGATGATTTAGAGGAAGGGTTATCTATATGGATATCCATCTTGGTGTAGAGTGTCGAAAAGACAGATCCAAGATGGGTGGTCAGGTCTTGTTTGATTTCCTCCATTGAGGACTGCATGGTTGTATTGATGGCAACAACATTGGCACTAAGTTGTTTCACTTCCTATTGGGTCTTGGTGAGACTAGATTGCAAGGTATTGAAGCAAGCTTCGAAGTCTTGGCTACGGGTATGGGCCATGAGGATGAGGGAACCGAAAAGGGGCGAGTGGGGTCAAAAAGTTTTCCGAAAAATGATATGTATGAATGTGATAAGGGAGATGAGATGAATCCAATGGAATAGGTTTCAAATAATGGTGAAACAATTTTCAAATAATTTTGTTTTTTTTATATACCTGTGGAGTTATACTCCTGTCTGAAGAATATTGTAGTGATGAAATGCCCAAATTCTTAACCAAGAAGAAATGTGCAGTTACTTGGCAACCCGAACATGGTTGCGTGACAAAAGATCTTGTCTGTTTTAATTTGTTTATGTTTCTGTCCCCAAAGGTTAGGTATTCAAGGGTTCTACAAACAAGGGTCTACCTTGTCCTATAGCTCTCTCATATACGTGTGGGGTCCAACAGTAGTACTCGGCCCAATATCTCAGGGGACTAACTAAGAAGGATAGACCGTACCCTTAGTCGTACTACCCGACTACCCAGGTACTAGAGAGTATCTTCCCAAGTGGTGTTCTCGGTGGCACTATAGAAGTTAGGCGGCTGATCGGTTTATCTAAAGAGGGCTTCAGGAATTCTAGTTCAATCCGTACACAGGTGTTGTCTGATGCGCTACCACTCGAAGGGGTACCAATAGGGGTTACAAGGGTGGCAAACAGATGTGCGCTTAAGAACCACTTGTATTTCATGCATGTATGAATCCCTCGACCACAGGTTTATGCACGTAATGAAACATCTATGTGGCTTAAAGACACTGGAATACGTCTCTACCCTAAAAAAAAAAAATCCCCATAATTTATGCCAAGGAAAGTGCTCTGATACCACTTGTAATATACCAGATATAAAAAGTATGCAGAACAAAAATGAAATGCTAGAAATGGCAGAATAACAGTAATATAACCAGAACAATCACCACATTAACACTGAAATGATATAAGAATAACAACAAAAATAACACTTTGATTCTGAGAGCAATGTTCATGGGCCTCTTCGAGGGGGAAACCACTTGTATTTCCTATGTGTATGAATTTGAATATGGTTTTACTCTGAGAACTTGTCCATGAAGGACAATACTTCATGACAAATACATTCATCAATATCTTAGGCAATGAATGTGTTAGAGAATTCATCTTTGGGAAAGGCCTAGTTGAAGTCATAAAAGTTAGTATGAGCCATGTTATTTCATTTCTTCTTATTGAAGGGGACAATACATGATGCCCAATATGTGCAAGTGATGTGGTAAATTCCACTAATTGTCTGCAATTTGCCAATTTCTTCATTAACGGTTGGGAACTTTTGGGGGTGAATAGGTTGTTGTTTCTATCGAATATGTTGTGAATAAGGCTCTATTTCAATGTATTTTTCGATACTACTATGGTCCATGAACAATATTGTAACAACCCCGTCGTTATGACTACAAGCGACGCAAATTTTTTTTCCAGCAGGAAGGCAATAAAGGACAATAGGTAAATGACACAACTTGGCGATGAACACAACTTATGCATTCAGGAAACAAAAAACTAGTGACCACGCACAATAGCACACCATGCAATCAAATGAACATGTGACACATGAAAATCCAATCAATTCAACCCAACAGCTTCGACGACTAGTGACTAGAACCCTTATGGCAAGTGAGAATAATCACAAAGTTACAGAACGAGGTACCAAAATTCAATTACAACAACCTCTTTTCCCTACACGAGAGGAGCATGACCCAACCAAGTTTCGTAGGTGCTTCTCTATCAACGCACGTATTGATCAGGTCCTAAGGAATCATGTTGCCACAATGCGTCAAGCGCAAGTAACTAAGGTGCCAACTTAAACAATCCTAAGCCTTTAAATCAAGACACAAAGGCCCCGCCAGAAGTCCAAACTTAACCGTCATACCTAAAATGAATCTATAGATGATAAAACCCTAATCTATTATGCTATTTTTCGACATCGGGTAACCACATTCAGTACTTTTAATTGCACAAGGTCCAATTATAAGAGCCACAAGACAACTCCCAATGACATGTGAAACTTGAAAATGGGTGCACGCAATGTCAAAAATTAATCATAGTTTAGAAGCAATAAATATAAATAAGGGAAGCGATCACCTAAGATCACACATGAGTGGCAAAATGGAATTCTAGGAAAGCAACGATCTCGCTTCAATAATTCTAAGTGGCAGAAGGGTGCAACAACATGACCTCCAGTAAGTTGAGCAAAAACTAGAGACTTCGACTGGCTCTAACAAGGTTGTCTGTAAAATAAAGTTGCAAAAGATACAAGGCAACCTTAGCCCTAGTGAAGTCAAGGAAACCACTATGATACAACCATATCAACTTCTACATCTCTAAGAAACATTTATATCCTCAAAATGCAATCTATATTATGATATATTTTATGATAATTCCAATTGATATATAAGGTTTTGTATCAAATTCATGCTTACCCACAACATATAATGTGGAAAAACATAACCCTTTTAAATCTACTTGCACATACATGAAACTTGACGTTTTGAACTGCTGTATCAATAATTAAAGAAACAGTTGTAATATAAAATTAAGAACTGCTTTAATAAGTGTTTAAAGAACTGTTGTGATAAACAATTAGTAATTAAAGAAAAGGTTATAAACAATCAAGAAACCATTATAATAAACAAAAGAAGGAATTGCGTTAATAACATTTAAAGAACTGTTGTACCATACCCAATCTATTGAGTGGTAGAAACGTTGTCCATTAGTTATATGTTATGGTTGTTGTTAAGGGTATGATCTGGCTGAGATTGATAATGATAAAAGAAAATCACATTGCAAAAAAAATCGTGGAGTCCAACATGATATGGCGATGTTATCATATCTCTGTCAACGATCAAGTCGTTGACAGAGATAAATAAATGGATAAAGCTGTTGACGTTGTTGGGTAAACACGGAGGGATCCGCCCAGAAAATCGTGGTGTAGAATCATTGTATTCTGCCAAGAAAATCGTGACAGGGAGGCTAGGTGATATGCCAAGTAAAACATAGAATTTTCATCAAACACTGACATAAATAAAGTGCAGATGTATATATACCAGCTCGCAACCATATTATGAAATAAAAACGCAGACTTACCCACCAAAAACGTAGACATAAATTACACACCCATTGATTAATTAATTCGCTTTCATATCAATGAGTTCGTTGTCAATTGTTATTCAAGATAAGATCGTTGTCTGTATTAGGGGTTGACCCACTCGCTATCTAATACACCGTTGTCTTGTAATGGGAACAATCATATTGCTAACTAATAAAAGGAAAATAGCTATCATAAAGTTGTTATGTGAGATCGCTTACAATGTATCAAACGCAGTCAAAATCAATGTATTAATGTGTCAATGTATCAGAATAAATATATCAAATCACAATCCAAATCGTTGTTGATGCATCGATGTGTCAAAATTGTTGTCAATGCATTAATGTGCCAAGGTATCAATCAAGGTATCCAAATTGCAGTTTAAAATCGTTGTCAAAGGTATCAATGTATCAATGCATCAAATCGTTGTCAATGTATGTTGTCTAGAAAACGCAGTCATAAAATTGCTCAATTAAAAAGGTCCCTATCAATAAATATAAATCACAGTCAATAAATGTAAGTCGCAGTAAATCCCAGTCACTAAGTAAGTTACAGTCAATATGTTAATGAAATCACAGTGAATAAGTAGAAAGAAATCACAGTCAACATGTAAATCATTGTCATACCAATGTCGTTGTCTCTTATTAATTCTATGTCTAACAATGATATGATGTTCATTAATACGGGAATTTCTATGTAACATGCCAGAAAAATGCCCAGGAATAAAATTGTGGTCAACAATAAAATTTAAGGGGATTCCCTGAGTGAATTTATGGGTAGGATGGAGATAATATCTAGAACTGAAAACGCAGACATAAGTGGTTTAATGCATAGATATACATTCACATGGGAAAACGCAGAGGGTAACTGCTCAGAAGAGAATTAATCAAGGAAGAAAAATCAGTCACAAGAAGGTGCAAGACCGATCTCTCAACCATGAATCAATCAATGCAAAAAAATCAATCACAAGAAGGCGCAAGACCAATCACTCAGCCATGAATCAATCAACATGGGTAGAAAGTTGGGCATAAGCATCCTTCGCTCATCATCCACACATAGAAAAACAGAGCATTAGGATCTATAGGAATATTAACACCGAAGTGACGACTGTCGATCCGACTCTTGGCCGACTACTCAGACATGGACTGATGATCTAGGGATGAGGACGAAAGATAAAGCACAAACACTTCAATTAATCAATAAAACAAACATAACAGTCATAGGAATAAAGGATCGGTGGCCTAGTAGATCAAATCAATGCATCAAGCGTAAAGCTATGATGATTTTAAATTCTCGATTAAAGACACTAAGTAAAACACTTTTCTCCACACATTAAAAGTACATAAATGAAAGCATAAGATCAATAGTAATCTACCATGCAAAATAAAATCATGCATACCATGGCCCAAGTTGATAGTTCTGATTCATTTTCCTACACACTCCATGTAACTCCTGCTTGTCGATCGATGTGACTTCATCAGTACCTCCCAGCCAACGCTAGGGGTACTCTTCTTCCCCCTTATCCCCTCGAGCCACAAAGGGGCACACACACTAACCAAAGAACAACTAGCTCCCAGCTCGCCTCACAAGGCCAAGCTACCACTCGTCACTGAGCTAGTTATCCCAACTCCCACAAGATAAGTCAGTCAAGTCAAAAATGTTTCAACGTAATGTTACGCATCAAGTAGAGATCCATAATCCTCCTCCTCCATCCTTTATATAGATTTTCTAAGTGATTTCTTTCCCAATTTCACATTTAATTTAATTTTCGATAAATTAATTCAGAAAAATCCTCCCTCGTACACATGTCACCCATCCTCTTAGTTGCACCAGAAAATAATTTTATTAATTAATTATTTAATCTTATTTCCCTCACCCACCTAAAAGCATTCCTAGAATTGCTCCAGGCTGTTCCCATATTCCCTTACACATTTTAATGACCTACACCCTACTAAATTCCTAGTTGAGTTCAATTTAGAAAGTTCTTAAAGGCAAGATTCCTTACTAAGTTAGTCATTCTTCTTTTTCCCTTATGTTTCCCTTTTTCTTTATGTTTCCCCTTTTTTCCCTTAGTTTCCCATTTTTTTTAAATTTTCTCTCTTTCTGCCTTAGTTTCCCAATTCTTTTTAAGTTTCCCTCTTTCCCCTTTTTATCTAAAACTCAAATTAGCAAGTGTAGAAAATTACCTTTTTCCCCTTTTTATTTTTAATTAATAAATTTTCATTAGCATATGTAACAAAACAATCATTTCTCTTTTTAAATTTTAATCCCTCAATATAATTGATTTTAATAAATTATTTGAATTTCTTACCCCCTTTTTGTCACATGTTTAATGATGATTAATATTATTTTATTTTTTTCACCACAAGTATCACTTAGACCTAGATTTTAATTTTCGAGGTTGGGCGACATTTTATTGGGGAAGTTTTTTTTAAATCTTTCTCATCACATTGCTCGTTCTAAGGCCATATAGGTTTATTCACTTATTAGTTAACAATGTGATGTTCCCTTCAGTTTGCACTAGGTGCTCCAAGGGTGCCACTCGTCTCATCCTCTTTCCCTTAGGCGGTGTGCCCTTCAGGACGCACTACGTGCTCCAAGGGTGCCACCCACCTCCTTGTGTTTTCTTGTGCGACATGCCCTTCAAGACGCACTATATTCTCCAAGGGTGCCACCCACCTATGGAATGACTTGGTAGACATCAAAATCCCCTAGAGTCAATACTTTTCCAGGTGATCTTGTGGGAGACTAAGGGACTCTAAGGAATAAGGCCCCTGCCTTGTTGCATGCCCCTTAGAATCATCATGAGTGATTGTCGTAGTCTACCCTCATGGAATCGTCGGTATTCTCAAGCTAGGTAATCATTAACCTACAAGTTGAGCCACGACGAGAGTGCTACTAGATTGTGGCAGGGATGTTGTCCACACCTCTCCCTCAACATCTCTAGTTGTCGTGCGTGACCCCTATACTCCACATGTGAGTCTGGTCGACAAGCTATCGTCAGCCTGCATCATCAAAAAATCATGTAAGAAATAAAAAATAGTCATCATAACATCTAATCAGACGTGCATATGTCATATCAACAATAATCAAACCCCAATAATTCACTCCCTGACTCAATCCAGAGTCCAAGGGGTTTCATCAATGCCTCTGCATCCTCAAGCTCCACAGTCCTGCACACTCAGGAGAATCGATTCAATAGAACATGTTTATGTAAATACATGAAATAATATATGATCATATCTAGAATGCCTCATAATCATAATGGAGGATTAAATGGTGAATGTTGAAGAATTAGAGGACTGGGTAGATCAAATAGCTTTTTTTCCAAGATATAGGTTGTGTATAGAGATATGTCTACATCGCTTAAGCACAATCGATCATATCTCAACATACAAACAAGTGTAATAAATAAAAATATTTACGTACACAACATGTTGATCACCATATCATAGATAAAACGATAAGTACATATTATATAGCACCAAAATGTAACCAAATCATTTGAAGTGAGGAATACTAATTAGACATAGATTGATTAGAGTACATAATGAACTCCTTAATTTATACCCTATTCAATGGACTAGTCAATTATTGTATTCTAACTATATGACCAATTAACCGATTATTCAGCCACCCAATTCATCTCATATTTGACTCCTTAGTCGACCTCTTAGTCAACCTCCTTTTCAACTACCAACTATCTACATGTGGAAATTTTGGCTCAGGTTAGAGTTTGAAAATTTCAATTATTAACTAAAGGTTTATGGGATATTAACCCTGTGATTTTTGATCCCTATAAGTATTATGAAAAAAAAAAAAATAGTGGAAATGAAAAAATATTTCAACCCTTAACAACCCCAATCCACTGGGTAATTCAAGAGAAAATATAACAATGTTCTCCAATAACATTTATTCCTCTGGACAATATTATCATCCATAACAGATCTATAAACACTTATGAGAGTTGTAAAAACCATAAAAACATTTCCATTTTATTCTTCAATTATAATATTAAATCACTTAACATATTCACCCTTAACATATGTCGAATTAGAAATAAATATACTAGTGCTAGAAATTATGAACCATGAAGAAGATATATGGATGAAAAGAAAAGCTACAATTCACCCAAGTATTAGAAAACTAGAAAATTCACTACTATACATAAATATGAATTTGAATGACATACCATAGGCTTGTCACAAGGATAGTACAATATTCTATGTCTGCAAACCCTTTCTAGGTAAAACCAAGAAAATCATATCTCACATCAAGGAGATCCAACAATAATGCATCATAGAAGCATGGCCTCTAAGACATATCCTCGTCTTCTTCACTTAAACAAGTACAACCTAGGGTTTCACATAAAAACCTTGATTTCCAAATATCCAAGGGATGAAACACTAACTCTAGTCTTCAATATGCTCCAATAAGCTCAAGAAAATTTTATTGACTCAAACAGTACATATGAAGATCCAAGAGAGAGAGGAGAAGCAATGAGTTTCTCTTTTTCACATCTCTACACAATACTGAATGAAAATGAATGAACCAGTGAAGGAATCTCTCCTTTATCCATATATATGATTAGTAAGGGAAGCAAACAATATATATGTGGTCCAATTCTCTTACAAGAAACCTATGATAATCACATGTAGGCTCACACATGTGGAACACTACACTCCAAAGTTACACATTTCAAGCTCCATGATGATGATATCCACAAGAAAGTTTCCAAATATAAAGGTTCTCAAAAGAATATTTATATCCTAGTAAACCATATACTCCACTAAGTCCACTCTCCCCACATGAACAATGTTTTAACTTGGGTGTGCTAGAGCCAACTCCAAGCCTAATTGAAATAATCAAATATACCATATGATATCTAGGTCATAATTCCATCCTTAGGTATGAAAATCACTCCTTCTAAATAGAGTCTTATCTAACAAAGAAAGTATATCCATGTTTCCATCACATAAAATGTCACCCAATGAAAATTAATGTCAGGTTTCCATGTCACGATAAGATATCTATGATCCTTGGCATTCCATATACTGGAAACGTTCTGAATCGGCCCTTCAGTTCCATTTGAAGCCTATAAATGGGCCAATTCCATTTACTTCATATTGAGTCTGCATCCCTTTGTCCTTTAAATCTGAACACAGTGTTCATCCCCCAAGATCTTCCCTTATTTGATTGAGAACTTCATTGTCTCTCTTCTATGAGCTTGCCTTCAGTGGAGGATTGAAGTGTTGGAGGCCCAGCTGGAAGGAACTTATTTTCTCGGTTCTGAACCATGTCGACAGGGAAGTATGTAACATTTTCGCTCCTGTTGATCATATATTAATAGACATACTCTTTTCCCATCCAATTGATATCTTGCAAATATTTGAATTATTATTCCATGGGCGTATTTGTCATTTTTATTAATAGATTATGTTATTGAATGTGCTAACATCATTTATTATCACCATATTCTTGATGTGCTTGATTGTTGAGGACTATTTGTAGGTATATTGCTTTGGTTCAAGTTCTCAATGGTGGACTTCATCGAACATCTAGACGAGGTAGGCCTTTTATCTTGTCCTTCTAGCATATTTGTTTGCATAGCATACTTGAGAATAGAGTTTATTTCTGTAGTCATTTCCATCTTTTGTGGTTTACCCTAGCCATAGAGAGATTTGAAGAACGTCATTGAGTGTTTGTACAACTCCAACCCTACAAACAATTCTCTCTTAATCAACAAGGGAAGAACAAATTGGCCCAAAAAATCTATGGACCCTTTCAAATTAACAAAAACATTAGCCAAGTAGCTTATAGATTGGAGTTTCCATAAAATTGTCGCATCCACAAAGTCTTCCACATTTCATGTCTCAAAAAAATGCTTGGGCAAGCTCAACCAGTGCAAACAAAAATAGTTGAATTCAATGACGAAGGAAAAATTATTATATAACCAGAAGGTAATCTTGTCACGAAGAAAATTGTCACTTTATATAATTTACATTTGAGGGACGACTTGACAATTTTCACTTTATTAGAATTTACATTTGCCAAAATAGGGGCCGACTTGACAGTTTTACTTTATTTTACAATAGAGGCCACAATGGGGCCGAATTTACAAGTACAACATAATAATATTTTTTTTATGGTTTTTGCATGATCAAATACAATAGGAGAATATCTTCCGCAACCACACATTCTTCAACACTCCCTCTTATCTAGGAAGGTATTCTTCGAGAATAATCTTCTTTTGCATGTCTATAGACTTCATCCATTGTCTTGTTTATTTTCATGAATCTATATATCATAAGAAGTTATGCACTTTCACCAACCTTTTGTACTGGGGTAACATACCAACCTGTGTTATAGTACCAACCTATGCTGGGGTAGCATACCAGCCTATGTTGGAGTACCAACCTATGTTGGGGTAGCATACCATCCTACATTGGAGTACCAACCTGTGTTGGGGTATCATACCACCATGTGTTGGAGTATCAACCTGTGTTGGGGTAGTATACCAGCCTACGTTGGTGTACCAACATGCGCAGGGGTAGAATACTAGCCTGCATTGGGGTACCAACCTGTGTTGGGGTAGTAGACCAGCCTATGTTGGGGTACCAACCTGCAGTAAGGTAGCATAATAGCCTACGTTGAAGTACCAAACTAGGCTTGGGTAGCATGTTAGTCTACATTGGAGTACAAACCTACACTCGGGTAGGATATGAGCATGTGTTGGGGTACCAACGTGTACTAGGGTAGCATACCAGTGTGCGTTGGAGTACGAACCTGCGCTGGAGGTTCTTCTACTACTAGGGATCTCATCACTTCCCTTTATTGGGGATCACATCTCACTACTGGAGTAAACAATCACTTCTCACTAGTGGAGAAGTCTTTATGGACCACTACAAGCTTGTCTCTGAAATACTCAAAATTGACTCTCGATGGGGGCTTGGTTATACATCTACCACCTATTTGTCGATGGAAATATATTGTATATTTACTTCTCCCTTATTTACCATGTCCTAGACATAGTGTTACTTGATCTCAATGTGTTTTTACTTTTCATGAAACACAGGGTTCTCTCACAACTTCATGCAACTTTGGTTATCAAATACAATGCAATTCACCTTTAATTCAATATCAAATAGCCCTGTAAGAAACTTTCTAGGTCACACTAATTCTTTGCTAGATGAGCACACGGCATTATACTATGTTGTGGGCATACTGAGAGCCACATCAGTTTTCTTCCTGATGAACCATGGAATCATAGGTGATCCTAGACTGAAGCAACACCCAAATTTACTTTTTCGATCTACTACACTATCGACCTGCCTAGAACAAGAAAACAACAAATAACTTTCAAGATATGGATCTAGACCTTATGAGATATTTTTGTTGAACCAAGATGAATTTCTTTCACATGGACTGCAATAGTTGCAACCAAATGTCAAGATCTATAGTTTAAGAGGAAACCCTAATTTTTCAAATTTTGAATTTTTGAATTATTGTTAAGGGAAGTGATGCGCCTTGCCTACGAGAGTTCCTAGGTGATCTTAGATTTTCCAACATCCTTCAAAAATAGGTAAAACATCACTCTTAGGGTTTAGGAAAAAACCATAATTTTGCAGCAGCTCCAACACTAAAAACTAGATCTTGGAGAGGGTGCGCTAAGGCTAGGAAGTAATTCTTAAACTATGAATTGGTCTCTTTCAGACCCACTCTGATACCATGTTGAAAATTTACTTATGCAACTAACAATTACAATTCATCTTTTCTTATTACAATTATTTAGGACATTAACTCCATATACAAGATCACTGAAAGAGAGACAATCACAGAAACAAGATAGACACAAACATTATCCTTGGAAACCATCTAGGGGAAGAAAACCCAACAACTTATTCTAAATAGATTCTTCAACAAGGAACAATGCCAAGACAAAAAACAAATAGACCTTTCTGGCATCTCCCTCTCTCTCCAAAACTTGTGCACCTTTTCTCTCTCTTGTGCTTGAGTGAGATGAGTGTATAAAAGAGGCATATATCCTCTCTATTTATACACAAATGTCTTTCCCTTCCCTCCAAAACTTGTGCACCTTTTCTCTCTCTCATGCTTGAGTGAGATGAGTGTATAAAAGAGGCGTCTATCCTCCCTATTTATACACAAATGCCTTTCCCTTTTAACTACCAAGTCCAACTTGGCAATTGTCAGTTAATTACATTTTACATTTTCCACAATAGGGGCCGACTTGACAGTTTGACTTTATTTTACAATAAAGGCCACAATGGGGCCGAATTTACAAGTACAACATAATAATATTTTTTTAGCAGCTACGCATTCTTCAACATTGGCAGTTAAAACTAATCATTAATTTTATCTTTCTTTTATATAATTATTATAATTTTCATAAATAATTTAGCATACAACATTCTAATTTTAGAAGTTAATGTTAACTTCACACCTATATAGAAATTTTTTTATTTAACACATCTCCTTTTAATTTTATTAACAATTTTACTTTATAGAATCGGCATAGCCATGTAGGATTGTCTCATGATATGAGACATATCT
Organism: Picea glauca; assembly: GCA_000966675.3. NCBI lineage: Eukaryota > Viridiplantae > Streptophyta > Pinopsida > Pinales > Pinaceae > Picea > Picea glauca. Next base: position 859,509 of record JZKD02S2105771.1, read on the forward strand.
GAGATTATAATAAACTGTAACCTTTAGGTATCTCAATATGTGTTTTTCTACAACTAGATGAACATGTCTCTGATCAACGATAGACTGACTCAAGGTGTTCACCAAAAAACATGTATCTAGTCTTGTGTTTTTCAAATACATCAGTGATCCAATCATCTGTCTATACAAGGTAACATCCAATGTTTCTGAAGATGTATCACTTAGAAGCTTCAGCTTTGTCACCATGGGCATAGGCATGGCCTTGCAATACATCATATCGAACCTCTTCAAAATATCTACTGCATATTTTCCTTTGTTTATGAAAATCTCATTTTGTCTTTGCCATACCTCTAGACCTAGGAGGTAGACAAGTCATATTCTCCATCCTCAACCTTGTATTAAATGTTGGGATCTACTTTACTCTTGGTAAATCCCAAAATCATCAAGAAGTTATCCCTCTTAATCCCATCTTTCCGAAAGAATGCCTTGAATTCATCTGATGTGAATTCTCCACCATTGTTTGACCTCAAGACCTTAATATTTTTTTCAGAAATATTTTCTATGAGGGTCTTCAATTCCTTAAATTTTCCAAGCACTTCACCTTTTGAATTCAAGAAATAAATCCATGCTTTGCATGAAAAATCAGCAATGAAGGAGACATAGTATACATACCCATTGGATGAAGATGTGGACACAGGTCCACATACGTCTTTGTGTATAATGTCCAATATGTCGTTGGCCTTGCGTTTACTACTTGGAAATGAGCTCTTCACGCTCTTTCCTTCTGCACATCCCTTGCATGTGCCCTCGTGGTTCACCTGGATCTTCATTAGTCCTATCACCATCTTGCTAATGATAAATAATTCCCTATAGTGTATATGAGTAAGTATTTTGTGCCACAATTCACTTGGGATTACGGTATTGTGAACCACGGTTGTCTTTGAGTGTCCTTTCAATTTGTATAAGCCTCCCTCTTGGACACTAATCACAATTGCATCATTGAAATATTTTCCTTTTGGCCACATTAGAAATTCTTCATCGACGAATGAAATTATGAAACCCTTCTCTTCTAGAGATGAAATAGAGAGGAGATTCTTCCTCAACCCAAGTATGAATAAAACATCTTTTATCTTCATAAATTTCCTAGAATCTAATTTGAAAGAAGCTTATGTTATGCCTTTCATAGGATATTGATAATCATCTCCAAGCTTCACCTTATGAGGTTAGTCCTTCTTGATCAAGTTTGACAGAGAGTACAAGTATCATGTCATGTACTTAGAAGCATCACTATAAATGAGACAAATGTCACTACCATGAGTGACAGTCCCTGTAATGAAATTAAAATATATGGTTCATTATAATTTCTCCCTCGATATTTATATCTTACGAGATCATTCTCTTCCGGAATGTATTTCCACACTTGGAGGTCATTGGCTCCTTCGAGATTTCCATCGAGCCTGATACTGGTAGTCGTCCTGCCCAGAACAAGAAAACAACAAATAACTTTTCAAGATATGGATCTAGAACTTATGAGATATTTTTGTTGAACCAAGATGAATTTTTTTCACAGGGACTACAACAGTTGCAACCAAACGTCGAGATCTATAGTTTAAGAGGAAGCCCTAATTTTACAAATTTTGAATTTTTGAATTATTGTTTAGGGAAGTGATGTTCCTTGCCTACGAGAGTTCCTAGGTGATCTTAGATTTACCAACATCCTCCAAAAATAGGTAAAACATCACTCTTAGGGTTTAGGAAAAAACCATAATTTTGCAGCAGCTCCAACACTAAAAACTAGATCTTGGAGAGGGTGTGCTAAGGCTAGGAAAGAATTCTTAAAGTATGAATTGGTCTCTTTCAGGCCCACTATGATACCATGTTGAAAATTTACTTATGCAACTAACAGTTACAATTCATCTTTTCTTATTACAATTATTTAGGACATTAACTGCATATACAAGATCACTGAAAGAGAGACAATCACAGAAACAAGATAGACACAAACATTATCCTTGGAAACCATCTAGGGGAAGAAAACCCAACAACTTATTCTAAATAGATTCTTTAACCAAGAACAATGCCAAGACAAAAAACAAATAGACCTTTGTGGCATCTCCCTCTCTCTCCAGAACTTGTGCACCATTTCTCTCTCTTGTGCTTGAGTGAGATGAGTGTATAAAAGAGGCATCTATCCTCTCTATTTATACACAAATGTCTTTCCCTTCTCTCCAAAACTTGTGCACCTTTTCTTTCTCTTGTGCTTGAGTGAGATGAGTGTATAAAAGAGGCATCTATCCTCTCTATTTATACACAAATGTCTTTCTCTTTTAACTACCAGGTCCAACTTGGCAATTGTCAGTTAATTACATTTTACATTTTCCACAATAGGGGTCGACTTGACAATTTGACTTTATTTTACAATAAAGGCCACAATGGGGCCGA
>JZKD02S2105771.1:869158-905723 GCA_000966675.3 Picea glauca
TGGGCAAGTTAGGAATCCTTCACCCATAGGTTATTGATGTGCATTGGTTGTTTGAGAGATAATTTGTATTCTTCCATGTTATTTGAAAAGGAATTTAACATATTGAACTCTTTCCGCCTAAATTGAAGAGAACTATACTCCCATATGAATATCCCTCTGGGGAAATTGAGAAAAGAAGGGTAATATATTCATTTTGTTGTGTATGACAATGGAATATAGTGATAAGGTTATTTGATGACAAGATGAGAGGAAAAAAGTTCTCTATAGTGAGGGGATGAGTTAATCCATGAGGGAAATGAGTTGAATCAAGTGAGCTTAAACCATGCAACTTGAATTCCTTCCCCCTTGTAGCTTCATAGCTTGGCATGGGGCTTGCATATACCCTAGATGCTTGTGGTTGGGTGGAAAATTAATCATATGTACCGATTTGCTTGGACCATTTTTGGATAAAGATAAGTATCTCTATCGATGAATTTTCAATAAAATGATATTTTATATAGAAAATTTGCATGAATTATAGATGTTGTGTGTGGTTATGTTTAATACTAAACATAGGAACTTGATTACAATTAAATAAATTAATATATTCTAGTTAATTTTGTTGCATTTTTATTATTGCACATTAACATGAATTTAAATCAATTATAGACTACCATGGAAGAAAATATTTGTGGTATTATGGTGAGATAGGACCTTGATGATCGACATTTCAATGAATTGATCATGTCTTTTTTTTCCATGGATGGGGATTCCATAGTGTTGTATCATATTCTTATTTCAATTATGGGCCATTTGATTGACATGATTGGCTTCATAGTCACGTGCATTCACTTAACAACCACAAGACATTTAATGAAGATAGAGTTATAAGCAAGACAATTTGTGTTATATTCAAATTTGACCTCCATGAATGGGATCCATTCATGAAACTTAAGTTGCAAGAATATTTCAAGGGATATGGAATAATATGTTTTATTTTTAGCTATGGATGAGCAAGAGGCTCATCATTTGGAAATAAATAAGAGTTGCAACCTATGTAAAGGATAACTTTGATCTTGTTACACCTGAGTCATGAACAATCATTGAGTATAGGTATGATCCACCCCTACTAATGTAGATGTGGAAATATAGGTAGGGTACTAATCAAATGGAAGAGACGTGAAATGAAAGAGTTTAGTACCATATGTTAAACCTAACATGGAGCATGGTTGTGGTTTGGAGGTTGTGAAGGAACTGACATGTAACATTGTTTGATTGGCACAGTGTTAAAATGTGAAATCCACCCACATGGGAAGATTATGTGTGATCCTTGTCCTAAGTAATGATAGTTTATCCATGAATACACAAATTTATATATTTCCCATGTACGTCATCCACCATGAAACAAAGAAAATAGATGATGATCCATGAGAGGGATTGGTGCAGTGAAGAACAAAGCATCAAAAAAATGTTTATCGTGATTTGAAGAATTTGAAAATAGTGAAGGGTGTGGTATCAAAGACTTATTTCAATGCTAGGCCAATTTGTATAGTTTTACACAACATGATTCATAATCATGTGCATTCATTTAACAACCATAAGACATTTAATGAAGAGAAAATCATATGTGATAAAATTTTCATTATGAACAAACTTAACCTCCATGCATGGGATCCAATCACAAAACTTGGGTTGCAAGAAGCATAGAGATGTTGACTATGTTTTATTTTTAATTATGGATGAGGAGGAGACTCATAATTTGAAGGTAAATGAGAGTTGTAGTTTGTGTAAGGTGGAGCTTTGGTTTTGTTACACCAGAGTCACAAAAAACTATTGGGTATTGGAATGATCCCCCCAATTAATGTAGATGTGGAAATAGAGGTAGGGTTATAATTATATGGAAGAGGCATACGATGGAAGAGTCAAGTACCCTTTATCAATTCCAATTTAGAGTGCATTTTTGGTTTCTAGGTTGTGAAGAAAGTGACATGTGGTATTGATTAAGTGGCATGCGTTGAAAGTTGCAACCAACCCAAAAATATATGTAAAACCTACAAAATCTACACATTGGATCATTTATAGATCAACAATGTGATGATTTTTTATAGAAGAAATGGCATATGGTTAACATGGGCCTATAGTGATATTTCCTATTGTATTATCCATAAATCCATCACATGAACTATTTTTTATACAATCAAGTAGTAGGCGGGTTTATCCACAAGGTAAATCATTAAGAGGCAATGCACACCCACACTATATGGGCACAACATTGGAAGGTGCACCTCACCTCAAAAATATTTTTAACCATCAAAAAATTTCTCATTGTCTAATTGTTTTGTATCGACACTACGTTGAATTCATGAGGGGAAGGTAGAGATTGTTTACTTGTGGCCTACTAATTCATAACCATTGGATCTTAAAAAGGTTGTTGACATGGAAAATTTATATTGAATGAATATTGGGATGGATTAATTGAGTACTCGACTAATTTCGCAAAAAACTAGTGCTTTTCATGTGAAAGGTCTCATAAGGAAAAACAAGGCTCACTAATATATAAGAAAAGGAAAGGGTGTTGGAATTTTTGGCATGGGAAATTTCATGGGGTTTGAATCATTTTACCAACACACATGGTAGGATTATGTGTGGTATTTAGCCTACATGATCATAGCTTATCCATGAATATGGGTACCTATATACTTCCCATGTACTTCCTCTTCCATAGAAGAAATAAAAGTAAATGAAAATGTGTTTCATCCCATGGGGACATCAATTAGTAGAGAATGTATGATGCAGGAGCATCGCCAACTCATCAAGCGAGCCAGCGTGGAGTGAAAGACAACTGGATGAGCCAGCACTAAAATTTTAAAAATACTTTGGGATTGTTGCGTGATCTTAAATGAGACATTTAAGAGACGGTGCACTTGTATATTCTAATGGACCTTGAGCGGATAGTTCTCGTCTTTAGGTAGATGAGGCATTTAAGATAGTTAATGCTGGTAGATAGGAATTTAATTGTAGATTTGATAGATTTAGAATTCAAGAGGGAAAACGGATATAGACACCCTCACTTGTACATTGTAACATTATTCAGAATCGAGAACAAGAGCAAGAAGAGGAGAGCCAGCAGAGAACTGTGTAGAGAACATCCATGTACAAATATTGAATTAATAGAAGAAAGCTTTGATTCAAATCCATGATTATGTGTCTATTTTCTGTGTGTTGATGTTATGCTCATGAATATTTGCTTCCTGTCATACATGTGCTTTTATATGATGTGTGTGTGATTTCATGGTTGAATTGAAGTCTAAGAGGGTGATAGAATGAGTTTCAATTGTTTCTCTAAGTGAACCAGAAGATTCCTGCAAGGAGTGCAGTCGAATTGTCTGCAAGGAGTGCATTGACAGAAGGGTTCACCTAGAGATAAATTTTGTTTTCATTTCCTCAAAGAGTGCAGATAGACATAGTGCCTTGCAAGGAGTGCGCTGGCCAAGCGAAGTCTCAGAATTGCGATTCTGAGTAGAGTATTGAAAAACTACTGCTGCAGGAGTGCACAGAATCAAGTGACTTCAACACTTAGATAAGGTTGAATAATTTCCGCAAGGATTGCACGCAAGAAGTTCTCAAACAGACTTGAGACGTCGAGAACAAGCTCAGGAGGAGTAGGCCTTCAAATTTGTCGAAGGATTGCACAGGGAGGTTGTGCATCGAGACATTCAAGTAAGCGCTGCAAAGTTGCACGCAGATGAACAAGTCTTCATAGAGGAGGCACTTGATTCATTTCGGGGCTTACAGAAGAAAAAAAAAAAACGGGCGGCCGAGACTCTCAGAGAGAGAGTTTGCAAAAGATCCGAGAGTTGTTGAACTTTGAAGGGTGCAGGGAAGTTATCAGCGTAGGTGAAGGAAGGTTTGAAGTCCAGGAGGAGCGTAGCTGTTGATCTGTGCCGCAGGAGCCGTCGGATCTACACGTGGAATCGTGCATCGGGAGTTCGTAGGGTGAAGCTCCAAAAGTTTGCAACGAGGATTGTGATATCGCGAGGCATGATATCCCGAAGGTTGCGTAAGTCGTGTGGGACCACAAGAGTGAGTGGAGGACAGGTGGCAGAAATCGGGGTCTCGCGAGCTTGGGGCTCGTAAGTTGAACGTCCAAATATTGGGAGGTACAAGTCGTGAGGGCGCGAGGTAGCGAAATCGCGACAGAAGAATATCGGCATCTCGGTACATCAGAACTCAGAAGTTGGAGGACCAAGTGTTGGGAGTCACGAGAGGCGAAGTCGCGAGCGGAGAAGTCGCGATAGTGCGAGGCTGCGATAAAGCGGAAGCCCCGAGGAAGTGGGAGAAGGTCAACGTGGTTTGAGACATCGGATCTCAGGGATCCGAGGGCGTAGTGCTCAACTGTGGGACTCGCGAAGTCGTGAGTGCCGATCCTCTGAAAGAAAGAAGAGAGGGTCGCAGCCGAAGAAAACCTATGGGGTGTAGATTTCCCGATAGGGAAATAGAAGAACCGTTGAGTTCTTTGGGCCGAGTGGAAAGAAGGTCCTGAGGAGAGGGGTCATGCTCCGAGGAGTGTGGTCGGCTCTACATCAAGTGGTATCAGAGCGAGAAAATCTCTCTATTTTCTGTAGCAGAGGAGAAGAGAAAATTTCACCATGCCGCCGAGGAGAGAGAGGCAGACACCTAACCCAGAGGATAGGGAGGTGCGAAGAAGAGGCAGGCCAGCAGGAAATCCAGAAATGGAGAGGTAGATCAGAGATCTCCGAGCGAGATTAGAAGATATGGAGGCAGCTCATAGATGCACATCCAGTGCTAGAGATTTAAGTGACTCCGAAGGAAAAATTGAGGCTGAACGCGAGGAGGAAGTTGCAGCTGAAGATGCATCAACTGCGCGGTTGATAAAAGTTATCGCCAAAATGGGTGCGAAGGTGAAGATGGACATTCCAGTCTATGAGGGGAATCTCGATGCAGAAGATCTACTGGACTGGATTAGAGCTCTTGACACCTACTTCGATTATGAAGAGATCGAAGAGGATAAGAAAGTCAAGCATGTTGTTATGCGCTTGAAGGGACATGGAGCATTGTGATGGGACGAGCTACAAGCTGATAGATGTTGCAAAGGCAAGCAGAAGATTAAAAGTTGGGATCGAATGATTGTGAAGATGAAGGAAAAGTTCATCCCAAGGGATTATCAAATCACACTGTTCAGGAGAATGCAGAACCTGAGACAGAAGTTGATGACGGTGAAAGAGTATACCAAGGAATTTTACAGGTTGAACATCAGAGCAGGTCATTGGGAGAGCGATGATGAGAAAGTCGCCAGATATCTGAATGGTCTTAGATATGACATTCAGGATGAATTAAGCATGGTTACCATCAGGACGGTGGAGGATGCTTATCATATGGCTTTGAAAGTAGAAGAAAAGTTGAGCCGTAAGCAAGGTCAGCGAGGGCGAGGCAGGAGTCAGCCCAGAGGCAAAGCAGTTGCCTAGGAGAAATATCAGAAGCCCAAGAAGGAATGGAAGAAACCTCAGGGTAGAGTTGAAAGAGGTGGAACCTCATAGCAAGGACCATACATTGAACCAAGAGGACAGCATAATGAGCAGAAAGGAGATTATGTTGATGCAAATACTTTTCCTCGTACTAGAGGTAGAGGAAGAGGTCGAGGTGGAGTAATCACATGTTTCACATGTGGAAAGAATGGGCACAGGTCATTTGAGTGTCCAGATAAGAAGAAGGACATCACAGAAGCGGGATGTTGAGACCGAAGACACAGAATGTGGAAGGTCGCTAATGATGCGTAAAGTTCTCTTAACGCCTGGGAAAGAGGTGGAGGACTCAGCTCAAAGGACCAGACTGTTCAGGACATCTTGAAAAACCAAGGACTGGAAATGCAAGGTTATTGTTGATAGTGGCAGCACAGATAATCTCGTTTCGACTGAGATGGTGGAGAAATTAGAGATGGAGACAACTGATCACCCGAGTCCATACAAAGTTTCATGGCTACAGAAGGGACATCAGGTGAGTGTCACTAAACAATGTTTAGTCGAGTTCAAGATAGGTGGATATAATGATAAATTACTATGTGATGTTATTCCTATGGATGTATGTCATTTATTGCTGGGTAGACCATGGCAATATGACAGAAATGTGGTTCATGATGGGAGAATGAACACATATACCCTGGAGAAGGATGGGAGGACACACAGGTTGCTTCTGATAAAGGATAAGGAAATGAAGCCGGAAGTAAGCAATACAATACTTCTCATGAGTGGGAAGGAACTTCTTACAGAGATGGAGAAGAAGGAAGATCCACAATTCTTTGTGGTCAGAAAGCCGAGAATTGTTCTGACTAGCACAAGAGTGGATGATTTACCAGATGAGATTCAGGAACTGCTGGAAGAGTTTGCTGACATCATAGTGGACGAATTACCTCATTCATTGCCACCGATGAGAAGTGTGAGTCACCACATAGACCTCATACCAGTAGCAAGTTTTTCGAACAAAGCTGCATACAGGTTGACGCCGCAGGAGAATGAGGAGGTCAAGAAGCAGGTCCAGGAGTTGTTGGACAAAGGACTGGTCAGAGAAAGCTTGAGTCCATGTGTTATTCCGACAGTACTTAGTCCGAAGAAGGATGGAGGATGGAGAATGTGTACTAACTCAAGAGCGATCAATAAAATAACCATCAGGTATAGGTTCCCTTTGCCGAGAATGGATGATCTGATGGATTGCCTGAGCGGGGCAAATTATTTTTCAAAGATAGAACTGAAAAGCGGATATCAGCAGATTCACATGAGAGAAGGAAATGAATGGAAGACAGCCTTCAAGACAAACAAAGGTCTGTATGAATGGCTAGTCATGCCGTTTGGATTGACAAATGCACCCAGCACATTCATGAGGCTGATGAATGAAGTCCTAAGGAAATTCATCGGGAAGTTTGTTATTGTGTATTTGGATGATATACTGATTTACAGTAAATCAGAGGCTGAACATTTGAATCATTTGGCCATTGTGATGAGGAAGTTACAGTAGGAGAAGCTATTGATTAATATGAAGAAGTGCTCATTTATGAAGACAGAGCTCATTTATTTGGGTTTTTTTATTTCGGCTAATGAGTTGAAGATGGATCCAAGTAAGGTGGAAGTGATTAAGAATTGGCCATCACCGAGAAATATTTTCGAGGTGAGGAGTTTCCATGGTTTGGCTAGTTTCTACCGAAAGTTCATCAGGAATTTCAGTGGAATTATCACAGCAATGATGGATACAATGAAGAAGTGACATAAGTCTTTTCATTGGACAGCAGAGGCTGAGAAGAGCTTCAATCTATTGAAGCGGAAGATAACGGAATGACCAGTGTTGGTGTTGCCATATTTCAAGAAGACATTCCAGGTGAAATGTGATGCAAGTGGATATGCCATAGGAGCGGTCTTGAGTCAGGAAGACACACCAGTTGCATATTTCAGTGAGAAGTTGGATGAGGCGAAGCTGAAATACTCCATGTATGATAAGGAATTTTATGCTATCATACAGGCGTTGAAGAAGTGGAGGCATTACTTGATCCTGAAAGAATTTGTATTGTACAGTGATAATCATGCATTACAGTTTGTGAGTCAACAAGATAAGTTGAATCAGAAACATGCAAAATGGGTAGAGTATATGCAGAATTTCACATTTGTGATTAAGCATATTGCAGGTACTGCTAACAAAGTGGTTGATGCTTTTAGCAGGAAGTGTTTGTTGCTGTAGGAGTTCTGAGTCAAACAATTGGGTTTTGAAAATCTCAGGGACATGTACGCAGGAGATACAGATTTTGCAGAGGCATATGAAGCAGCTGAGAATCCAGTTCTCAGAGATAGGAGTCCTTGGATAGATTATATGATCCAGGAGGGATTGTTGTTCATAGGCAATCAATTGTGCATTCCAAAATGCTCCATGAGGGAGAACCTGTTGAAGGAGAAACACAGTGGTGGATTGGCAGGACATTTTGGCCATGACAAGACATTCGCGAAGTTGAGCGAATCATATTTTTGGCCAGGGATGCGAGGAGACGTCAAGTGATTTGTTGACCGATGTAGAATTTGTTAACATTCAAATGGAAGAAAGAAGAATGCGGGTTTTTATCATCCATTGCCCATACCAGAGAGGCCATGGGAGGCGATCAACATGGATTTTGTATTGAGTTTGTCGAGGACGCAAAGAGGAGTCAATTCCATCTTTGTGGTGGTGTACAGGTTTTCAAAGATGGGGAATTTCATTCCATGCTAGAAGACCAGCAATGCGACTCACATCACGAATTTGTTTTTCAAGGAGGTCATTCAACTTCATGGATTGTCGAAAAGCATAGTTTCAGACAAAGACACAAAATTCATAGGGAATTTTTGGAGGACGCTATGGAGGAAGCTAGGAACTAACTTGGTGTTTAGTTCATCTTATCATCCGCAAACAAATGGACAAACGGAAGTGGTCAACAAAAGTTTGGGAGATTTGTTGAGGATTTTAGTGACAGAGCACCACAGCAGCTGGGGAAACATATTGCCACAGGCCGAATTTGTGTACAACGATTCAATGAATCGAAGTACAGGCAAGAGTCCATTTCAGATTCTGTATGGGACATAACCAAGAGGATTTTCTCAATTGCGAGATTCAGAATAGACTGCTACTAGCAGTGCTAGTGCAGAAGGATTTGCTGAGGCAATGAAAGAACTTCACAGTAAGGTGAAGCAGCGATTGATAAATTCAAATTAGGAGTACAAGCACAGAGTAGATCAGCATCGGAGACAACTTCAGTTTGAAGTTGGTGATCTTGTTCTGGCACATTTAAGGAAGGAAAGGTTCCCAAGGGGAACATACAATAAGTTGAAAATGAAGAAAATTGGGCCATGCAGGATCCTGAAGAAATTCGGAGAGAATGCTTATGAGATCGAGTTGCCGGATGGCATTGGAATATCTCCGATATTCAATGTCTCAGATTTGTATCCATACAAAGCTGAGGAAACAGGAACAAGTGGTGAGCAACCAGTGATCCAGTGGACAAAACAAATGTCGATAGCAGAAAAGCCGCAGATGGAGTGCATACTGGACAAGAGAGTAGGTAAGAAGACCAGGCGGAAGCAGTATTTTGAGTACCTGGTCAAGTGGAAGAATCAACGAGTGGAAGATGCCAGCTGGGAGACTGAAGCAATGATACAAAAGCATGTACAGGTTGTGCAGGATCTCATGGACAGGAGCCCATGAAAGTTTTCAAGCCGAGGAGAATGATGCAGGAGCATCGCCAACTCATCAATCGAGCCAGCGTGGAGCGAAAGACAGCTAGATGAGCCAACACTAAAATTTTGAAAATACTTTGGGATTGTTGCGTGATCTTAAATGAGCCATTTAAGAGATGGCGCACTTGTATATTGTAATGGACCTTGAGCGGATAGGTCTCGTCCTTAGGTAGATGAGGCATTTAAGATAGTTAATGCTGGTAGATAGGAATTTAATTGTAGATTTGATAGCTTTAGAATTCAAGAGGGAAAACGGATATAGATACCCTCACTTGTACATTGTAACATTATTCAGAATCGAGAACAGGAGAAAGAAGAGAAGAGCAAGCAGAGAACTATGTAGAGAACATCCATGTACAGATATTGAATTAATAGAAGAAAGCTTTGATTCAAATCCATGGTTATGTGTTTATTTTCTATGTGTTGATGTTATGCTCATGAATATTTGCTTCCTGTCATACATGTGCTTTTATATGCCATGTGTGTGATTTCATGGTTGAGTTGAAGTCTGAGAGGGTGATAGAATGAGTTTGAATTGTTTCTCTAAGTGAACCAGAAGATTCCTGCAAGGAGTGCAGTCGAATTGTCTACAAGGAGTGCATTGACAGAAGGGTTCACCTAGAGATAACTTTTGTTTTCATTTCCTCGAAGAGTGCAGATAGACACAGTGTCATGCAAGGAGTGCGCAGGCCAAGCTAAGTCTCAGAATTGCGATTCTGAGTAGAGTATTGAAAAACTACTGCTACAGGAGTGCGCAGAGTCGAGCGACTTCAACACTTAGATAAGGTTGAATATTTTCCGCAAGGAGTGCGCGCAAGAAGTTCTCAAATGGACTTGAGACGTCGAGAACAAGCTCAGGAGATGTAGGCCTTCAAATTTGTCGAAGGATTGCACAGGGAGGTTGTGCATCGAGACATTCAGGTAAGCGCTGCAAATTTGAGCGCAGATGAACAAGTCTTCATAGAGGAGGCACTTGATTCATTTCGGGGCTTATGGAAGAAAAAAAAAACAGACGGCCAAGACTCTCAGAGAGAGAGTTTGCGAAAGATCCGAGAGCTATTGAACTTTGCAGGGTGTAGGGAAGCTATCAATGTAGGGGAAGGAAGGTTTGAATTCCAAGAGGATTGTAACCGTTGATCCGTGCCACAAGAGTCGTTGGATCTACACGTGGAATCGTGCATCGGGAGTTCGCAGGGTGAAGCTCCAAAAGTTCGCAACGAGGATTGCGATATCGCGAGCCACGATATCCCGAAGGTTGTGTAAGTCGCATGGGACCACAGGACTGAGTGGAGGACAGGTGGCGGAAATCGGGGTCTCGCGATCTTGGGGATCGTAAGTTGAATGCCCAAATATTGGGAGGTACAAGTCGCGAGGGCGCGAGGTAGAGAAATCGCGACAGGAGAATATCGGCGTCTCGGTACATCGAAACTCGGAAGTTGGAGGACCAAGTGCTGGGAGTCGCGAGCAGCAAAGTCGCGATAGTGCGAGGTTGCGATAAAGAGGAAGCCTCAATGAAATGGGAGAATGTTAACGTGGTTTGAGACATCGAATCTCGGGGATCTGAGGGTGTAGTGCTCGACTATGGGACTCGCGAAGTCGCGAGTGCCGATCCTTCGAAAGAAAGAAGAGAGGGTCGCAGCCGAAGAAAACCTGTGGGGTGCAAATTTCCTGATAGGGAAATAGAAGAACCGTTGAGTTCTTCGGGCCGAGTGGAAAGAAGGTCCTGAGGAGAGTGGTCGTGCTCTGAGGAGTGTGGTCATCTCTACATCAATGTAGGAAAAATATTGGGGTTCAACATGAAATAATGTGAAAGTAGTTAGATTTTAGAAAAATAAAATCAAGGTATGGCCCTCCACTTTACTTTCAATGTTGATGAGAATAATTATCTCAATACCATAAATGAAATGAAAAGGTGTGAAACAAGTGGTAGTCTTGATTAATGTATGATATTCCCATAAGGTTTTAGTTAGATTTATGTTTTTTGACTATTCATTGAAGCATGGTTTTTAGGATTATTTTAACTAGATTTTCATACAATATCGGGTGGTCAATACATATTTATATCCTAAACATGAAACCGTAGAGGATTTGAGTCTTGAAATTTTTTTCATGCTCAAATATCAGCTATGAAGCAAGTGATGACATCACATGCTCTTCAAAAGGAAGATAATTACCATGTGGGAAGATATTTTTAAGGTAGACATTGATTCTACCGATTTAGTGAAGTAGTGAATTGACATCATGATGTATTTACTATAGTTGTTGGATAGGGGCTCACATTAATTGAAATAGATCCTCCATTTACAAAAGGGATCGATGGTGATGAGGTGATGAAGGGAAGATGGTGGTTCTTATGTTTAAGTGAATATTTGGTAGTTCTCTCAATGCTTAATTTCATGGACGTAGTCATGCAAGAGGAATGTTAGAAATGCTTTCGACAACGATCTTTTATGAGGAGGAAACTATAAACAAGTGACCACCACAATCTATGTTATGGAAATGATTGAGAACTTGATAGATAACATCGTTGTAAGAAGGTGTCAATGTTTGACAATAGATAATTCCAACAAGAAGGAGATAAAAAAGAGTTTGTTAGTGGATGTGTGGAAAATTGTCATTAGAAATTTGGTATCTAAACTTATCTATGCAAAGATAAACCAAGATATCACCATGCCATGGGTTACCAAATGATATGATGAAGATATTTTTATCAAGGAGAACATCATTATGAGGTGGGTATGACATGTTAATCGGACATTGGTGTGGTGATTTTAACGACCCCAATCGTTACGACTGCAAGCGAAGAAAAAGTGCAATTTTTTTTTTTTGTTTTAAGGCAGAAAGGCATCGATGACAACAATTGAACCAAATAGACTGACGACGAACGCAAGCACATAGTTCAGGCAATAGACAACTACGAATCAACCCCCCCTTAGCACATTGTGCAACTGGTTAAAAACATGCAGAAGTCAAAGACAGAAATAAATGACTGCCCTCCCACACAACAACAACGCCTACAAGCTAAAGGACAACATCCACCATCCATACACAACGACCTCGATGACTAGTAGCTAGAACCTCTACGGCACGCAATCCCAATGCATGAAGGCATTACAAACCAAGACAATCCAATGTGCTAAGAGACCGAAATACAACAACGTGAAGACTAACCCATGCCCCCCAAGCAATTAGTCGACAAGACGCAAGGTGACCCTAATTCAGATTCAAAAATTTGCGCAACTAACTTTAGGATTCTTGTTTATGCAAGATGACAAGTGTGGTGGAATAACTAATACCAACCGCTACTTACAACCGACTTAAAGCACAATTATTGAAGGAAGATAAGGATAGAGGCATGCTCTTTTATTTAAGAAGGAGGTATATCAATATATCCAAATAACATCTAAGGAAGATTAAAATAACAAAATCAACACCATTTTAAGGTATTAACTTCTTCTCAATTTTAAATTTATGATGAACCTTGTAATTAAAAAAAAGTCACCTCGATTGCATAGTTTCTTATTGAAAACCCCTTTCATAATTAAATATAATTAATTAATAAGATGTACTCGTTGTTTTCATACAATGGATGGTGTTGTTGTCTTAAACTGGGACAAATTTTGAGGTGTTTTCAACTAACCAATATGACACGCTACCCAAGACAAGCGCTATCAATACCATCAGCATACAAGAATAAGACCCTACGGTCTAAACGTATGAGATTCATGCTTTCTGTCTTTTCAATTGTCTACAAAATCTCTGTCATACCATAATTAAAATTTGTTTCCATACAACCTATAACATAGCTCTCAGATAAAAAAAAATCGTTGTCAAAAACTCTAGTAATTCACAAATGAAACGCCACCACGGCACAGAAAAATGGCTGCCCTCCCCACAACATTTATGCTACCCATTTCGCTGAGCGTGGAGTACTATGGAATAACAATAACGCTCGTTTAAAGAAAATATTGTTGTGCATTTAATTAAGACTAAATAACGCTGAGCATAACATACAAACAAGCGCAGGCATAAGGATCGCTATTCTTAAGAGAACCACACTTCATAAAATCGCCAGAAGATTTAGCTGTAATCAAACAATTTAATGGTTGTCCCTTAAATATGGAAAATTTCGCATTCAGTGTAACTTAACCTCGCAGAGCAATGAAATGTTCAATCGGGCAAAGAGATATGAAGACACAGAGGTAATTTCATTGCCAAGAAATTCGTTGTTTATACATCAATTGCTGAGTTTTAACAACTACGATCACACTTACTACTAATTATGAATAATACGTAAGTTGCTTCTACTCGGCATTACCCTTCCATTCTTATGGTAAATACAGTAAGTTGAATGGGATTTTATCTCTACTTATACCCTTTGTTTACATATGACCTGTTACTGGCCCATGTAGCTTGTTATACTATCACTTTTTTATTCTTATAACAAGAGTAATACAACCAATCATGTAAGCTCTAATGGAATTACGGTAATCACATAATAGAGATCCATATTCCCCATCGCCAACCTGAAAATGCGGACCGTCTCGTTGATTACTGGAACCTGAAGCCAATCAACAAACATATAGTGACAACTTCTATGGGGTATGTGATTAACAGCAAGCACGTGAGTTATTCTATCTGCAGGATTCAGACTTGGCTATTAAAGTAAAAATATAATGCAGATGGAAAACGCAAAACAGGGGTCAACGCAAGGTAAATTCGCCATGTAATAAAGGTGACGAATTGCAGTTTTAACAAGATAAGATTGCAATGTATTCCAAGCATATCTCCCAGCCATTACACCCCTCAAAAACGTTACCAACACATCAAAACGCACCCCTACATTCAGCAACTACGCGCCCCCCCTCTCCCAACACGGTAAAAATAAAGAAACGAAGGCATTCCAGTAAAAATTTCATGGTTGTTCAGGTGTAAATAAAAGACATAACCTTCTCAAGGAAGTTCTCGTTGTAATTCAAGGCATAACCATCCTGTTAATCAAGGGAAAAATGCAGTCCAAAAAAAAATGTAAGGGTTGTCAACAAGAGGACAAAACGCAGTCCAATATAAATTATAACTGTCATCCAAGTGATAAAAAACGCAAACTAAATTTGTCCTCAATTAAATTAAAGTGCAGAAGTAAAATCGCATCAATTAAATTAAAGTGCAGAAGTCAAATCGCAGGAACGAAGATGAACAATGCACAGAGGTATTCATTTGCCAGAAGGCGCAAGAAAATCACTCAACCAATAACAACCAAATCAGAGCTAAGAAAGGGTAGGCTGTTGGGAAAAACTATCATTCTCTCATCATCCACGCACAAAAAAGCAGGACATTAGGATCTATAGGTCTATTAACACCGAAGTGACGATCGTCGATCCGGCGCCTGGCCAACTACTCAGGCGTGGATTCATGAACTAGGGATGATGACGAAGTAAAAAGAATAAATCTTCACAACAAATCAATAAAACCAATAGGACAGTCACAACATTCAATGATCGAATGCCAAAGCAATCAAGTCAAGTAGCGAGCTCAAGGCTATGGGGAATTTATGTTCTCGATTAAAATGCTAAGTCAAACACCTTCTTTACACAATTAAAAGTATAGAAATGAAAGCGTAAGGTCAATAGTAATATACCATGCAGAAATAAAGCATGTGTACCATATCCCAAGGTGACAGCTTCGATTCGTTTTCTTGTGCACTCCGTGGAACTCTCACTTGCCGACCGATGAGACTTTACTAGTACCTCTCAGCCAACGTTAGAGGTACTCCTCTTCCCCCTTAGCCCCCCGAGCCACAAAGGGGCCACACACACTAAACCAAAGCACAACTAGCTCCCATATCGCCTCGCAAGGTCAAGCTACCACTCCTCACCGAGCTGGGTATCCCATCTTCCACAAGATAAGTCAGTCAAGTCAAAAATTCTGCAGTGTAACGTTACGCATCCAAAACAGAGATCTGTCATCCTCCTCCTCCTCCCTCCTTTATATAGAGTTTCTCAGTCATTCCTTCCCAATTTCCCATTTAATTTAATGTTCAATAATTTAATTCATAAAAATCCTCCTCGTACAAGTGTCACCCATCCCCTTCGTTGCACCAGAAACTAATTTCATTAAATATTTAATTACTTATATTTCTCTCACCCACCTAAAAAAAATTCCTTACTAAATTACTAGTTGAGTTCAATTTAGAAAGTTCTTAAAGACAAGATTCCTTGCTAAGTTAGTCATTCCGTTTTTTCCTCATGTTTCCCTTTCTCTTTATGTTTCCTCATTTTCCCCTTAGTTTCCTAATTCTTTTAAATTTCCATCTTTCCCTTTTTATCTAAAACTCAAATTCGCATGTGTAGACTTTACCCTTTTTCCCCTTTTTCTTTTTAGTTAAAAAAAAAAAATTTAACAAATGTAACAAACAATAATTTTTTATTTATTTATTTATTTTATTTTAATCCCTCGATATAATTTCATTTTTTGGGGAAAAGGGGTGACAATACAGACAGATATTGGGAGGAAGTCTTACGGGTACAAGGGGAATGGAATGGAATTGAACACCACGGGAAGGAGGGAGTCTCTGGGAAGTGGAAAATACCACTTGATGTTTAGAAAGGATGGCTTGGAGGTCATGCGGCACCGAGGGTGTCTATGTTGCTTGTATTGCATGGAGTTGGGCAATAACACCAGAATGACATTTTTTGAGCATATTTTCCATGCGATGGGAACTAATGATCTCAGGTGAACCGACGATGATGCCTTGGAACTTATATTGGTGTCCCTCCTGGTCAAATTGCATGGTTAATTCCTTAAAATCTATGGAATGGGACCCAAAGTCCTTAGCCAGTCTGCACCAAACACAATGTCACAATCGCCCATGTCGATAGCAAACATATGAGATTTCAGGTGGCAGACACCAATTTGGAGAAACACATTTTCACAATGCCCTCCACATTTCATGGAGCCACCATTGGCAATCATGATTTGGAAATTATTGATGGCATGGATGTAACAATGGTTTTCTTGGGCAATGAGGAAATGAATAAAATTATGAGTGCTTCCATTATCAAACAAAATGATTACCTTCTAATGCTTGATGTAACCGATTAGCTTGAGGGTTTGGGGACAGGAGAATCCAGTGAGAGAATTGAGGGAAATGACTGGTTCTACTTTGGAAGGGTCTGAGGGAGGGGTTATGTCAGTGGTTTCAGGTGACTCAGACACGATGGGAGTTTCAACATCATCTTCTGAAATATCCTCGGAAATGGCCATAAAAAGATTTTGTTCCTTACACTTGTGGCCCAGGAAATATTTGTCATCAGAATTATAACAAAGGCCTTTGAGTTGGCATTCAGCCATTTCAGCCCTGGTCAATTTTTGGAACTTTAGTGGAGCAAAGGGAGTAGTGGGATTTACTGGTTTAGGGCTAGGGATAAATGAGGGTTTCTATTTTTGAGAAGATACAATCTGTTGTACTTCTTTAGCTCTTTTATTAGCCTCCACCCAACTCTTAGGATGATCCATGAGGACATGGGCTCGAATCTCATCCTTGAGGCCATTGATAAAACAGTCTTGGAAAAAGGTATCAAACATGCCCTCTGTCCGAAAATCTAGGCACTCAAAGGCAGCTATAAATTCTTCCACTGTTCCTAATTGTTTCAACTTTGTCAAATGTCTCAAATGGTTGGTGTTAGTGTCAAAGCATTAATAAATCTCTTCCACAAAGTGTGTCCAAGTAGTATACCCTTGACGAGAATTTTTTCTCCATTGCCACCATTGCCAACGTTCTTGATCTAGACGGAGAAAACCATACTGGAGTTTGGACAAGTCACATGTAATGCCATATAAAGAGAAATAATGTTCCATTTAGGTTACCCAACCAGTGGGGTCCGAGACATCAAATTTGGTCGCATCCACCCATGGAAGGCATAGGTCACGTTGAAAGTGATGGTGCTGAAAGTTGTGGGAATGAGAGGAATGTTCACCTTCAGTATGTGGAGGTGAGTCAGAAGAAGGGTTATCTATAGGTATATGCAGCTTGGTGCAGAGTGTTGAAAAGACAGATTCAAGCTGGGTGGTTAGGTCTTGTTTGATTTCCTCCATTCAAGACTACATGGTTGTATTGATGGCGGAAACATTGGCACTGAGTTGTTTCACTTCTTGTTGGGTCTCGGTGAGACTAGATTGCAAGGTATTGAAGCAAGCTTCCAATTCTTGGCTATGGGTATGGGCCATGAGGACAAGGGAACCGAAAAGGGGCGAGTGGGGTCAAAAATTTAGCTGAAAAATGATATGTATGAATGTGATAATGGAGACGAGATGAATCCAATGGAATAGGTCTCAAATAATGGTGAAACAATTTCCAGTTTTTTTTTTTTTATATATACCTGTGGAGTTATACTCCGGTCTGAAGAATACTGTAGTGATGAAATTCCCAAATTCTTAACCAGGAAGAAATGTGTAGTTACTTGGAAACCCGAACATAGTTGCGTGATAAAAGATCTTGTCTATTTTAATTTGTTTATGTTTTTATCCCCAAGGGTTAGGTATTCAAGGGTTCTACAAACAAAGGTTTGCCCTGTGCTATAGCTCTCTGATATATGTGCAGGGTCCAACAGTAGTACTCGGCCCAATATCTCAAGGGACTAACTAAGGAGGATAGACTGTACCCTTAGCTGTACTACCCAACTACCCAGTACTAGAGAGTATCTTCCCAAGTGGTGTTCTCAGTGTCACTATAGAAGTCAGGTGGTTGATCGGTTTATCTAAAGAGGCCTTCAAAAAATCTAGGTCGATCCGTACACAGGTGTTGTCTGATGCGCTACCACTCGAAGGGGTACCAACAGATGTGCGCATAAGAACCACTTGTATTTCCTTCGTTTATGAATCCCTCAGCCACGGGTTTATGCATCGATGTGTCAAAATTGTTGTCAATGCATCAATGTGCCAAGGTATCAATCAAGGTATCCAAATAGCAATTTAAAATCATTGTCAAAGGTATCAATGTATTAATGCATCAAATCGTTGGCAATGTATGTTGTCTAGAAAATGAAATCATAAAATTGATTAATTAAAAAGGTCGATATCAATAAATATAAATCACAGTCACTAAATGTAAGTTGCGGAAAATCGCAGTCACTAAGTAAGTTACAGTCAATATGTTAATGAGATCGCAGTGAATAAGTAGAAAGAAATCACAATCAACATGTAAATCACTGTCATACCAATTTCACTCTTTCTTATTAATTTTATGTCTAACAATGATATGATGTTCATTAATACAGGAATTTCTATGTAACATGCCAGAAAAATGCCCAGGAATAAAATCGTGGTCAACAATAAAATTTAAGGGGATTCCCTGAGTGAATTTATGGGTAGGATGGTGATAATATCTAGAACTAAAGACATAGACATAAGTGGTTTAATGCATAGATATACATTCACACAGGAAAACACAGAGGGTAACCACTCAGAAGAGAATCAATCAAGGAAGAAAAATCAATCACAAGAAGGTGCAAGACCGATCTCTCAGCCATGAATCAATCACAAGAAGGTGCAAAACTAATCACTCAGCCATGAATCAATCAACATGGGTAGACAGTTGGGCATAAACATCCTTCACTCATCATCCACACATAGAAAAGGAGGGCATTAGGATCTATAGGTATACTAACACCGAAGTGACGACCGTCGATCTGACTCCTGGTCAACTGCTCAGGCGGGACTGATGATCAAGGGATGAGGATGAAAGATAAAGCACAAACACTTCAATTAATCAATAAAACAAACATAACAGTCATAGAAATAAAGGATCAGTGGCCAAGCAGATCAAATCGATGCATCGAGCGTAAAGCTATGATGACTTTAAGTTCTCGATTAAAGACACTAAGTAAAACACTTTTCTTCACACATTAAAAGCATAGAAATGAAAGTGTAAGATCAATAGTAATCTACCATGCAAAATAAATCATGTGTACCATAGCCCAAGGTGATAGCTCGGATTCATTATCCTACACGCTCCATGCAGCTCCTTCTTGCCGACCGATGTGACTTCACCAATACCTCCTAGCCAATGCTAGGGGTACTCTTCTTCCTCCTTATCCCCCTGAGCCGCAAAGGGGCCATGCACACTAACCAAAGAAAAACTAGCTCCCAGCTCGACTCGCAAGGCTGAGCTACCACTCGTCACCGAGTTGGGTATCCCAACTCCCACAAGATAAGTCATTCAAGTCAAAAATGTTGTAGCGTAACGTTACGCATCAAGCAGAGATCCATAATCCTCCTCCTCCATCCTTTATATAGATTTTCTAAGTAATTTTTTTCCCAAATTCACATTTAATTTAATTTTCGATAAATTAATTCAAAAAAATCCTCCCCCGTACACATGTCACCCATCCTCTTAGTTGCACCAGAAATTAATTTTATTAATTAATTATTTAATCCTATTTCCCTCACCCACCTAAAAGCATTCCTAGAATCGCTCCTAGGTGTCCCCATATTCCCTTACACATTTTAATGACTTACACCCTTACTGAATTCCTAGTTGAGTTCAATTTAGAAAGTTCTTAAAGGCAAGATTCCTTACAAAGTTAGTCATTCTTCTTTTTTTCTTATGTTTCCCTTTTTTTTTATGTTTCCCCCTTTCTCCCTTAGTTTCCCAATTCTTTTTAAGTTTCCCTCTTTCTCCCTTAGTTTCCCAATTCTTTTTAAGTTTCCCTTCTTTCCCTTTTTATCTAAAACTCAAATTAGCAAGTGTAGAAAATTACCTTTTTCCCCTTTCTCTTTTTAATTAATAAATTTTAATTAGCATATGTAACAAAACAATCATTTCCCTTTTTAAATTTTAATCCCTCAATATAATTTGATTTTAATAAATTATTTGAATTTCTTACCCCATTTTCATCACATATTTAATGATGATTAATATTATTTTATTTTTTTTACCACAAGTATCACTTAGACCTAGATTTTAATTTTTGAGGCTGAGTGACATTTCATTGGGGAAGTTTTTTTTAAATCTTTCTTATCACATTGTTCGTTCTAAGGCCATATAGGTTTATTCACTTATTAGTTAACAATGTGGCGTGCCCTTCAGGATGCACTAGGTGCTCCAAGGGTGCCACTCGCCTCATTCTCTTTCCCTTGTGCGACGTGCCCTTTAGGACGCACTACGTGCTATAAGGGTGCCACCCGCCTCCTTGTGTTTTCTTGTGCGACGTGCCCTTCAAGACACATTACATGCTCCAAGGGTGCCACCTGCCTCTTGGATGACTTGGTAGACATAAAAAACCCCTAGAGTCAATACTCCACCAGGTGATCTTGTGGGAGACTAAGGGACTCCAAGGAATAAGGCCCATGCCTTGTTGCGTGCCCCTTAGAATCATCATGAGCGACTGTCACAGTCTACCCTCATGGAATCGTCGATCTTCTCAAACTAGGTAATCATTAACCTATAGGTTGGGCCACGATGGGAATGCTACTAGGTTGTGGCAGGGTTGCTTTCCACACCTCTCCCTCAACATCTTTGGTTGCCGTGTGTGACCCCTCTACTCCACATGTGAGTCTGGTTA
Organism: Picea glauca; assembly: GCA_000966675.3. Lineage (NCBI taxonomy): Eukaryota > Viridiplantae > Streptophyta > Pinopsida > Pinales > Pinaceae > Picea > Picea glauca. Next base: position 889,962 of record JZKD02S2105771.1, read on the forward strand.
GCAAGCTATCATCAGCTTGCATCATCAATGAATCATGTAAGAAAGAAAAATAAATCATCATAACATCTAATCATATGTACATATGTCATGTCAATAATAATCAAACCCCAATAGTCCACTCCCTGACTTGATCTAGAGTCCAAGGGGTTTCATTGATGCCTCTTCATCCTCAAGGTCCACAGTCCTGCACACTCAGGAGAATCGAGTCAATAGCACATGTCTATGTAAATACATGAAATAACATATGATCATATCTAGAATGCCTCATAATTATAACCAAATAGCTAATAGTATAATAATCTAGATCACTTGCAAGCAAGTGTCCTCAAGAATAAGTTCACTCAGTGCGTGCAAAAAGTGAGATGTTACAAATATTTCCATTTACAACCATGAAAACACATCACATAATTCTTGAAATTAGGATTTGTAAGTAACAACTTTCTTAGGGGTGCATGCTACTCCATGAAAAATGTTTTTTCTAACACTTGGATTGGTGGAAATGTCTATGGTGTTGATTTTGGAAATATTAGACAAATTTGCCTCCTTAAATAAACCTAGTGCATGAATAGGGTGTTTTCACAAATACATGTGTCAATGAATAGTGAAATCTTTGACCCTGAAAATTTATTGGTTGGATATAATGATATTGATCCTTAAAAGTAAATATGATCAATGTTGCAAATTGTCCTGAGTATAGTGAAACATTTGACCTTGAAAATGTATTGGTTGGATATAATGATATCGATCCTTAAAAGTAAATATGATCCATGTTTCAAATCATCCCAAGTAACATCAAGGGTACTTATGGTGTCTAGGATATATTTATCAAAATGAATGATGTGTGTGCTATTAAGGATCTATTGGAACCATCTCATTAGGTAGGGGGATGGATGGATTTATGTTTTGACTAGTACCAACTTCATAGATAAGAGAATGAATTTAAGATGAAATTGAACTAATGGAGGATTAAATGGTGAATGTTGAAGAATTAGAGGATTAGGTAGATCAAATATCTTGTTTTCCAAGATATAGGTTGTGTATAGAGATATGTCTACATCACTTAAGCACAATCGATCATATCTCAACATACAAACAAGTGTAATAAATAAAAATATTTACGTACACAACATGTTGATCACCATATCATAGATAAAACGATAAGTACATATTATATAGCAACAATATGTAACCAAATCATTTGAAGTGAGGAATATTAATTAGACATAGATTGATTAGAGTAAATAATGAACTCCTTAATTTATACCCTATTAAATGGACTAGTCAATTATTGCATTCTAACTATATGACCAATTAACCGATTATTCAACAACCCAATTGATCTCATATTTTATTCCCTAGTCGACCTCTTAGTCAACCTCCTTTTCAACTACCAACTATCTACATGTGGAAATTTTGGCTCAGGTTAGAGTTTGAAAATTTCAATTATTAACTAAAGGTTTATGGGATATTAACCCTGTGATTTTTTATCCCTATAAGTATTATGAAATAAATAAATAAATAAAAAATAGTGGAAATGAAAAAATATTTCAACCCTTAACAACCCCAAGCCACTGGGTAATTCAAGAGAAAATATAACAATGTTCTCCAATAATATTTATCCCTCTAGGACAATATTATCATCCATAACATATCTATAAACACTTATGAGAGTTGTAAAAACCATAAAAACATTTCCATTTTATTCTTCAATTATAATATGAAATCACTTAACATATTCACCCTTAACATATGTCGAATTAGAAATAAATATACTAGTGCTAGAAATTATGAACCATGAAAAAGATATATGGGTGAAAAGAAAAGCTACAATTCACCCAAGTATTAGAAAACTAGAAACTTCACTACTATACATAAAGATGAATTTGAATTACATAGAATAGGCTTGTCACAAGGATAGTACAATATTCTATGTTTTCAAACCCTTTCTAGGTAAAACCAAGAAAACCCTATCTCACATCAAGGAGATCCAACAATAATGCATCATAGAAGCATGGCCTCTAAGGTAAGACACATCCTCATCTTCTTCATATAAACAAGTACAACCTAGGGTTTCACATAAAAACCTTGATCTCCAAATATCCAAGGGATGAAACACTAACTCTAGTCTTCAATATGCTCCAATAATCTCAAGAAAATTTTATTGACTCAAACAGTACATATGAAGATCCAAGAGAGAGAGGAGAAGCAACGAGTTTCTCTTTGTCACATCTCTACACAATACTGAATGAAAATGAATGAACCAGTGAAGGAATCTCTCCTTTATCCATATATATGATTAGTAAGGGAAACAAACAATATATATGTGGTCCAATTCCCTTACAAGAAACCTATGATAATCACATGTAGGCTCACACATGTGGAACACTACACTCCAAAGGTACACAATTCAAGCTCCATGATGATGATATCCACAAGAAAGTTTTCAAATATAAAGGTTCTCAAAAGAATATTTATATCCTACTAAACCATATACTCCATTAAATCCACTCTCCCCACATGAACCATGTTTCAACTTGGGTGTGATAGTGCCAACTCCAAGCCTAACTGAAATAACCAAATATACCATATGATATCTAGGTCATAATTCCATCCTTAGGGATGAAAAACACTCCTTCTAAGTAGAGTCTTATCTAACAAAGAAAGTATATCCATGTTTCCATCACATAAAATGTCACCCAATGAAAATTAATGTCGGGTTTCCATGTCACGATAGGATATCTATGATCCTTGGCCTTCCATATACTAGAAATGTTTTGAATTGGCCCTTTGGTTCCATTTGAAGGCTATAAATGGGCCAATTCCATTTACTTCATATTGAGTCTGCATAACTTTGTCCTTTAATTTTGAACACAGTGCTCATCACCCAATATCTTCCTTTATTTGATTGAGAACTTCATTGTCTCTCTTCTATGAGATTGCCTTCAGTGGAGGATTGAAGTGGTGGAGGCCCAGTTGGAAGGAACTTAGCTTCTTGGTTTTGAACCGTGCTGACACGGAAGTCTGTAACATTTTCACTTCTATTGATCATATATTAATAGAAATACTCTTTTCTCGTCTAATTAATATCTTGAAAATATTTGAATTATTATTCCATGGCCGTATTTGTCATTTTTATTAATAGATTGTGTTATTGAATGTGCTAACATCATTTATTATCACCATATTCTTGATGTGCTTGATTTTTTAGAACTATTTACAAGTATATTTCTTTGGGTCAAGTTCTTAATGGTGGACTTCATCGAACATCTGGATGAGGTACGCCTTTTATCTTGTCTTTATAGCATATTTGTTTACATAGCATACTTGAGAATAGAGTTTAGTTCTGCATTCATTTCCATCTTTTGTGGTTTACCCTAGCCATAGAAAGATTTGAAGAATTTCATTGAGTTTTTGTATGACTCCAACCATACAAACAATTATCCCTTAAGCAATAAGGGAAGAACAAATTGGCCCAAAAAACCTATGGACCCTTTCAAATTAACAAAAACATTAGCCAAGTAGCTTATAAATTGGAGTTTCCATAAAATTGTCTCATCCACAAAGTCTTCCACATTTCATGTCTCAGAAAAATACTTGGGCAAGCTCAACCAATGCAAACAAAAATAGTTGAATTTGATGACGAAGGAAAAATTATTTTATAACCATAAGGTATTCTTGTCACGAAGAAAATTTTCACTTTATATAATTTACATTTGAGAGCCGACTTGACAATTGTAACTTTATTAGAATTTACATTTGCCAAAATAGCGGCTGACTTGACAGTTTGACTTTATTTTACAATAAAGGGAACAATGGGGCCTAATTTACAAGTACAACATAATAATATTATTTTTATGGTTTTTGCATGGTCAAATACAATAGGAGAATATATTTTGCAACCACACATTCATCGACACTCCCTCTTAGCTAGGAAGGTATTCTTCGAGAATAATCTGCTTTTTCATGTCTATACACTTTGGCCATTGTCTTGTTTATTTTCATGAATCTATATATCATGAGAAGTTATGCACTTTCACCAGCCTTTCGTACTGGGGTAACATACCAACCTACGTTGCATTACCAACCTGTGTTGGGGTAGCATACCATCCTTTGTTGGAGTACCAACCTATGTTGGGGTAGCATACCATCCTACATTGGAGTACCAACCTCTATTGGGGTATCATACCAGCCTTTGTTGGAGTATCAACCCGCGTTGGGGTAGTATACCAGCCTACGTTGATGTACCGACCTACACTGGGGTAGAATACCAGCCTGCATTGGGGTACCAACCTGTGTTGGGGTAGCAGACCAGCCTATGTTTGGGTACCAACCTACGCTAGGGTAGCATACTAGCCTGTGTTAGATTACCAACCTGCATTAAGGTAGCATACTACCCTATGTTGAAGTACCAAACTAGTCTTGGGTAGCATGTCAGTCTCTATTGGAGTACAAACCTGCACTCGGGTAGCATATGAGCATGTGTTGGGGTACCAATGTGTGTTGGGATAGCATAGCAGCATGCGTTGGAGTACGAACCTATGCTGGAGTACCTTCTACTACTAGGGATCTTGTCACTTCCCTTTATTGGGGATCACATCTCACTACTAGAGTAAACAATCGCTTCTCACTAGTGGAGAAGTCTATCTGGACCACTACAAGCTTGTCTCTGAAATACTCAAAATTGACTCTTGATGGGGGCTTGGTTAATACATCTGCCACATATTTGTCGATGGAAATATACTGTATATTTACTACTCCCTTATTTACCATGTCCCGGACATAGTGGTACTTGATCTCAATGTGTTTTTACTTATCATGCAACACAGGGTTCTCTCACAACTTCATACAACTCTGGTTATCACATACAATGCAATTTGCCTTTAATTCAATATCAAATAGCCCTGCAAGCAACTTTCTAGGTCATGCTAATTCTTTGCTAGATGATCACGTTGCATTATATTATGTTGTGGGCATACTGAGTGCCACATTGGTTTTCTTTCTGATGAACCATGGAATCATAGGTGATCCTAGACTGAAGCAACACCCAGATGTACTTTTTTGATCTACTACACTACCGACCCAATCTGAATCAGCATAGCCATGTAGGATTGTCTCATGATATGAGACATATCTGAGAGTATATTCAATTGTAACCTTTAGGTATCTCAATACGTGTTTTTCTACAACTATATGAACATGTCTCGGATCGACAATAGACTGACTCAAGGTGTTCACCAAAAAACATGTATCTAGTCTTGTGTTTTTCAAATACATCAGTGATCCGATAATCTATCTATACAAGGTAACATCTAGTGTTTCTGAAGATGTATCACTTAGAATCTTCAACTTTGTCACCATGGGCATAGGCATGGCCTTGCAATCCATCATATTGAACCTCTTTAGAATATCTACTGCATATTTTCCTTGGTTTATGAAAATCTCATTTTGTCTTTGCCATACCTCTAGACCTAGGAGGTAGTGCATTATTCCTAAATATTTCATTTTGAATTATGAGGCAAGATTCCTCTTGCTCTCAACGATGAGTTTCTATTTTCCTGACACAAAAAAGACATATTATCCATCCTCAACCTTGTATTAAAGTTTGGGATCTGCTTTACTCTTGGTAAATCCCAAAATCATCCAGAAGTTATCCCTCTTAATCCCATCTTTCCCAAAGAATGCCTTGAATTCATCTGATGTGAATTCTCCACCATTGTTTGACCTCAAGACCTTAATATTCTTTTCAGAAATATTTTCTATGAGGTTCTTCAATTCCTTCAATTTGATTCAAGAAATAAATCCAAGCTTTGCATGAAAAATCATCAATGAAGGAGACATAGTATACATACCCATGGGATGAAGATGTGGACATAGGTCTACATACGTCTTAGTGTATAATTTCCAATACACCTTTGGCCTTGCGTTTACTTCTTGGAAATGAGCTCTTCACACTCTTTCCTTCTGCACATCCCTTGCATATGCCATCATGGTTCACCTGGATCTTCGGTAGTCCTATCACCATTTTTCTAATGATAAATAATTCCCTATAGTGCATATGAGTAAGTATTTTGTGCCACAACTCACTTGGGATTACGGTATTGTGAACCACGGTTGTCTCTGAGTGTCCTTTCTATTTGTATAAGCCTCCCTCTTTGACACTAATCACAATTGCATCATTGAAATATTTTCCTTTTGGCCACATTAAAACTTCTTCATCGATTAATGAAATTAGGAAACCCTTCTCTTATAGAGATGAAATAGAGAGGAGATTCTTCCTCAACCTAGGTATGAATAAAACATCTTTTATCTTCATCAATTTTCCAGAATCTAATTTGAAATAAGCTTATGTTATTCCTTTCATAGGATATTGATAATCATCCCCAAGCTTCACCTTATTAGGTTAGTCCTTCTTGATCAAGTTTGACAGAGAGTACAAGTATCATGTCATATACTTAGAAGCATCACTATCAATGAGACAAATGTCACTACCATGAGTGACAGTCCCTGTAATGAAATTAAAAGATATGGTCCATTGATGTAGGAGCATCGCTCCATGTCAGCACCGTGCCAACCAGCCAACACATCTAACACACATTTAATGGAGAAAGGGAGAGGCACAACCCTCTCAATTTTGAAATTCAAAATTTCAATAAATGTTGTAAGGCTTTTAATTCCAAACATTGCCTTTGTACAGGTAGTGGTTGAGGTTTCCTTTAATGGTTTCCTGTAGCAAGCCTGGGACATAGTTAGGACTGGGCATCCATTTATGTAATGTAGCTGTAGGAGCCTCTATGTGATAGCGATAGCTCAGAGATGGTGGTTGAGGATAAGCTCATGGGAGCCCTCATTTTGTAAGGGGGAAGTTAGAAAATAATAGGACTCAGAGAGAGAGATAGGAGAGAGAGATAAGACTTGTGACAGTCTAGCCTTTGTAAACACCTTGTATAGGCATTTCTAAATTAATAGAAGAGCATTTTTTACTGCCATGAATTGTTTGTATGTGTTTGCATGTTTTTATGCATTTTGTGTTTTGAATGCACAATTGGTGAAGTATTTCATAAGTTTCAATTTCTTCTCATCTTTGAGTTTTCGAGTGCATAGAGTGCACTAGAGAACTCTATTTCGAATTTTGAAAAAAAAAGGGAAGTGTCAAAGAGAAGACACTCAAAGGGTTGCTCAATACTCTGTAGGCTCTGCAAGGTGTGCATCGAGCAAGAGAACGCCAGGTGGGCATAAGGAGGTTTCTTTTCAAGAAAACTTCTTGAATGTGAGTTATTCGAGATCCTCGAACCTAAAGTGTGCACAGGAGTAAATCTCTGAGAGGACGAAGCTCAGAAGGGACAACGTTTCTATAACACAGATGAGACCCAAAGGAACTGGTATCACAAGAGGAAGATTCGAAGGTCGAGACCTTCGAGACTTAGAAAATCTTCTAAGTCAAAAAGCCAAGAAATATCAGGAGGAAGAGCACAGGTGTCGTTGGATCAGCACTGGGAAGAAAGATCCAGACCGTTGAATCTACGTCTAGGCAGCAGGAGGAGAGTGCGCAAGGAGGACAGATCTAAACTGTCGGATCTAGCGCCAATACCCAACAACTGTTGGATAAAGCAAAGGCACATGGGGTTTAAACCCTTGGATATCCACACATTCAGGAATTGAAAGTTGGAGGAGCAAAGGAGGCTGCACCCCATACTTTCAATCGTCGAGATCGTGAAATCGCGCCAGCCATTGGATCTGGAGCGCAGTGGCCTAAGAGTTGTTGGATCAATGATACGTGCATGGGGTTTAGTCCCTGGGAGGTGCACAGGAAAAAAAGGATCTGGGTCGTTAGATATAGCACCAAGGACCGATAGTCGTTGGAACTGGGAGAAGGTGCGATGGGTTTAATACCTGGGAAGTCACACAGAAGGGTAGAACGAACAACATAAGCTTTGAGGGAGAAGTGTCGAGTTGTCGTGAGTCGTCAGATCCGGAAAAGGTGCACGAGGTTTAAACCTCGTAACAGCATAAGGAAGAGGACTCGTCAAGTCTCAAAAGCATCAGGACCGTCCATTTTGGAGGACAGGTAGCAGAGATCTAGAAGCTATTGGGAGTTTGGTCACCGGGAGTTGGGAGGTGAAGAATCCACAGACATCTTGAAAAGAAGATAGTCGAGGTTCAATCTTGGTCATTGACTAAGCAGAATATTTGGACTGTTGGTCCACATCGCGATCTTGGGTATCACAAGATGGAAGGACAAAGGTCTAGTCTCGCAAAATCCTGAGTCGGGAGATCGTGAAATAGTGAGGTTGGTCCATTTCACTAACTCGGGTATCGTGAGCTGGGAGGTGGAGTTCTTTGCACTTCAAAACCCTGAATCATGAAATCGTGATTCAACCTAAACCATCAATCAAGGAGGAAGGAGAGCCATGAGATTTGGCGCCTCTCTACATTGTGTATTGGGGTTTTGAAGGGTGAAGGAGTTTCACCTTGATCACTCAAGTCGAGAAGTGCTGAGCACCGAGGGCTCGTACAAATACATGTCACATCTGTTAGGTGGCGACCACGTGGTTGATAGGTGGCACAAACATAGAGCGCACAGAAAACACAGAAGTAGGCGACAGGTCGCGTACACGCGTCACCTTGGAAGGGGTCAACCCATCACTGACTTATCGTGCTTCGGGATTTTGCAAAGGAGGAGAACAAGGGTTCAACACTCCAACTCATGAAGTCGTGAGTTGCGAGTAGTGTTATCACTTAGCCCTAGCTAGTGGTTATGTGTGGAAGGTGATAACAAGGAGGAACCATACCCGTATCGCATCTTGGGTATCGGGATTTCGAGAAAGAGGAGTCGAGGGTCTTCGACTCATGAACTCGCGAGTTGTGAAAGGCGCTTGCACTAAGGCCAGGTTGTGGTCACATGGATATGTAAGGCTTTCACCTGGTGTTAAGTTGCGTAGGGCAGGTTTTCAAAGGTTTCATTCAAAGGGCTCCAACAGGAGTCCAAAGAGCCATTTTGTCTCAGAAGAAGATCGATCCAGAGACTAGGAGGTCGCAGAACCCTATTGAGGTAGGGGGTCTGCATCAAGTGGTATTAGAGCCTTTTTTTTGTCTGTAGACTGGAGGCAGAGGGAGGTAGAATAGATAAATAAAATACTTTGATACACACCAAGTGGTATCAGAGCCAATAGATTTTCTATTTGCATATCACAGACAAGAGGAGGACTGTGAAGGGATACAGTATAATACCATCAAGTGGTATTAGAGCAGAATTTTTCCTGTAGATTTTAGACAAAAGAGAAAGAAGAGACCGTTACTTTGTTCACAAACAAAGGAGAGATGGTGGTAGAAATTCTGGTAACATCAAGTGGAATTAGAAGCAGAGATTCATCAGTATACAACAGGTGAAAGAAGCAGGGTTTTAAAGCTCTCTGGTGATTGTTGCAAGTTGTGCAGTAAATGATAGATAGTCAGGTGAGTTGTAGCAGGGCATGGAGATGATCTCAGACGTAGAGTGATCAATATGCTTTCCAGGAGGGCAGGTGAAAGATGGAAATGGCTACTAAAGTTCGTGAGTGTGGTGGAAGATGAGACCACCAGTAGATGAGTAAAGTAGAGATTGACAAAGAACTCGTTGAGATAAGGGAAAGAATGGAACAACTAACATTGAAGATGCAATAGGAGGCGAAATTACACTGGAGGTACGAATGGCCTCTGAATAAGAAATCCAAATGTCTTGTTCAAAAGTTGTTGGCCAGGATACAACAATAAGAGTTGAAGAAGTGGCTGAGGTATGCTGAAAGCCTCAGTGACACAGAGATGGTTTGCATTTGTGAGCCAAAAGTTGGAGAAACCCTCAATGATGAGGAGGAGAGATCGGTTTCAGATCTCATGGGCTGCTAAGAGGGAAGAGATGAATTTTGGAATTGCCAAGTGGGCAATGGAATGAGATCACTAGAGGATCTCATAGATTGTCAAGAGGATGGCAACAAAAATTCATATTGTCGGGTGGGCAATGATATGAGATTAGCATAGGATCTCATAAACTACCAAGTGGGTAGAAGTGAACTTTTGAGTTGCCATGTGAGAAATGGGGAGAGACTAGAGCATAGAGGTCTTGCATACTACCAAGGGGGCAGGGGTGAAAGTTCATATTGCCAAGTGGGCAATGAGATGGGATCACTGGATCTCATAGACTACCAAGTGGGTAGTAGAAAATTCCCAAATTGCCAGGTGGGCAGGGGAAAGGAGATGAGACTATCTGAGAGTCTCACGGACTCTGTTGAGAGTTCATGTCAGCAAGGAGTGTTTATAGGTGAAGAGTCATGTGGTTTTGCAGATCATGTGAATGAAGATGATGACAAGTTAAAAACTTGCACCATCCAGAAGGAGGATCAGAAGAGCATTATGATGATTGGGGGAATTTGGGTATTCCTACCATATAGCCCAATTGAGGCAAGAGAATGTGTTGCAGATGCAGCAACAGAAGGAGGACAGCCAACAGAGACTGTCAAAGAAAAGGAAGAAGTGGAGAAGACACTGATGTTTTCCCAAGGATAAGAAGAAGAGCATTCAACCAAGTTTCTCAAAATTTTCAGCCAGGAAGTTGAAACAGAAATGACTGCAGCACTGGAGTCTGCAGCAGAAGAGGAAGCAGACAACACGGATTTTGTTGATCTATATCAAGAATTGGAAGCCCTGGAAAGAAGTGTGATGGTGCAAATTTTATACATCCGACAAGCCAAGATGGAAGAAGTTGGAAGTATGCCAGCAGGAGAAACGGCAGTAGCAGAACTTCCACGGGAAGAAGTTGAGCAGTAGTTCAGTGAGAAGACTGCAAAGCTAGAGTCTGCAGTAGAGTGGCCACTTAGTGCCACAAAGAGAGATGAAGATAGCAAGGGAGATCGAGCAGATCTTCCCATTGAGAAGACCGTAGTGCGGCAGAGAAGACTTCATACAAAGAGTCAGCCACTGGAGCAGCTAGATGAGGTAATTGAAGAAATCAGAAGGCTAATGTTGAGTTCAGCAGTAGAAACTACTAGCAACAAGAAGTTGAGTAGAAGGGATCCTGCAAGAGCAGTAGGGCAGCAGCAACAACAACATCGAAGCAAAGGAGCAGGTAGACAGCTCCAAGGGAAAGTTTTGGATCTAGGTGGATTTCAACACTGGAGAAGAGGATCCCATGATCAAGAGATCGTGATTTTTCTAGCTGAGGAGTATGATGTAGGAGCATCACTCCATGTCAGTAGTGTGCCAGCCAGCCAGCACATCCAACAAACATTTAATGGAGAAAGGGAGAGGCGCAACCCTCTCAATTTTGTAATTCAAAATTTCAATAAATGTTGTAATGCTTTTAATGCTAGATCACGCCTTTGTATAGGTAGTGGTTGAGGTTTCCTTTAATGGTTGCCTACAGCAAGCCTAGGACGTAGTCAGGATTGGGCATCCATTTATGTAATGTAGCCATAGGAACCGCTCTATGATAGTGATAGCTCAGAGACGGTGGTTGAGGATAATCTCATGGGAGCCCTCATTTCGTAAGGGGGAAGTTAGAAAATAATACGACTCAGAGAGAGATATAGGAGAAAGAGCTCAGACTTGTTACAGTCCAGGATTTGTAAACACCTTGTATAGGCATTTCTGAATTAATAGAAGAGTAGTTTTTCCTGCCATGAATTGTCTGTATGTGTTTGCATGTTTTTATGCATTTCATGTTTTGAATGCATAACTCGTGAAGTGTTTCATACGTTTCAATTTTTTCTTATCTTTGAGTTTTTGAGTGCATAGAGTGCACTAGAGAACTCTATTTTGAGTTCTGAAATAAAAAGGGAAGTGTCGAAGAGAAGGAACTCACAGGGTTGCTCAATACTCTGTAAGCTCTGCAAGGTGTGCATCGAGAAGGAGAACTCCAGGTGGGCGTAAGGAGTTTTATTTTCAAGAAAACTTCTCGAATCTGAGTTATTCGAGATCCTCGAACGCAAAGTGTGCGTAGGAGTAAATATCTGAGAGGACGAAGCTTAGGAGGGACAATGTTTCTATAACACAGACGAGACCCAAAGGAACTAGGCTCACAAGAGGAAGAGTCAAAGGTCGAGACCTTTGAGACTTAGAAAATCTTCTAAGTCAAAAAGCCAAGAAATCTCAGGAGGAAGAGCATAGTTGTCGTTGGATCATCACTAGGAAGAAAGATCCAGATCGTTGAATCTGCGTCCAGGAAGTAGGGGGAGAGCATGGAAGGAGGACAGATCTGAACTGTCAAATCTAGCGCCAATACCCGACAACCATTGGATCAAGTGGAGGCGCACGGGGTTTAAACCCTTGGATATCCACACATTTAGGAATCAAAAGTTGGAGGAGCAAAGGAGGCTGCACCCCATACTTGTAATCATCGAGATCGTGAAATCACGCCAGTTGTTGGATCTAGAGCGCAGTTGCTTGAGAGCCACTAGATCAAGGATACATGCATGAGGTTTAGTCCCTAGGAGATGCACAAGAAAAAAAGTATCTAGGCCGTCAGATCTAGCACCAAGGAATGATAGCCATCAGATCCGGGAGAAGGTGTTCGGGGTTTAATCCCTGGGAAGCCGCATAGAAGGGTAGAACAGATGGTAGAAGCTTCAAGGGAGAAGTGTCGAGTTGTCGTGAGCTGTCGGATCTAGAAAATGTGTGTGAGGTTTAAACCTCGTAACAGCAGAAGGAAGAGGACTCGTCAAGTCCTGAAAGCACCAGGACCGTCCAGGTGAAGACTCCACAGACATCTCGAAAAGAAGATAGTCGGGATTCAATCTTGGTCGTTGACTAAGAGGAAGATCTGAACTGTTGGTCCACATCATGATCTCGAGTATCACAAGCTAGAAGGACAGAGGTCTTGTCTCCCAAAACCCTAAGTCACGAGATCGTGAAATAGCGAGGTCGGTCCATTTCATGAACTCGGGTGTCGTGAGCTAGGAGGCAGAGTTCTTTGTGCTTCAAAACCCCGAATCACAAAATCATGATTCGACCTGAAACATTGATGGAGGAGGAAGGAGATTCATGAGATTTGGTGCCTCGCTACATCATGTATCGGGGTTTCAGAGGGTGAAGGAGTTTCACCTTGATCGCTAAAGTTGCAAAGTGCCAATCACCAAGGGCTCATACGAACATGTGTCACATCTGTTAGGTGGGGACCACATGGTTGATAGGTGGCGCAAACATAGAGCGCACAGAAAAGGCGGAAGTAGGCGACAGGTGGCGTACACACGTCACCTTGGAAGGGGTCAACCCATCGCTGACTTATCCTGCTTCAGGATTTCGCAAAGGAGGATCACGAGGGTTCAGCACTCCAACTTGCGAAGTCACAAGTTTAGAGTAGTGCTAGCACTTATCCCTAGCGGGTGGTTATGTGTGGAAGGCTCTAACAAGGAGGAGCCATACCTATATCACATCTCGGATATCGGCATTTGGAGAAAGAGGAGTTGAGGGTATTTGACTCATGAACTCGCGAGTTGCGAAAGGCGCTTGCGCTAAGGCTAGGTTGTGGTCACATGGAGATGTAAGGCTCACGCCTGGTGTTAATTTGCGTAGGGCGGGTTTTCATGAAGGACCTGTGGATTCATTCAAAGGGCTCCAATAGGAGTCTGAAGAGCCATTTCGGCTCAGAAGAAGATTGATCCAAAGATCGAGAGGTTGAAAAACCCTGCTGAGGTAGGGGGTCTACATCATTCATTATAAATTTCTCCCTCTGGATATTTATATCTTACGAGATCATTCTCCTTCAGAATGTATTTCCACACTTGGAGGTCATTGGCTCCTTCAAGATTTCCATCGAGCCTGAAATTGGTAGTCATCTTGCCTAGAACAAGAAAACAACAAATAAATTTTCAATATATAGATCTAGACCTTACGAGATATTTTTGTTGAACCAAGAAGAATTTCTTTCATAGGGACTGCAACCAAATGTCAAGATCTATAGTTTAAGAGGAAACCCTAATTTTTCAAATTTTGAAATTTTGAATTATTGTTTAGGGAAGTGATGTGCCTTTCCTACGAGAGTTCCTGGGTGATCTTAGATTTACCAACATCCTCCAAAAATAGGTAAAACATCACTCTTAGGGTTTAGGAAAAAACCATAATTTTGCAGCAGCTCCAACACTAAAAACTAGATCTTAGAGAGAGTCTGTTGAGGCTAGGAAAGAATTCTTAAACTATGAATTGGTCTCTTTCAGACCCACTCTGATACCATTTTGAAAATTTACTTATGCAACTAACAGTTAAAATTCATCTTTTCTTATTACAATTATTTAGGACATTAACTGCATATACAAGATCACTGAAAGAGAGACAATCACATAAACAAGATAGACACAAATATTATCCTCATAAACCATCTAGGGGAAGAAAACCCAACAACTTATTCTAAATAGATTCTTCAACCAAGAACAATGCCAAGACAAAAAACAAATACGCCTTTGCAGCGTCTCCCTCTCTCTCCAAAACTTGTGCACCTTTTCTCTCTCTTGTGCTTGAGTGAGATGAGTGTATAAAAGAGGCATCTATACTCTCTATTTATACACAAATGTCTTTCCCTTCTCTCCAAAACTTGTGCACCTTTTCTCTCTCTTGTGCTTGAGTGAAATGAGTGTATAAAAGAGGCATCTATCCTCTCTATTTATACAAAAATGCCTTTCCCTTTTAACTACCAGGTCCAACTTGGCAATTGTCAGTTAATTACATTTTACATTTTCCACAATAGGGGCCAACTTGACAGTTTGACTTTATTTTACAATAAAGGCCACAATGGGGCCGAATTTACAAGTACAACATAATAATATTTTTTTTAGCAGCTACGCATTCTTCAACATTGGCAATTAAAACTAATCATTAATTTTATCTTTCTTTTATATAATTATTATAATTTTCATAAATAATTTAACATACAACATTCTAATTTAAGAAGTTAATGTTAACTTCACAGCTATATAGACATTTTTTTTATTTAACACATCTCCTTTCAATTTTATTAAAAAATTTACTTTATAGAATAAATAATAATTGGTTGACCATTTATTTCATGGAATTTTGTTGCCTTATATTGTAACAAGAGGTTGTCATTATTTTTTTGTTTTTGTATAATTTTATTTCTATTATAAATATATTTTAAGTAATTTTAATCAGTAATGCCCCACCACTTCCCATGCAACATGAGTTTTAGGAACATAGGCTAATGCAATTTTGGTACTAGTATAAGAATCTTCACTTGTTTTTACGTATGTAGTTAAGGTACACACTATTAAAAAGTACATGATGTCACTAGATATCTCTTTTGTATTTCTTGCTTATCTGATCATCTTTAAAACAAAATTTTTGGCCTTGGAACAAATCTTCCTCCTACATAAGAAAGTTTACAGTCACTCACAACTCAGAGTTAGTGATCATTTTCCTTAAGATACATTAAAAAGTAATAAAAAATTATTTACATTAAAATGTTAAAACAATATAAATAGACTTTAGAGTATAAAAATTGCAAATCTATCTTAAAATAAAATTTTAATTTATAGTTAACAAGTTTACCAAAATAAGTCACTCACTTTGAATTCACATTAGTGTTTTTCTTGACCTCAAAATGAAGTATATGGATGTCCATAGAAGTTGTCCTCTCTCTGTGCAATCACTCCTCTCTCTGTGCAAGCAGTCCCATGATAGGTACTGAGCATATGGATGCCCATATGTCTATGATAGGTACTAAGCATATGGATGTCCATAAAATCTAAATTTGTCTTCTCTATGTGCAAGCAGTGCCATGAT
>JZKD02S2105771.1:972681-987768 GCA_000966675.3 Picea glauca
CACATTATTCAACACTCCCTCTTAGCTAGGAAGGTATTATTTGGGAATAATCTTCTTTTGCATGTCTATACACTTCGGCCATTGTCTTGTTTATTTGTATTGGGGTAACATACCAACCTGCATTGGAGTACCAACCTGCGCTGGGGTAGCATACCAGCCTATGTTGGAGTACCAACCTGTGTTGGGGTAGCATACCATCCTACATTGGAGTACCAACCTATGATGGGTAGCATACCAGCCTGTGTTGGAGTATCATCCTACGTTGGGGTAGAACTAGCCTGTGTTGGTGTGCCAACCTCCACTAGGGTAGAATACCAACCCCCATTGGGGCACCAACCTATGTTGGGGTAGCAAAACAACATGTGTTGGGGTACCAACCTGCGCTAGGGTAGCATACCAACCTGTGTTGGATTACCAACCTTCGCTAGGGTAGCATACTAGCCTGCGTTGAAGTACCAACCTACGCTTGGGTAGCATGTCAATCTGTGTTGGAGTAAAAACATGCACTCGAGTAGCATACGATCATGTGTTGGGGTACCAACATGCACTAGGTAGCATACCAACATGCGTTAGAGTACCAACCTGCATTGGAGTACCTTCTACTACTAGGGATCTCATCACTTCCTTCTATTGGGGATCACATCTCACTACTGGAGAAAACAATCACTTCTCACTAGTGGAGAAGTCTTTCTGGAACACTACAAGATTGTCTCTGATATAATCAAAATTGACTCTAGATGGGGGATTGGTTAATACATCTACCACATGTTTGTCGATAGAAACATACTGTATATTTATTGCTCCCTTATTTACCATGTCCCGGACATAGTGGTACTTGATCTCAATTTGTTTTTACTTGTCATGAAACACAGAGCTCTCTGACAACTTCATACAACTCTGGCTATCACATACAATGCAATTCACCTTTAATTCAAGATCAAATAGCCCTGCAAGCAACTTTCTAAGCCACACTGCTTCTTTGGTATATGAGCACGCTACAATATATTCTTCTTCGGGTGTACTGAGTGCCACATCATTTTTCTTCCTGATGAACCATGCAATCATATGTGATCCTAGACTAAAGAAAAACCCAGATGTACTTTTTTGATCTTCTACACTACTGACCCAATCTGAATCAACATAGCCATGTACGATTATCTCTCGATCTGAGCAATATATGAGAGTATAAAAAATTGTACCCTTTAGGTATCTCAATACATGTTTTTCTACAAATAGGTGAACATGTCTCGGATCAACCATATACTGACTCAAGGTGTTCACCAAAAAACATGTATCTAGTCTTTTGTCTTTCAAATACATCAGTGATTCGATCATCTTTCTATACAAGGTAAAATCCATTGTTTCTAAAT
Organism: Picea glauca; assembly: GCA_000966675.3. Classification (NCBI taxonomy): domain Eukaryota; kingdom Viridiplantae; phylum Streptophyta; class Pinopsida; order Pinales; family Pinaceae; genus Picea; species Picea glauca. The sequence continues at coordinate 974,052 of JZKD02S2105771.1, forward strand.
ATGTATCACTTAGAAGATTCATCTTTGTCACCATGGGCATAGGAATGACCTTGCAATCCATCATATCGAACATCTTCATAATATCTACTGCATATTTTCCTTGGTTTAGGAAAATCTCATTTTGTCTTTTCCATACCTCTAGACCTAGGAGGTAGTGCATTATTTCTAGATATTTCATTTTGAATTATGGGCAAGCTTCCTCTTTCTCTCAACAATGAGCTTCTTTTATCCTGTCAAAAACAAGTCATATTCCCCATCCTCAACCTTGTATTAAAGGTTGGGATCTTCTTTACTCTTGCTAAATCCCAAACTCATCAAGAAGTTATCCCTCTTAAGCCCATCTTCCCCATAGAATGAATTGAATTCATATGATGTGATTTCTCCACCATTGTTTGACCTCAAGACCTTAATATTCATTTCAAAAATATTTTCTATCAGGGTCTTCAATTCCTTAAATTTTCTAAACACTTCACCTTTTGAATTCAATAAATAAATTGAACATTTGCATGAAAAATCATCAATGAAGGAGAAATAGTATACATACCCATTGGATGAAGATGTGGACATAGGTCCACATACGTCTTAGTGTATAATGCCCAATACGCCTTTGGCCTTGCTTTTACTACTTCGAAATGGGCTCTTCACACTCTTGCCTTCTGTGTAGTGTCCCCAAGGCCAAGCCCCGATGAAAACTATGATCTAAAAGATATTGTAAATGTGTGTTATAAGCTGGTGAGCCAAGTTTTGTATAAGCCAGTAGGATTATGTGTTTGATTAGGCCAGAGAGCCTAAGGGTTGAAGGCCAAGGGCCTGGATTTTGTATATGTATGTATGCATCACATCAATAAAATATAAACACCACCAGGTGCAGACCGACCACAAAGAATGAGTGATGGGGGACTGAGCATCCACAGAGTGGGCAAGGAACTAGGGGCTGGAAGGTGGGAAAGGGGCTGAGTGTTGAGCCTAGGGGGCTAAGACTAGGGGGCTTAGGCCTGGAATAATATTTTAAAATTATTTTAAAAAGAGACATGTGAATTTTTGTTTATCCTAAGTTCCTGGCAAGGGAGGGAACGTGCAAAAGGGATGCACGTTGTGGTACGCATGCAGTTCCCAGGGTAACAAGTGTCAACCCTGGTGCATGCAAATATAAGCACTGAGCTGAACTGTGGGAGGGGATATTCCTCCATTCGGACCCGAACCGCTGAGCGGGGAACCGGTACGACCTCTACCAGATACGTTGGTTCATCTCTGAAAGCCGAAAAACCTATGTTTGTCCTGAGGAAACCGTGTACACCCTGTCTAGAGCTGTGAGTCTGTGTCTGTTCTAGGCAACCCAGGAGCGCATTTCCTAAATCGGAATCCTGTGTTGGACTCAAGTGGAAGGATCCATGTCTGTTTGAGAAAAAACTGAGTTAGCCTATGCATAGAACCTTGTTCCGAAATCAACACCGTGAGACCATCCTATGACTTCTTAACCGATTTGGGGAAGCCTGTGTCTGTGTTTCCTGTGGGTTGTTGTGACCACACAGCATTGGACTGTGTAAGGCTTGTTGGCCTGTGGGTGACTCCTCCAGGTGAGAGAGTGTGCAGAGGGAGAAGAGAACTCCTGGAAGGAACCCTGTAGCTGCCATAGAGCCCAGAGACTTCCAGTCCGGTTTGTTCTTGTAACCCAAGGTAAGGGAGACTGGCAGCCGAATGACTGTCTAGGTGACAGAGAAGGTGCACTCTCCTAGGGTGGAATAGGCATGCGGGGAATGAGGGTCTGTTGGCAGTGAGTGTGGGAAATTCCTGGGAGAGCTTTCTTCCCGGTGGTTGTGTAGGTGCTATCTTCCCTGTAACCACAGCCTCAGCCTAGGATTCCTTGCCTTGGGGTGGAGCTCGGGCCCAGCTCGGGGGTGACCTACTGTTGAGTTGATGAACAGTGTGTTCTAAGGCTGGGAGATTCATGGAAGGCCTGCACTTGGTTGGTGAATTCTACAGTTGTTAAAAGATAAGTATCTGAATTATATTTTATCACATTTGGCATGACTGTGCTGTATATATTATCATGCTTTTCTGCTGTGTAAATGAGTTACTGTTGAATGCTATGGCTTGTTTAATTGTAGCAGTAATTTATATATATATTTTACTCTAAGAATTAAGTGTGTTTAATTGTGTTAAATGCATGTGGTTATAATTCCTATACGAAGTATGTAAACATTCATGTATAGAATGGTAACTGAGAGGTTGGGAAACCCCGGTAGTGAAAAGGTACACTACAAATTGGTATCAGAGCCAAGGTTTCGACACTGAGCCTTGATGGGCCAGTGGAGCGGTCTTTGGACCGAGAATGCGAGGGGAAATCGGGTCTGGAATGACTAATTGCAGACCCTGGGATGCTCCGAAGCGTCAAGGAGATACTTGATGAGTTTCTTTTAAAACTCGGGAGGATCGTGAGTCGTAGGATCACTGTGGGATTACCCGTCAACCATTCGAGTTGACAGAATTTGCACAGGGTTTAAGTCCTCATGGGTAGAGGAGAAGTCTTGGAGAGGTGATGCGATATTAGAGTCATTGGGTTTTTTCTAAAGCAGAGAATCGAGACCTTGTGATTCTCAAAATCCTGAGAAGGGATCCTAGCCATTGATCTCGGCAGAACACGTGTCAGCATTTTGGGGAGGCATCGGGATTTTACCCATCGGGGAATTGGAAGACCAGTGCACATGACAACGGGAATTGCGATATCCCAATACGCGATTTCCCAATGGGTGCAAGGATAGGGTGGGGACCACCAGGGTTAGGGTGGAGGACAGATGTCACCCCACATCGGAGTTCGGAACTTCGTAAGTTCTGAGAACAAGTGCAATGAGGTTTTGATATCACAAAATGCGATTTCCTGATTGTCAAAGGAGTGTGGGCCATAGTCGGAGGGCTAGCATGGATGGAGTCCATCAGAAATCGGGAAATCGGGGATTCCGCTATCAAGAGTTTTGGCACATTTTGATTCGCGAAACCCCGAACCCCGATAAGGGAAAAGGCCGGGGTCACGAGTCAGCGGTCACATGGTGTAGAGCCATGGCAGGGGCTAACACGTAAAGGAATGTGTCGGAAGTCATAGGATCGGGAGTTCCAAGTACGTGAGCATCGCGACATCATGAAACCTGAAACCTCGACAAGATTTTTGAGTAGAGGTCACATGGACCTGGGCTTAACCACGAAGGGTTAAGGCAAAAAGGCACATCAGAAAATAGTGATTTCGGGAAATCTGATGACATGAAACATGCTTCTCATAAAACCACGAATTCCGATATCATGATGTAAATTATTTAACTCTTAATCAGTCTTAGTGGTGATTAGTTTAATTCCAAACTTTACTTAAGGATTAAATGTATCGGGAAATCGGGAAACACGATGACAAGATTATTTGATTTTATAAAACCGCGAATCCTGATATTGCGACGTGATTAACTTAACCTTTAAACCTTTTTAATTCGGAATTAAGTAATTTAAGTTTTCAAATTTAATTAAAGATCAATGCTAATTAATTATCCTTATAAACAAGGCTTAAAGTTAAACTTTCTTTGAATGACCTTTAATCTGTCATTGCCCGATTTAGTAAGTTTCTATTATATGTGCGAGGTGACCAAGACTATGGAAAACCCATGCAAACCACATGGTTGAACAAGTCATATAGTATCGGTCACATGGACCAAGGCCTAGCAAGGAGGGCTAGCGCACAAAGGGGCGCATGAGGTTTTGAGGACTTAAATCCCGATAGGAAGGTAAGGCCACGGTCACGAAGGGATGGTCATATGCGATAAGAGCTAAGCTCAGGAGGGCTCGCACGTGAAGAAAGCTCATCGCAAATCGGGAATCGGGGATTCAAACCACCAGAACATTGCCGATTTCAAAACCCCCATAGAGGTAACCCTGATAGAAGGAAGGGAGACCTTGAAGAATTTCCTGTGGGAGGAAAAATTTCCCGATAGGGAAATAGGAGAATTTCAAGAAACCCGAAAAGCATAGAGACCGACAGAGCTCAGAAAACTTGTGAAGTTGAAATGTCTTTCGTTCTTGTTCATATTAGTTATAAACATTGTGGATTATTCATGAATTCTAATGGCTTGACAATTTTTGAATTGGATTGCACAGTGCGTGTTCAAAATACGATAGAGGCCAAAACTCCAGTTAATCAACGTCGAGTATGGAGTGGGGAAGAGTGCAAATTATCCCTGAAATGGAAGATGAACGAGAAGGAAAGGATGTTAACCTGGGAGTCGAAGGATTGAACTCCAATGGGCATGGAAAGGAGATGGATAAGGAAGGACATATAATGAAAATCCTTGAAGGATTGCAAAGAGAGGTCAATGAGCGTCGATCTGATAGCCGAAAGCTCATGAAATTTAAGGATCGGCAAGGGAAATTAAACTTAAAATTCTTGCAGAGTATGGAAAGAATAGAGAAGAAACTTGAGAAGGGAAGAGACTCAAGTACGACAGAGAGTCACAGAGACCATGGGAGAAGAAGTAGATCAAGGAGTGGTAGCCGACGTCACAGTCACTCCCAAAAACATTCAGACAAGGAGACACACAGTAGTTCAAGCCCATCCCCTACCAGAAAACATCGAAGATATGGAAGGGAGGAATTGAAAGGATAAATGAATAAAATTAAACCTCCAACATTCGATGGAGAACATAAGAAGGAGGAAGATGCTAAGACATGGTTGCTTGGCATGAAGAAATATTTCTAGCTGCAGAATTATTCTGCCCATGCAGAAGGAAGAATCGCAATGTACCAGTTGAAAGGAAAAGCATCCATGTGGTGGGATCAGTTTGTGCAAGTGCATCACATCAGATAGAAAGAGGTCACGTGGAAGGAGTTTAAAAGGTATTTCAAGAAGAAATACCTGACTAAAAGATACTATGACAGAAAGATGAAGGAGTTCTTCGAACTCAAGTTGGGCAGTATGACCATTGATGAGTATGAACGAAGTTTTCTAGAACTGTTGAAGTATGTTCCATTCATCAAAGATGAGGCTGTCAAAATTCAGAGGTATCTGAGTGGACTACCACCTTCCATTGGTGACAAGATTCAATACGATGATCCTAATACCATGGAAGAAACCATAATAAGGGAGAAATGCCTATATGAACAGCAAAGGGAAAAGCCTACATTTCGGAAGGCTTGGGATGACCAGAAGAGGTTTAAGAAGGAACAGAGGAAGAAGGGAAGTAAGCCTTCCTTTCTCAGAAACAGTCCTTGGGGAAAATCATCTTTTAAAGAGCCCAGGAAATTTGAAGGGAGTGAACAGATGCCAAGGCCTCCACCCATGGAGTGTTGGGGTTGTAAAGGGAATCATAGGTACAAAGATTGCCCCCACAAAAAAGACAAAGAAAGAATTGTCCATACTGTTCAGCAAGCTGAAACAGTGGAGGATATGGGCAGAAGAATGCCGAGGATCTACACCGCCCTGGAGAACAAACAAGCAGAATTTCAATCGCACATGATTGAAGTGGAAGGCATGACCAACAACCGACCACTTGTTATTTTGATTGATTTAGGGGCTAGCCATAGTTATGTAGATCCTAGGGTGGTGGAAAGTTTGCATCTAACGAGGAGAAAACATGAGAAGTCTTGGTTAGTGCAGTTGGCCATAGGGACCAAGAGGAAGGTCATTGAATTGGTTAAGTCCTGTTCAATGGACATGAAAGGAATGAGCACTAAGGCTGAATTGAAAATTCTGCCTTTAGGCTCATATGACTGCTTAATTGGGATGGACTGGTTGGACCAACACCATTCCCTTTTGGATTGTTGAAACAAGAGGTTCGCATGTCTGAACGAAGAGGGAAATCAGGTAACAGTCCAAGGAATTCCCAGAGCCGTGGCTGTGAGGGAAATCTCAGCTATGCAGTGAAGAAATGTTACCGGAAAGGCTATCAATTATTTGCAGCCCGGGTGGAAGAAGTATTCCAAAATATGGTCTCGGATATGGAAGACCACAGGGTACTCCAAGAGTTTGAGGATGTGTTTCAGGAGGTGCCTGGACTACCTCCGAAGGGGGACATCAATTTTTCTATAAATCTGATGCCTGGAGCAGCTCCAATTTTGAAAGCTCCTTATAGAATGAGCACACCAGAGCTGAAAGAGTTGCAACTGCAACTCGAAGAGATATTAAAGAAATGCTACATTCATCCCAGTGTGTCACCATGGGGAGCCCCGGTTCTATTTGTGAAGAAGAAAGATCGAACACTGAGGCTGTGCATTGACTTTCGGCAGTTGAATAAAGTCACTGTCAAAAACAAATATCCTCTGCCAAGGATTGGTGATCTTTTTGATTAGTTAAAGGATGAGAAAGTATTTTTAAAAATAGATCTTCGATCTGGATATCATCAAGTCAGGATAAAAGATGAAGACATCAGCAAGACTGCCTTCAGAACAAGGTACATTCATTATGAGTTCACTGTGGTTCCATTTGGACTGTCCAACACGCCTACTATCTTCATGTGCTTAATGAATGGGGTGTTCAAAAATTATCTGGACAAGTTTGTCATAGTATTCTTGGATGATATCTTGGTGTATTCCAAGACAGAGGAAGAACACGAACAACATCTTAGAATGGTGTTGCATGTGTTGAGAGAACACCAGCTTTACGCAAAACTGAGCAAGTGCTCATTTTACCAAAAGCAGATCCATTATCTGGGACACGTTATTTCTGAAGAGGGGATTGTTGTGGATCCTGAGAAGGTAAAGGCCATTCAAGAGTGGCCAGCGCCAAGAAATGTGATAGAATTTAGATCCTTTATGGGTCTGGCAGGTCATTATAGGAGGTTTATAGCTGGATTCTCAAGGATAGCACATGCTATCACTTCCTTGCAAAGGAAGGAGAAGAAGTTCTAGTGGACTGATCAATGTGAGAGCAGCTTCCAGCAATTGAAGCAACTGCTCACTAGTGCTCCAATCCTAAAGATTGCTGATCCAAGTAAGGATTATGTAGTGTGCACGGATGCGTGTAAGGAAGGGCTGGGAGGAGTTCTCAGCCAAGAGGGATCGATAATTTGTTATGAATCCCGAAAGCTGAAAAAGCATGAAAAGAATTATGCCACTCATGATTTAGAGATGGCAGCAGTTGTCCATGCCTTGAGAAAATGGAGACATTACCTCATGGGCAAGAAATTTGAGTTAAGAATGGACCACAATGGTCTAAAGTATTTATTTGATCAGCCAACTTTAAATGCCAGATAGATTAGATGGCTGGAATTTCTGTGCGAATATGACTTTGATATCAGGCATATCAAAGGGAAAGACAATAAAGTGGCTGATGCACTCAGCAGAAAAGTGCATGAATTACATGCTACAACCATTAGCATGTACATAACTGAGTTGAAAGACAGAATTGTGGAGGCTGCAAGTGTTGATTTGCAGTACAGAAATCTTGTAGAAAAGCTACAACAGCATGAAAGACCACAGATCGAGAAAGGTTATGCCTTGGAAACTGATGGTCTACTTCTGTATAAGAACAGAGTATATGTACCCAATGTCCGAGAATTGAAATTGGCAATTCTAAAGGAGATGCATAACGTGGCTTATGCTGGACATCCTATATATCAGAAGACTGTGGTAGTAGTCAAAAGCCATTATTTTGGCCAAGTATGAAGAAGGAAATTGTTGAATACATCGCCAGATGTATGGAATGCCAAAAGGTCAAGGCTGAGCACAGACACTCAACAGGGTTGTTGCAGCCTTTACCTATTCCTGAGTGGAAATGGGATGTGGTAACAATGGATTTTATCACAGGATTGCCCAGAACAAGCAAGCAACATGATTCAATCATGGTGGTGGTGGACAAGCTTACTAAAGCTACCCATTTTATTCCACTAAAGACCACCCACAGAGCAACAAATGTTGCTGATATCTTTTTAAAAGAAGTTGTGCGCTTGCATGGAATTCCTAAGACAATTGTGTCTGATAGGGACCCGAAATTCACTTCGAATTTCTAGAAAGGACTGTTCAAAGGATTCAGAACGAATCTAAACTTTAGTACAACATATCATCCCGAGTCTGATGGAAAAACAGAGAGAGTAAATCGAGTAATCGAAGACATGCTGAGAATGTATGTGATGGATAAACCATCAAGGTGTGAAGACTACCTGCATTTGGTAGAATTCGCTTACCATAATGGGTACCATACATCTCTGAAGATGAGCCCATTCGAAGCACTTTATGGAAGAAAGTGCGACACTCCAGTGAGATGGGATAATCCCACTGACAGAACAGTAGTTGGACCTGAACTACTCAGAGAGATGGAAGATCAAATGACAAAAATCAAACAGAATCTGAAAGCTGCCCAGGATAGGCAGAAAAGTTATGCTGATAGTAACAGAAACCATAGAGAATTCAAAGTGGGTGACCATGTTTTCCTGAAAGTGAAAACTAACAGGATTTCCCTGAAATTGGGAAGTTGTGCCAAGTTGACAGCAAGATTTTGTGGGCCATTTGAGATCCTGGAAAGGATTGGGCCAGTTGCATACATGCTTGCATTACCTGCATCTATGACTGTACATAATGTATTTAATGTTTCACTGCTTAAGAAATGTGTACCTGATGTTAATCATGTTATCGATTGGACTGTGATCCAAGTGGAACTAGAAGGTGTCCTGCAAGTGCATCCTGTACGCATATTGGATAGGAAAGGAAAACAGCTCCGGAATCGAGCTATAGAGCTTGTAAAGGTCCAGTGGACCTGGTACGGTCCTAAGGACGTGACATGGGAGCATGCAGATGTTATGTGGGTAGAGTACCCACATCTTTTTGAAAATTTTGAAGAGCTTGCAGATGTTATGTAAATTTGCACTGAGGACGGTGCAAAAATAAGGGGAGGGGGATTGTAGTGTCCCCAAGGCCGAGCCCCGATGAGCCAAGTTTTGTATAAGCCAGTAGGCTTATGTGTTTGATTAGGCCAGAGAGCCTAAGGGTTGAAGGCCAAGGGCCTCGATTTTGTATATGTATGTATGCAACACATCAATAAAATATAAACACCACCAGGTGCAGAATGACCACGAAGAATGAGTGATGGGGTACTGAGCATCCACAGAGTGGGCAAGGAACTAGGGGCTGGAAGGTGGGAAAGGGGCTAAGTGTTGAGCCTAGGGGGATAAGCCTAGGGGGCTTAGGACTGGAATAATATTTTAATATTATTTTAAAAAGAGACATGTGCATTTCTGTTTATCCTAAGTTCCTGGAAAGGGAGGGAACGCGCAAAAGGGATGCACGTTGTGGTACGCATGTAGTTCCTAGGGTGACAAGTGTCAACCCTGGTGCATGCAAATATAAGCGTCGAGCTGAACCATGGGAGGGGATCTTCCTCCATTCGGACCTGAACCGTTGAGCGGGGAACCGGTACGACCTCTTCCAGATACGCTGGTTCATCTCTGAAAGCCGAAAAACCTGTGTTTTTCCTGAGGAAACCGTGTACACCCTGTCCAGAGCTGTGAGTCTGTGTCTGTTCTAGGCAACCTGGGAGCGCATTTCCTAAACAAGAAGCCTGTCTCTTACTCAAGTGGAAGGATCCGTGTTTGTTTGAGAAAAAGCTGAGTTAGCCTGTGCGTAGAACCTTGTTCTGAAATCAACACCGTGAGACCATCCTGTGACTGCTGAACCAATTTGGGGAAGCCTGTGTCTGTGTTTCCTGTGGGTTGTTGTGACCACACAGTATTGGACTGCGTAAGGCTTGTTGGCTTGTGGGAGACTCCTCCAGGTGTGAGAGTGCACAGAGGGAGAAGAGAACTCCTAGAAGGAACCCTATAGCTGCCATAGAGCCCAGAGACTTCCGGTCCGGTCTGTTCCTGTAGCCCAAGGTAAGGGAGACTGGCAGCCGAAGGACTATCTAGGTGACAGAGAAGGTGCACTCTCCTAGGGTGGAACAGGCATGTGGGGAATGAGGGTCTGTGGGCAGTGATCATGGGAGATTCCTGGGAGAGATTTCTTCCTGGTGGTTGTGTAGGTGTTATCTTCCCTGTAACCGCAGCCTGAGCCTAGGATTCCTTCCCTTGGGGTGGAGCTCGGTCCCAACTCGGGGGTGACCTACTGTTGAGATGATGAACAGTGTGGTCTAAGGTTGGGAGGTTCGTGAAATGCCTGCACTTGGTTGGTGAATTCTACAGTTGTTAAAAGATAAGTATCTGAATTATGTTTTATCACATTTGGCATGACTGTGCTGTATATATTATCATGCTTTTCCGCTGTGTAAATGAGTTACTATTGAATGCTATGGATTATTTAATTGTAGCAGTAATTTATATATATATATATATTACTCTGAGAATTAAGTGTGTTTAATTGTGTTAAATGCATGTGGTTATAATTCCTGTATGAAGTATGTAAACATTCATGTATAGAATGGTAACTGAGAGGTTGGGAAACCCCGGTAGTGAAAAGGTACACTAGATTCTGCACATCCCTTTCATATGCCCTCATGGTTCACCTGGATATTCGGTAGTCCTATCACCATATTTCTCATGATCAATAATTCCTTATAGTGTAGATGATCAAGTCTTTTGTACCACAACTCACTTGGGATTACGTTATTGTGAACCATGGTTGTCTCCAAGTGTCCTTTCAATTTGTATAAGCCTCCCTCTTGGACACCAATCACAATTGCATGATTGAAATATTTTCCTTTTGGCCCGATTAGAACTTCTCCATCGAAAAATGAAATTTTGAAACCCTTCTCTTCTAGAGATGAATTAGAGAGGAAATTTTGCCTCAACCCAGGTACGAATAAAACATATTTTATCTTCATCAATTTTCCAGAATCTAATTTGAAATAATCTTATGCTATGCCTTTGATAGGATATTGATAATCATCTCCAAGTTTCACCTTATGAGGTTAGTCCTTCTTGATCAAGTTTGACAGAGAGTACTAGTATCATGTCATGTACTTAGAAGCATCACTATCAATAAGCCAAATTTCACTACCATGAGTGACAGTTCCTGTAATGAAATTAAAATATATGGTTCATTATAATTTTCTCCATCTGTATATTTATATATTATGAGATCATTCTCTTCCGTAATGTATTTCCACACTTGGAGGTCATTGGATCATTCAAGCTTTCCATCAAGCCTGAAAATCATAGTCATCCTACCGAGAACAAGTAAACAACAAAAAAAATTTCAAGATATGGATCTAGGACTTACGAGAGATTTTTTTTTAACCAATATTAATTTATGTCACACAGACTGCAACGGTTACAACCAAACGTCGATATCTAGGGTTTAAGAGGAAGCCCTAATTTTTCAAATTTTGAATTTTTTAATTATGTTCTAGGGAAGTGAATCACATTTCCTAGGAGAGTTCCTAGGTGATCTTAGATTTACCAATATCCTCCAAAAAGAGGTAAAACATCGGTCTTAGGGTTTATGCAAAAACCCTAATTTTGCAACATATCCAACACTAAAAACTAGATCTTGGAGAGGGTGTGTTGAGGTTATGCAAGACTTCATAAACTATGGATTGGTCTCTTTTAGGCCCACTATGATACCATGTTGAAAATTTACTTATGCAACTAAGAGTTACAATTCATCTTTTCTTATTACAATTAGTAGGACATTAACTGCATATACAAGATCACTGAGAGAGAGACAATCACAGAAACAAGATAGACACAAATATTATCTTAGGAAACCCTCTAGGGGAAGAAAACCCAACAACTTCTTCTAAATAGATTCTTTAACTAAGAACAATGCCAAGACAAAAAATAGATAGACCTTTGTTGTGTCTTCCTCTCTCCCCAAAACTTGCACACCTTTTCTCTCTCTTGTGCTTGAGTGATATGAGTGTATAAATGAGGCATCTATCCTATCTATTTATACAAAAATGTCTTTCCCTTTTAACTACCAGGGCCGACTTGGCAATTTTCACTTAATTAGATTTTACATTTTCCACAATAGGGGCCGACTTGACAGTTTGACTTTATTTTACAATAAAGGCCACAATGGGGCCGACTTTACAAGTACAACATAATAATACATTTTTTATGGTTTTTGCATGATCAAATACAATAGGAGAATATCTTTTGCAGCTACATATTCTATCATTAATTTTATCTTTCTTTTATATAATTATTATAATTTTCATTTAACATACAACATTATAATTTCAGAAGTTAATGTTAACGTCACACCTATATAGACATATTTTTATTTAACACATCTCCTTTCAATTTTATTAACAATTTTATTTTATAGAATAAATAATAATTGGTTGACAATTTCTTTCAGGGAATTTTGTTGCCTTATATTATAACAAGAGGTTTTCATTATTTTTTTGTTTAGTATAATTTTATTGCTATTATAAATATATTTTAAGTAATTTTAATGAGTAATGTCCCACCACTTCCCCTGCAACATGAGTTTTAGGAACATAGGCTACTGCAATTTTGGTATTGGTATAAGAATCTTCAAGATGTTGGCATGCAATGTTGTAATTGAAACTTATGCATGAGTTCAAATCTATGCACCAAAAACTTACATCACCATTGCAGTGGCACTTGTTTTATGTATGGGGTTAAAGTACATGCTATTGAAAAGTACATGATCTCACTAGATAACTCTTTTGTATTTCTTGCTTATATGATCATCTTTAAAACAACATTTTTGGTCTTGGAACAAATCTTCCTCATACATAAGAAAGTTTAGAGTCACCCACAACTAATAGTTAGTGATGATTGATGTTAAGTTACCCATTTGAAGCCTGCAAGGAAAAAAAAACCAACCATGTTAAGGGTTGGTGTGGCTCAGGCCAAGTGCGATCCTCAGGTGATTTTGAGAGCTTAGATGCCCCTAAGTCATAGTTTCTCAAGCCACGGGATATTCCTGCAGTTCACGGACAAACTAGCAAACAAAAAACAATAGTTAGTGATGATTTTCCTTTAGATAAATTTATATTTAACAAGTTTATAAGAATAATTCAACTCACTTTGAATTCACATTAGTGTTTTTCTTGACCTCAAAATGAAGTATATGGATGTCCATAAAAGTTGTGCTCTCTCTATGCAAGGAGTCCCATTATAAGTCTATGATAGGTACTGAGCATAAAAATATTAACATGTATCGGGTATATGGATGTCCATAAAAGATAATTCTATGATATGTATTGAGTATATGGATGTCCATAAAAGATAAATTTGTCCTCTCTATGTGCAAGCAGTGCCATGATAAGTTTATGATAGGTACCAAGCATAAAAATTAACTGGTGTTGCAAGCAGTGCCATGATAATTTTTTGATAGGTAATGAGCATAAAATTACTTAAGAACTGGTGTTGACAAGTACATGCAGTTAGTTGTCAAATGGGTATTCTGGAGATGCAAATAACTACAGAGATTAGCTAAACTATATCTTGTGATAAACTATGCAAAACTTTTAAGTTGCAAATATTCTTGTGTTGTAGCATCTGCAAACTTAATTTTCTTCAAATGTACTCGTCAGTTTATAGTTTATATCGTAATGATATATTGAATTTCAAAGTATTTCATTATACTATTTTGCATATCTTATATATTCAAAATATAAAATTAACAATAGCAGGAGCGAAAACAAACATTAATTACAATTTAAAACAAACTATCAAAATTATTAGATGTATTAACTTTTATGTAAAACAAGAAGACATTATTCTCCTACAAAGTGTAACTTTTGAACCTTGTTTCTAGTTGTAGATTATTAGCAAAATAAAAT